>JAMZAV010002003.1:0-115898 GCA_024449915.1 Sweltsa coloradensis | reverse complement strand
ATTAATAAATTACTTCTAGTCCAAATGTTTTTCAACGAGTCCACATGTTTGAAAATAGCGGCAAAAGTTGGTAAATATATAATGTTTCTTTTTTTGATTATTATTATCTTTATCTTACTAATTGATCTAGATAATTATTTTTATCTATTTTATTTTATCTAGATAATGCTTTTGTAGTTTATCCTTTATCTGATCATGACAAATTTTGTAGGATTATCTACATAAAAATTAAATTATCTAGTCACAACACTGCAAAAAAGTGATGTTATACATGAGATGATGAGAGTTTTGTTCCCTATATTATTTCAAAGTTTATTTTCTCACCTGTCCAAAGACACTTAGTGAGAGATGTGGCAACCCTGGAGATTTAATCAACAACGGTTCGCTGGCGCGGCTCATAACAACCAACATAATTTTCTTGAAGCTCTTGTCAGCTGTCAGCCAATCGGATTCGTACAATGCGTTTATAACGGCGTCGTTCTAGAAGAGATAGAAAACAATTTATTTCGCTGCTGACAAACCATAGTTGGGTGACCACAATGACCCACCTTAATAACTTAGAAAAATGCATTTACAAAATTATAAACTAATTACAGATTAACTTTGAATACCGAATTAAATTGGTCAAAATTAAGTTATTTTAGCAATAATTTCAAATTACAAAAAAATCTATGACTTTTAGAGTTTTTCTAATATTTTTTATCGTTAAAACTTTCAAATGTCTCGAAAAAATGCCATTTTTTATCGTGTTTTTTAAGGAATTTTGGTAAATTTTGGATTTTGAATCAAAGCTTTATTTTAGGTTAAGATCAAAATTGATGTACATTCCTAAAACCAGATTTTTTCTTATTTTACAATTTTTGTACCTCAAATAGTGGCAATACTAGAAAATATAAAACTTTTCTTGGACTAACCAATTTTTTTTAAATTTTATACTTTTTTGCTGATGTGTATTTTCAATCTTCTCTAAGAAAAGGCACTTTTCGTATAATTGGGATGGGAAGAAAATGTATTTATTTTTCTTCCAAGGAAAAAAATAAAAATGGGGTCAAATCGAAAAAATATATATTTTACCGGATATAAATTTAGAAAGTTAATGTCCATTATCATGGACAGTGGGACCCACTGTCGGGTTAAGACGGTTTGATGAGCCTGGGCCGACTTTTTTTAGAGTCCTCTGCAGCATTTTGAGGGCACTACTTTTCCCTCAAAGAAACTAAATTCACTAACAGGCCGACTCATGTACCAATTATACCTTCGTCAGAATGCCAGACCCACCAACAAGAGACTTGAGTCTCGACGTTGCCAAATAGAAATCAAAACTAGCAATGTGGTTCCGCGACACATTTAAATTACTTTTCTATTTGTTGAACGGAATGGAGCCTCTGTATCGGCATCGCTGTCCGAAGTCTGAAGCGCACGCCTAGCGAAATTAGGGGTTGACAGGTTGACAAGACTACTTATTCCGCTCGAATGAAGAGTGGCGAAATAGGCACTGCACACAAATTGCCGCAGAAAAGTATACAATGCCAATTTTTTAAACGACAGGCACTCACCATCTCTACACTTTCTGCGTCTTCGCCGCACTCGCTATAATACCTACATTTTACTTTGCATTGTTGATCTTGGAAATATTTAATTAATTAAATTATTTATTTATTTATTTATTTATTTAATTTATTTATTTATTTATTTATTTATTTATTTATTTATTTATTTATTTATTTATTTATTTATTTATTTAATTATTTATTTATTTATTTATTTATTTATTTATTTTATTTATTAAACTCTATCCTATTCAGTAAAAAATAGGTTTACAAAGGAGGACAACTAAAAGTTAATTGGATGAGCGAAGCGAAGACTTCAATTTCACTGACCCCCAAAAAATTTAGCTTGGGTGTTTTTTTCTTCTTTTTTTTCTGTTTGTTTGCACGATTCCGGGAAAACGGCATAAGCGAGCTTGATGAAAATTGAAAGGGACCTTCGAAATCTCTGAACTTAGACGTGCCACGTTTTTAGGTACAATCGAAGAAATATTTCTCATGAATATTGTACTTTTACGATTTTTTTCGATTTTTAGTGCGATAATTTTGTCACATTTGGGCGGATTTTGACCAAACTGGTGGGGCTACAACGTTCATATTTCACATGTACATTAAGGTTGTGGCGATGTAGTACCTTTTGAAAGAAAAAGTCAAAAAAATTCGCCAGAATCCAAAGAAATAAAGGTTTTAATATGAGTTTTTCGATTTTTAGTGCGATATTTTCGTCACATTTGGGCCGATTCTGACCAAACGGGTGGAACCACAACGTTCATATTTCACGTGGACATTAAGGGTATGGTTATGTAGTACCTTTTGAAAGAAAAAGTGAAAAAGTTAGCCAGAATCTATAGAAATAAAGGTTTTAATATGAGTTTTTTGAGGTTTATAATAACAATTAACAAGTAACAATAAAAACTGGACAACAATCACCTACAATGCATTCAAAAAGCACTTGCAAAGGAAAAGTGGTCTTACGCAATCAAAAAACTTAGAAAAAAGCTCATCCATCAACGTGGCGGGACTCAAGCGTTTTCCTAGTAAGTAGTGCATTGTGTAAATGTATAAATAAATCTACTTACATAGATGCAGATACAGCAATGAACTAACAGTTAAGTAAATATTTAAAGTACTACTAGGAAAACGCTTAAGTCCCGCCGCGTAGATGGATGAGCTTTTTTGTAAGTTTTTAGTTTGCGCGGGACCACTTTTTCTTTGCAAGTGCTTTTTGAATGCATTGTAGGTGATTGTTGTCAAGATTCTATTGTTAATTGTTAATTGTTATTATAATTCTAAAAAATCTCATATGAAAACCTTTATTCTATGGATTCTGGCTAACTTTTTTTTTAACTTTTTCTTTCATAAAGCAATACATCACCATTACCTTAATGTCCATGTAAAATATGAACGTTGTAGCCCCAACCGTTTGGTCAGAATCGCCCCAAATGTCACGAAAATATCGCACTAAAAATCGAGAAAAAAATCGTAAAAGTACGATATTCCTGAGAAATATTTCTTCGATTGTACCCAAGAACGTAGCAGTCTAAGATAAGAGATTTCGAAGGTCCCCTCCAATTTTCATCAAGATCGCTTATGCCATTTGCCTGGAATCGTGCGAACAAACAGACAGAAAAAAACAAACAATAAAACAAAAAAAACAAAACATTGGAGCTTAATTTTTTGAGGGGGTCAGTGAAATTGAAGTCTTCGCTTCGCTCATCCAACAACAACAATGTATTAAAACACAATGATTTTGGTAACAAATTTGAAAAGGAAATTAATTTCAATTAATTAAGGAACTAAATAAAAAAAATAAAAACGGGTGGGGAATGAAAAGAAAAGAAAAGAAAACGAAAGAGGAAAGAAGAAAAAAAAGAAAAGAAAGGAAAGAAAGAATAAAGGGAAAAAAATCAGGGAAATGAGAATAAAGAAAGAGAAGAAAAAAAGAAAAAACGTCAAAAAAGAAAAATGAAAAGAAAAAAATATTTATAAGACGATCCTAGTCAAACGATTTTGAGGTTTGCCAAAAATCAGGAACAGCAAATCATATATAATATATTATGAAATACATAATATAGCAATAGATTATAGAAAATTAGGTGACTATTGTTATTTACAAGGCTAATAACACGTAGAGTCAATCACCTACGTATATATCTAACAATGTATGTACAATTATTTATATGAAAGTGCCAACTTTAATGACTCCTCGTTAACTTTTGATAATATTTTTAGAAAAAGTTCTCGAAGAACTCTCAAGTAAATAATCATGCCCAGTTTGGATGTTGTAGATTGACCCGTTTGTGTACAATCGATGTTTTTTATTAAATTAACGGAGGAAACACGGGAAAACAATGTGGTAGATCTTACGAAGGATATTGGTCGGTGGGTTCGGACATTGATCATTAGTTTTTCAACTCAATTCCAACGATAGATAAACGTTGAGTTTTGGGTTGACCCCATCGAAATCATACTGATTGTTTTAAAGACTTTTTTTTACGTAGGATACCGTTAGTTTTCGGTTTATATACGGCCAATTACTACTGGTTGGTTTTATGACGGATTCTGACGTGTGTGTGCCGCCAGATTGTGATCGGAAGGTTTTTATTCATTTTCCGACGTTGTATCATTGTTCTTCAGGAAGTACATATTATGCCACTGACTAAAAACAAGGTTCTATTTATAGCCTGGTTGCTATGACAAACCATTAGGGGTTTAGTGATAGAGGCGTAAATTTTGGATCATTTACTCAGAAAAACGTGCTGAGTAATTTGCTAGGTGGTCTCAATCGATTTTTGCCCCCGTTCAGGGGTGACCATGGTGCAAAGTTAGGGGTTGACATTATTTTCAAATGAACTAGGGGTGAGCCTTATAGAAGTAAAAGTGTGGTATTTAAACATTTTGTTTTTGTATTTATTCAATTTAATTATTTAAATCTAAAAAAAATGTATTATTTTTAACAGGGATGTCCAGAATTGTTTTTTCGAAAATTCGTTCAAAATGCTAGTACCTAAGTAGGCCTATAGCTTGTGATGATTCATCTTTCGGGGATAAGTGATAGAAGCGTGAATTTTGGATCATTTACTCAGAAAAATGCAATGAGTCATTTGCCCGTGGGTCCGCATCGAAAAATGTTCCCGTTCAGTGGTGACCATGGTGCAAGGTTAGGGGTAGACATTATTTTCAAATAGACTAGGGGTGAGCCTTATAGATGTAAAAGGGTGGTATTTAAACATTTTGGTTAAATATTAATTCAATTTATTATTTCAATCTAAAAAATTTATTATTTTTAACAGGGGTGTCCAAAATTGTTACATTTGCCCTTATTTCTAAAATACGTTCAAAATGCTAGGAAGCATAGCTTGTGATGACTCATTTGAACGGAATTTAAACACTGAACACGAATTTCATACATAACCAAAAGTCAAGGTCACCGGGGTCAATCAGGGTCACGACCTTTGAAATTTATTTATTATTTTGTTGTCCAATCACCATGAACAGACCATATAAAAGTGTTTATGTTGATACTTTTTACCTTAATCGTTCGTCCAGGATTTTATATGTACATAAAAAGATCAATTCTATATTCAGGGTTGTACAAAATTACTTTCTGGGTCGTGATTTTTCCAATATACTGTTAATTGCGCCACCATAGGTTGTGACCACTCATTTCGAAGCTTATCATAAGTTGGTCACGGTAATGCTTTTCACTTACGTGTAGAAAATAATTAATAATATTAACTGAAAGTACGGCGTTGGGCAAGAGAGGTGTAACAATACACACAGTCATACGGTTTCAGTAGATAGTAAACTTAGTCAGTAGCATACCTTAGCTTACATATTGCACTCCCCTTTTTGCACTCACGACCCAAAAAGAAATTTTGTACAACCCTGAATATAGAATTGATCTTTTTATGTACATTTATTATCCTGGACGAACGATTAAGGTAAAAAGTATCAACATAAAACACTTTTATATGGTCTGTTCATGGTGATTGGACAACAAAATAATAAATAAATTTCAAAGTTCGTGACCCTGATTGATCCCGGTGAACTTGACTTTTGATTATGTATGAAATTCGTGTTCAGTGTTTAAATTCCATTCAAATGAGTCATCACAAGCTATGCTTCCTAGCATTTTGAACGTATTTTAGAAATTGGGCAAATGTAACAATTTTGGACACCCCTGTTAAAAATAATAATTTTTTTAGATTAAACTAATTAAATTGAATTATTATTTAACCAAAATGTTTAAATACAACCCTTTTACTTCTATAAGGCTCACCCCTAGTCTATTTGAAAATAATGTCTACCCCTAACCTTGCACCATGGTCACCACTGAACGGGAACATTTTTCGATGCGGACCCACTGGCAAATGACTCATTGCATTTTTCTGAGTAAATGATCCAAAATTAACGCTTCTATCACTTATCCCCGAAAGATGAATCATCACAAGCTATAGGCCTATTTAGGTACTGGCATTTAGAACGAATGTTCGAAATAACAATTCTGAACACCCCTGTTAAAAATAAAACATTTTTTAGATTTAAATAATTAAATTGAATAAATACCTTAACAAAATGTTTAAATACCACACTTTTACTTCTATTAGGCTCACCCCTAGTCCATTTGAAAATAATGTCAACCCCTAACTTTGCACCATGGTCACCCCTGAACGGGGGCAGAAATCGCTTGGGACCACCTGGCAAATTACTAAGCACGTTTTTCTGAGTAAATGATCCAAAATTCACGCCTCTATCACTAAACCCCGAACTTAAGCCTGTTTGGTATCTAAGGAGCCGAGCTATTAGGTTGGAGGCTGACCGACGGATTACTACGTAGGCTCGACGTAGAATATTTTTATATGTTGGCCTAACCAAACCTTCCGTGTTTCCGTTGAATAGTAACTAACATCCTGAAAGTGATTTTAAGCATGTTCAACCCATATTTTCGCCCAGTAGGGATGATCTCATCTCAATAAAAAAATAATGTGTTGTTAAAAATCCGCTTGATCGGTAAATCCAGCTTATTTCACTTACTGTATTTACGTCCTCCAATTTTCACACAAAAAATTTGAAAGTTTGTTACAATATCAACAAGGGATGATCGCATGTCGCTATTAGATCACATTTTAACATTTCAAATATATTTCTTCTACGCGAATTACCTGTTTTTTGGCATGTTTATACTGTCCGATACTGGAAAAAAGTATGCACGATTTGCAAAATGCGCTCTAAAAGCAACAATCACACATTCTTACTTGAGATTTTGGTGCAAACCACAACCCGATAGGACAATCGATCTAGCTTCCAAGTGATCACGAATATACCTGTGTTAAAGCCTGGTTTGCTTGATTTCATTCAATAGTGTTAAGTTTAAGTTTAATTTGGACTGAGTTATCGTTTTACATAACATACACCAAACCAATTTCATAGATGCATACATGTTATTATTATGTGCAAGCTATTGTGAAGAGATAAAGGAACTTCAGTTCTCAAAGTCTCAAAGTTATGTTACAACGATAAATAAGGATGTGCACAAAATAGGAAGCAATGCTAAGACTGTGACTGTTTCTTGCTCGATTAAGTTTTCATTATGGTGGAGGTGCCGAAAACACATTTATATATATATTGAAGCTTCATGTGGGAGTAGGGCTTGCCCCGGCCTCTAACCTTCATGGTCACCAAAAACATTGTGCATATTGTGTGTGAATCGGTTACGTATACACAAGAAATTTAATGCATAAATAAATAAATCCATATTTAGAGTCTACCCACTCAGTCACAAAACAGATTTTCAGTGGGGGACAGTAAACCAAAGTGACCAAGCCAACCCTGCAGGCACCGACGCAATCAACGAGTGAGCGATAACCAACCAAAGATTGTTTTTTTTTTTTTTTTAAAAAAAAAGGGAATATAGCAATCAGTGGTCTGGACAGTGCGATCACCCGCGAATCAACGCCAAAATCAACAAGGCCGATTCAGAACAACTTTAAATTTATTGTGCCTCGTTGCTAGGACTGCTCAAAAGTCGCCTTTTACAAATTCCTAATCCAAGAACTGATGGACTTTCGTACAAATCAGAAGTAAAAAACCTTCTTACTTGAGCGAGAATCGAACCCTGAACCTTCTGTTTATGAAGCAGGTAGGCTCCACAAGACCAACAAGCCACACAAAATACCATGTTCGGTTTTTATCGTTAACACGCTCTGACGGACTAACATAAATAATGCATCAAAGGGCGCTTACAGTAAATAACATATTGAAGACGTACCTGAGTGGATATGCAATCGGCAACAAAACAGAAGCAGAAGAAATTGGCGACTAGTCCGAATATAAATGCCATTAAAAACATTTCATGAAATCCAAAAGTATGGGACTGAAAAAGAGGATATTTATATATTAATTAATCCCTAACAATAGGTACAACCACTCACACATTTTAACTAAATCTAATAAATAATAAATACCACTCATTACTCACAATGTAAAACAATACAAATAAGTTATACACAGATTATAATAAAAAATAAATATAAAATACGACTGAAAATCCAAGAATGATACATATTTTTTTTCTCGATTTGTTTAGTCGGTTAACACTCCCGTAGGTGTAATTGATATTATTTACTACAATTCAGAAATTAAAAAAGTCCGCCCCAACCGGGAATCGAACCACGGATCTCCCGCATTCCAGACAGGCGTCTTAACCACTAGACCATCAGGACGGGTACATTTTCAGTTCTGAATTGTAGTTGCATTATATATCTGAATGGATGGAACAGTACTGCAACGAATATCTGCTGCCTTTGAACTGACCACTGATTGAACTGGTCAGTTCAAAGGCAGCAGATATTCGTTGCAGTACTGTTCCATCCATTCAGATGTATAATGCAACTACAATTCAGAACTAAAAATGTACCCGTCCTGATGGTCTAGTGTTTAAAGGCCCTGTAAACTCTTGTGACATCACGTTCTTAAAAGATAAATTGCTCGATATTATTAACACCGCACAAAACTGCATCGAAATCGGCCCGCTAGTACTCGAGATATCCGCGCGCTCCTTCAGCGTCACGTGACCTACTGGCGCGTCACGAGGGGTCTACCGTCTTCCTCGGCCGAGCCCGCCCGCATACCGAGATGCCAGGTAGAGAACACAAGCAGTTGCTACTGTCACTTTCAGTCGTGCAGTTGACACTTTGTGTTGTTGAGTGTGCAAAGTAAGACGTTAGTTGTTTTTGTGTTGTGATTAATTAATGCGTGATAATTTGTAAAATGGTGAACAAGTGTTGTGTTTTTCAGTGCAGCAATGCTCGGAGTAAAGACGGAGACATTTCCATGCACGTCTTCCCTGACAAAACACGATTTCCCGTTCTGTATAAACAGTGGCTCAACAAAATAAATCGCAAGAAATTTGTTCCATCTAAAAATACACGTGTTTGTTCTGTGCATTTCAATAATGACGATTTTGAGTTATCTTCTCGGCTGAAACCTGAACTTTTGGGTTCCCAAAACTATAAGGAAATTAAAACTTAACGCGGTTCCATCTATGCGATTAACTGGCACAAATGTGAACTTAGTGTCACACAGACAATCGACGTATCTAAAACAAAAACGTGTTCAAGATGCTATTGAAGGTCTGCAGGATCCTCAAGCATCCACATGTGGAACAGTCTCCTCAAAACAAAAGAAAGTGGAGCGTAGTAATAGTATTGTCTACGATGACACTGGCGCTGACAGAGAAGGGCTAGATCTAAGCCAATGTTTAGAAATCTCCCATTCCTGCGAAATAGACGTCCAATGCGAAATAGGAATAGAAACTTATCGCAGTGTTATCAACAACTACTCTACTGACTCTGAAAGTGAATCGCTACTAGACGATCCACGTGACCCGTCATATAAACCATTCAATGAAAGTGATGAAGACGCGCCGGTAGATGATAGCGATGATGATTATGACAGCGACGGAGAAATCGATGAGAATAATAATTGTAATGGAAACCATGCTTCAAATGTCTTTTTTGTTTTTTGGCACTGTTTATTACAACTGTTTAACTTTTGCCAGCGTTGCGGGAAACCTGTAGTTGACGTGACGAAATCGATTCATGGAGCTATTTTGATTGTGACGACCACATGTCTCGATGGACATGTCAACTCTTGGATGTCTCAGTCAAAGATAGGGCAAATTCATGCAGGCTCAGTCAACATTGCTGCAGCAATTTACACATGTGGTCTGAGTTTGACCTCTATTCAACGTTTTGCCGAAGCATTGAAATTGAGTTTCATGAGCAGAACAAGCTTTTATAAAATAATAAAAAAGCATGTGAACCCGGTTACAATAAACGTGTGGCAAAAACAGAGAGATGAAGAGTTTGATAGAATCAAATCTTTATCAGAGGAAACTTGGGTGTGCGGCGATGGACAATTTGACTCACCTGGATTTTGTGCAAAATTCATAACATACACTATGATGGATATTAAATCTGGACGTATTTTAGATTTCATTGTAATGCAGAAAGGGCAAATTACAACTGAATTAGAAAAGGCTGCATGCTAAAGTGTATTAAAAAAATTACTTGGCAAAATCAACATTACACTTTTTTTATCAGATCGTCACAGAGGAGTCGGACTACTTATTAGAACAATTTTTCCATCCATACACCACGAATTTGATGTGTGGCATCTTGCTAAAAGCTTAGCAAAAAAAATTAAAGCATGCTGTACAAAAAAATCACGCCTATTTGAATGGAAGTCGAGCATTACCAATCATTTGTGGTGGTGCGCAGAATCATGCGGGGGAAACCAAGATATACTTGTTGAAAAGTTCACTAGCATTTTAAAACACGTTGCTGACGTCCACGTTTGGACAGGAAATAATCATTTTCATCAATGCGAGCATGAAATGGAAGTGGAACCAAATCGTTCTGCGAGTGAACATTTAAAGTGGCTTCAACCAGGTTCTCAGGACTATCAAACACTCGCCAAAGTAGTATTGGATAAAATTTTACTGAAAGACCTGCGACACACGAGTAACTACTGTCATACAGGTGGGCAAACTAATTGAAATAACAATAGCTTGTTTTATTATTTTATATGTCAATTGCCAAGTGTTGATAGTTTGGTAGGTTCATTTATAATCTGCAGATATATCGGAAACCTCCGCATGCAATCAGTATTGATCCCACGCATGTATGCATATTATAAAAATATAAAATAAGAAATTTATATTTTGTTGTTTCAATAACAAACACCAATACAATTTGCATATTGCAAAACATAACTTACAAAGAATCCAGATTACAAAAATGTACCAGAGCTTACTTTTGTTATGGTTGGACATCTTGTTATACGTATAAAAGTCAGTCAGATATTACATGTAGGCACAAATACGCTATCGAAAGATACAAAAATTCTATTGAGTTAAAAAATGCATTCTATTTTACAAATTCTTTACATTGTTGTGGGCTATTTAGTGGCTGGTGTGTAACTTCAGATCATTATCGAGTCCCCCACCCCTCACCCCTGTCGCACTTGCATTCAGCCACTGAAGCTCTACCTTATTTTTTCAATTAGGCTTTACATCACTGTGGTTGGATCCGCTAGGCCACATTGCACATACAAAGACTAAAATCTCAGAGAAGTTCTTCTAAGAATTAGAACTGAATGGCAATTGTTACAGTAACAACCCTAAACATCCCATCCCAATTGATGCAGGCAAGATACTACAATAAGTAACCCTAGGTCAACTCTTTCATTTTTGCAGGTGCGCTGGAGTCTTTTCATAATCTTCGGCTAAAATATTTGTCTAAGCGATCTCATTTCCCATATGAGGGAATGGTTATTAGAGGGATCTTGGCAATGCTGGATCACAATACTAATGTAGTAAGAGATCGCGAGGGTGAACACATTCGATATTCAAAGGCTCAGAAGGAGTGGCTTCTAGTCAACACGCACGAGCCATCGAGAACATCTTGGCGAACTGAACTAATTGACAAGGTTATGGAATTCAACACTTACGTAGTAAACAGTGATTACGACGGCGTTGTTCCACAAAACATTATTCCGATACCGAAACCAAGTGTAGAAGAGGTCAAGCTCCGAGCACGTTATTCTCGATTCTCAAGAATCTAATCATGTGTGCCTAATCAAGTGGCTACCAGGTAGTGTTAAATTCTCGGAGAATTTGCGGAACTGTATTTTACAAACAATGTAGAGCCTCTGTCGTATTAATGAAATTATAATTTATTTTAGAAACTGATCACAATGAAAACACAGTGCACATTTGTTCGTTATAAACTCGCATGTGGCTTTTATTAGAGTAACGGAAGAACTACAAATACAATTGTTTTTATCACATATTCTTATGAAAATAGCAACAAAAAAAAAAAAACACTACCAAACAAATGAATGAAACATGTACATTTCAATTTTTAAAATGTTATTCATTTCCTGTTATTATATTCTTCAACACCTGCTGCCGTTTTAAAACCAACATAAACACCGTCAGCCTCTGGATACTCCCCACGAATCGATTGGACAACACACGAAGGTAAGACAAATCGCCTAAATTGTCCGATTTTTTGCCATGAATTCACCCAAAATACAAATTGCCTGTACGCAATATGTCTCCACAGTGCATTGGTTACATTTTCTAGCTCTTTCTTCTTTTTAGCACATTTCACATTAAACCACAAATTATGTCTTGCAGTTCTCAGGGTGTGTATATTAAGCACAACGGTATCAGATGCCTCGTGGTATATTATGCAGTCCGAATCTTGTCTCACGTCATTTATTAAAAATGATTCGGTGCAGCAAACCGATACGGTATCTGTCTCCATCTCAGCATAGGTATACTCGCCACATTTACACCACACCACGTTTTCATTTCTACATCGTAATTTTTCTAATCTATTTCTTTCCGATGCAGTTGTTTCGGTAATCACGGTATATTCTTCTTCCGTATAACGCGGCTCGAAACGGTACGGCTTCGCTCCTGCCATAGCGATGGAATGAAACTACGGGCGAGTGCGAGCATCCACCCGTTCCTCCGACTGACCGCGCTAGAAGCAGCGAGACCCCACGTGACGTCACAAGCGGGAATAGCATGGGACAGAGCAAATCTCGATAGATCGTAAACCTCTGGACCGATTTCGGCGATTTTTTTTTTTATGTATTTATAATGATGATTAGAAAATCATAGTTCAAGTAATTCCAAGAGTTGACTGGGCCTTTAAGACGCCTGTCTGGAATGCGGGAGATCCATGGTTCGATTCCCGGTTGGGACGGACTTTTTTAATTTCTGAATTGTAGTAAATAATATATATTTTTTATATAACAAGAAAATAATGGACTAAGTATATAACCTCCAAAACTTAGTGAAATAGTGATAGAGTGAGTATTCAGAGTAATCAACAGATCGTCGGAAGAAGAATACAACAAAAATAAAGCAACATGTTTCACATCAGCTTTCAAATCTTGTTGTTGGTGTAGGTGCCAAGCACCTCAAACCCTCCGTGTTATCAATTATATCTTCCTGACGTTAAAAAACGCACATTAATCGGATGTCATGTTAGGTTTTTATAGCGCGGCGGGACACAAGCACAGAAGAAAGGAAAACAAAACCGTTTAAACATTATAGGTTTATATCAAAGAGTTCTCAAGAGACTCGCTCAGGCTAAACGCTCATCTTGTTTTTTACGTTTGGGAGACAATATCATACTCACAAATAATATTTCACGTGAACGTTATAGCACTTTATCTGATTGTGGTACGATCACGCATATAATAAAAATTTTAGTATCGATTCAAGATAGTGTTTTTGAAGGCAAAGTTTAGTCCTGGACAAAACCGTTCCAATCACATTTAATTTTCTAAATCCCAACGGTTTTAAAAAGATTTCATGAATTTAAAATTTGAGAGAACTTAACTCAACAAAATTATACCAATGATTTATTTCGATGATTTGTGTTGGTCGTGATCTTCTGTAATTAAAATAAATTATTACGTATTTATAGTCTACCCACTCAGCAACAAAACTTATTTTCAGTGAAAGAGATTAAATTTAAGCATATTCCAAGCCTACCATGTATATGTCTCTTTGCCAGGACGTCTCCAAAGTCATCGTTTACACATTCTTAAGCCAAAATATTAAGTCAGAAACTAAAAATCTTCAGTCTGATGCGAGATTCGAACTTTTGACCAACTGCATTGGAAGCAGAGACTCTAACCCAACCGCAATACCAACGAACTTACGTATGACGCTATAAAGGTCATCCCCGCGGCAGCAAGAACCGTTCCAACAAATAAGACATCCAGCTCCATATTGAAGATAGAACTCACTTTGTTGGTTGAGCTGGAAGGAAACAAGTGTCATTATTCTAGTATTCTACTCACTAAGGCTTTTTTTTAAATATATATTTATAACTAGGAAACGCTCAGTTGGACGCGTTGATAAGCGAGCACGTGCCCCACACTGCACATTTTTTAAAAATTTTAAAATTTGCGACGTTTGCTGTCCACTGGTAATCCTGTCAAATAAGATCGTATATTGACGTTTGGAGGACAAAATTGCGATGTTGCTGAATTTTTGCAGAGACCTTCCTTATATAATACTTATCAACATACTAAAACTCCCCTACAATCGGACTGGAGCTTCGGCCGCCATATTGGAAAATGGCGGCCCAAAGGTGTTTGTTATCGAATATCTCCAAATTGGTTTGAGATAGACAAAATATCTCAATGGCAAAAATATTCCCTATTTAATTCCCTACAAAACCGGTGTCTTCTATAGTTTTGGTAGGGGCAAAGGTTACGTCACAAAATCGTGGTTTATGTGTTGCTCATTGGAGTACCAGCTTATTTCCAAATTTTCACGCCCAGCATCAAACAATGCCCGGTAAATCCGTAATAAATCGATTTAAATACAAAAGGACTTTTGTACGGGGTTCGTAAAAGCTTTCATTAGTATTTAAAAAAATCAGGTGTGCGAAATCGAATTTTGCATTTACCCGAAATTTGGGTTTTTCCATTGTTGGCATTTCCTCAAAAATGCCATTTTTGACCGTCCATTATTAAGCACTAAAAAGCATTGGAGGAAAAATTCTTCCTACGCACATTGAAATGACTCAAATAATGATCCGATTACAACCAAATTTTAAATCCAATATGGCTGCTAATTCCTAATATCCACAACATCAAAGTGAATTGTGTAACAAAAAGAGTGTAAAAAACGCACGAAAACAGTATTCATATTGTGAATATTAGGAATTAGCAGTCATGTTGGATTTAAACTTTGGTTGTAATCGGATCATTATTCAAGTCATTTCAATGTGCGTAGAAAGAATTTTTTCCCCAATGCTATTTAGTGCTTAATAATGGACAGTCAAAAAGGGCATTTTTGAGGTAATGCCAACAATGGTAAAACCCAAATTCCGGGTAAATGCAAAATTCGATTTCGCAGACCGGATTTTTTAAAATACTAATGGAAGCTTTCATCAACCCCGCACAAAAGTCCTTTTGTATTTAAATCGATTTATTACGGATTTACCGGGCATGGTTTGATGCTGGGCGTAAACATTTGGAATTAAGCTGGTATTCCAATGAGCAACATATAAACCACGATTTTGTGACGTAACCTTTGCCCCTACCAAAACTATAGAAGACACCTGTTTTGTAGGGAATTAAATGGGGAATATTTTTGACATTGAGATATTTTGTCTATCTCAAACAAATTTGGAGATATTCGATAACAAACACTTTTTGGCCGCCATTTTCCAATATGGCGGCCGAAGCTCCAGTCCGATTGTAGGGGAGTTTTAGTATGTTGATAAGTATCCTTTAAGGAAGGTCTCTGCAAAAATTCAGCGACATCGCAATTTTTTCCAACAAAAATTCTTATTTGACAGGATTATGTGCCATGTTTCCAATATTATTTTTTATTGCCAAGGTATTTGGGTAAACCCGTGGGTTAACCTTTACTTTGTTGATAAAATTCACCGCCATCTAGAAGACCTTGACATCATTTCCTTGGGAAAACTATTTAAACTCTTTGGTTACAAATAATACACTCTTCCTCGATAGTATTTTGATTACTTCTAGGTGGCAGTGCATAGTGCGAATTTTCGTTGCCATGGTAACGATACTTTTGTTATTATGTAATTTCCATCTACACTACTTATCGGATCAAAATAAAATTAACATATTCGTGACCGGCGGACATTCTAAATAATTTGGCTACCTCAGATTTTGTCGCAGTTTAGTTTGAAAAAAAAACTTTCGCTTAACTTTAATGTAACTTTATAACTTTTTGAACGATTTTGCCACAAAACTAATGGCATTCAATCCAGATCGAAGTTTGCGAATGGTCAAAATTTCAACTCGATCCGAACCTCCGTTCGACCGCTATCATGAGCCAAAAAAGCTGCGCGACTTTCCGTTGCCATGGTAACGGTACTTTGTTATAATGTAATTTCCATCTACACTACTTGTCGGATCAAAATAAAATTAACATATTCGTGACCGGACGGACATTCTAAATGATTTGGCCACCTCAGATTTTGACGCCGTTAAGTTTGAAAAAAAAACTTTTGATTAACTTTAATGTAACTTTTTAACTTTTTGGCCGATTTTGCCACAAAACTAATGGCATTCAATCTAGTACGAAGCTTGCGGATGGTGAAAATTTCAACTCGATCCGAGCCTCCGTTCGAACGTTATCGCGAGACATACAAACAAAAAACAAACAAACAAACAAACAAACAAAAAAACAAACAAACAAAAAAAAAAAAAAAACAGTGACTAATTTTTCCGGCAGAGTCAAATGGAAACGCTCGCTTCGCTCGCTTAATTATTATTATTATTTTAAATAAATAAATTGTTTTCACTTAGTTATATAAATGATTGATTGATTGACTGATTGATGATAGATCGATAAGTACATAGTGTAAATAAAGGAATAAGGCCCTACATACAACATACAACTTAAATTAATGATATATAAAAGATGGTGGTTAGATGGTAGTTAAAGGGAAGATAGACGGATTATTGCATACGAATGGTGCAACCACGAGTCAATGCAAGACTGACACCCGTCTGGGCCCAAAGTAAAATAGCAACGGCCCAGAGAGTGAAAACGCAGGCAGTCTGTGTCAGAATCAATAAGGCTAATAACTCGGAACAACATTATAATTCATTATGTGCCGCTTTTCTAGCACGGCTCTAAAGTCACCGATTACGCATTCCGATAAGAACTGATAGGACAGAAGTTAAAAAACTACTGTCAAAAGCAGGAATCGAGCCCTCGACCTTCTGCACTGCATTGACGTCGTTACAATAGCATCAGATCGTGAGAAAGTTTCTTCTGAATTGAATGGTAACACCAAACACTTAAATAAGAAAATATTCTCTATTTTAATATAATTAAGGCGTACTTCCCCCAATAAGATTGGCAGGCGGTGTCAAACAAATTTGACAAAAATAGGTCATGAGAAATTCACCAAGGAACTTAGTCAAGATAAATGCTAGTAAAATCCGAGATCAATAGAGTAGACTTAGGCCTAGATGGTTTACACTTGGGGTCGATAAAGGTAGTTAGCGTGTCACGTGTTTCGGGGCGTGGTTAAACAAAAGTAACTTATGTTTGCTGTGCAATCCAATAAGGAATTAATATAATTATGATTTAATTAATTATCATTAGATAAATATACATTATAGTGGACGTGAAAAACCCTACAAAACCTTAAAGGACTTTATAGGGATTTTTAATATTTTGTCATAATCCATAAACAAAAATACTACAAAACCTTTAACGTTTCTATTTAAAATATAGAGGATTTTCATCCTAAAAGGAGTCTTATTAATAATTATTTTTGTCATCCATAAACCCTCCAAAAATGCAAAACCTTTAACGTTTCTATTATACAAAGGACCTTCGAAAAAACTACAAAACCTTTAACGTTTCTGTTTAAAATATAAAGTACTTTCCCCCGAAAAGGAGTTTCATTAATTGTTATTGTTCAAAACTGTTGTAGTAATAGAAAAACATAAAGAATAAAATTTTAAAAAAACGCATCGACGGCGTTTTGCACCATCGAACCCCCGCACTGAAGTCGACGGTGTCTGCTGCTGCAGTCGGTAAGGAAGTACACCGTCCACTGTCAACCATAGGTCCTATCCAGCTATCCGAAATTAAGACCTGTGCTGCGGTCTTGCGACAACACGCAAGGAAAGTTGTACTTTCGGCGCAAGTCACGCTGTGATGTACTTGGATGCTACTATCTTGGAAACATCAACCATAGTCCGATATTTTCCTTCAGTACTTTTTATTCATCCTACAACAGTATTTGGTAACACCAGTTGACCACAATGACGTTTGAAAGCGGATTTACGATTACCTCAACAACGTCTGATGAAGCTTCACCAAATCGATCAGCTGCTTCTTCATCTCAATATCGATGCTGGTTGGTCGGTTGGTTGTGTGCGTTGTTGCACTGGTTATCTGCCGGTGAGAATGTCCATGCTGAACACCTCTCACATCCATCACTTTGTTACCTTTTCGTACAGTATTCCTCAATCGAGTTGGTCGTTGCAAAACCGGTCTTGTCTCAACTCCTTGACTTGATACATTCGAGTTATGTTGATCTTTAATTTCGAGCATAGGAGGACCATGCACACTTATCTTATCATTCAACCTCACATAACGACCTCCTGCAATATGAATATCTCCACCGACACGAACGTACATAATATCCTTTGGAGTATTATCTTTACGAGTCCTTACTCTGGATACATTAACGATCAAATTTCCTCCAGTTGCAATTAATAAAGAGTTTCCGATCATCTCCAAAGAAGTCTTGCGAATATTTCTAAGTTTTTCGTTGAGAATCTGGATGTAGATACCAACATAGTTGAACATGAATAGCGATGTACCAAGCATGCTGGTCATAGTGAACGCCATCATTGTATTATGGAATGTGAGGACTGCAAGAGTCAACTCGTAGGCTGGGGTCGCTTTTGAGTTGTAAGGGTACCAGCCTCTGAAAACAAAAATTGTCACTGGACAAAGATCGACAAATTCAATTGAAATGATTGATGTATCAAGATTTCCACCCTCTTTCTTACTAAATCATTTTATGTTTTAATAATTATTTAATTAACACCAAGACCTTGCAAATGTGTTAAGGTGAAAGACCAACATCAGTTTTATTCAAACCACGCGAAATTACAGATTTTAAGTCGTACTGCAAGAACGATGCAAAATGGTAAAGTAAGTTTAATTAGTAATAAACAATAATTGACTCATCATGTTCTTTATTAAATTAATATATTAAATTAAAGGTAAAGCAATATTTCGTATTTATTATTATTTAGTTATTAAGGACAATAATGTGGTTTTCACAAAACTAACGCTTGAACTCCTTTTTAAATTTTATTAATCGGGAAACTCTCCCGTGATTGTAATTGATTAAGGAATTCAATCCATCTCAGCAAGGTATCGAATCCCTTTTTCCTGATTGCAGATCGGGTGCTCATTGCTGCATGTTACAAAATTTAAATTCTATGGTTAGTAAGTTTTCAAAACCACCAACGATTATTTAATTCGATTGTTTTTTCATGCACTTTCAAGTTCTTACTAAACTACATTACTGACCTTAATCATCTTTTTAATGTTGCAACGTTCTTGAGATCCAACTTAAAGAATAATTTTAAGTGGTTTTAATATAGGATAATAAACCTGTTTTCGAAATCGATATCGAATGTAAATCAATCAATAATCAATACACTGACTAATCGTTGACTCACCTCACAAGAAATTTTCGTTTAGGGATCAAATCTAAGGGTATATGAAAGGCAGAACCAATAGCAACTGTAACAAACACTGCAGTAGGCCAAAAATTAGTCGATTTGTGAAGGAACCGTTGAAACCAGTTATGGTTGAATATCTTGAACAGTGTATCTTCATCAACCTTGAGCGAATGAGACACCTTCTCCATCAAGTCAAACCATTCTTTTACATTGTCCTTTTTTAAGAAGGCCAGCAACGTAGTAATGAAGAAAGTGGTCTGAATCATAATGCAAAAATTTTCAAAGACGTTTAGTTTTGCTCCCCACTCAAAGTACATGTCGACAGGGCAAGACATGAATAGTTGTGTAGAGGACAGAAATATCATCGTCCAAGGGTAGATGTTACGAATGACCTTGAGCGTTGTTCGCAGGTTAGGTCGCCGCATGAGCATGGCAGCCATTTTGGGATTGAAGAATTGCAGGTAGAAGTCAAGGTCAGGGCTGGAGGGTTCGGACCACAGACCTGGAACAGTGCGTACAAATAAGTGCATTAATATGTTGTGAGAAGAATTGGAAAAACAGAATCCCGAAACAGGTATTTATGTTGGTGATTGAGAGGAGTGGAGTGGAACCACGAGGCAGTTGTCAGATGTAGTTGGATATAGGAGGGGAGTGGGCAGAAGTTGGAGAAATAGGTGAATGGGAGGACAGGAAAAAGTAGTTAGAATGATGTCGCTTCAAGAGAATGATAATGAAGATTAGGTGTCGAGCTTGGCTGGCCAGTGGCCGGTGCTTATTCTAAGTAGATACACCCCCTTAGAAAATAACTAAATCAACAATAATAACAATAAATATGTATATAAAATGATCGAAATCACATATAATCCGAGCGACGACAAGCTCAAGCTCTTCAAATAAAGAAGTTAACAGCCATGGAGAGGTAACCAGCTGAAAATTTCAGAACATGATCCAGACAGTCCCAGGATACTCCCATAGAAATGGATTTCAAAAAGCTTGTCGGAACACCCTTAAAAAAATTATCAACTTCTTCTTCTTGTATTTTTTCTTGTTGTCTTTAATACATCTAAAGTTACCAACATATTGATCGATTTTTTTTTGAGAATGTGTAATTCTATTGTTACTAACTATATTGATATGGCATTTTGTATTTTCGTAAAATTTAATACGCAAAACATTAAAAATTGATAGAAGAAAATCGCCAAAAATCGTAACACCGCATTTTCAACAGCTATATCACAAGCCACAAAAAAAATCCCAAAAAATAGAGAGTGGCAGCAATCGATGGGCACAAGCCTTGTCTACAAAAAAAATGTCTTACACTTTGATTTTGCACTGTTTGTAAGACAGTACTCACCGCCGATGCCTCTGCAGGCTGTGCGCTTACGGCGCAGAACGGGCTCTTATTCAGCGGTAACCAAGCGAATCTCGACCGCTTTGAACGTACATTTTTTAGTCAACTGAAAGTAGCTGTTTTGGCATTGCTTCCAAATGAAAAACAGTTTGGCTAGTCCCAACTTTCTTTGTGTCGTCTAAAAAGGGGTTCCAGCTAAAAATCATTGAGATACAAAGTGACCATTGGCGGACGAGACAGGGATCGGTCGTCCCGTCTATTGTCTGCATTTTTCCCTTTCCACCTTTTTTCGCGTGACCGAACTTGGGAGCGAACATGGTTTTTTTTCTACCTGCCTCCACACATTTCAAATCTATTGTGATGAAAATAATTTATTCAGTGAATTTTTTTTATAATTGCATGTATTTAATAACGTGGTTCAAATGTATAGCTTGAATTATGAAATGCGTTTTTTCCCTAGTGTCTACGATCAAAACTGACTGAAATATATAAATATTATTATATTACTAAATAATATTATCAAAATATATTATAGAAGCATTATCCGTAACTCAGTCAGTTTTTATCGTAGAATTTCGTCCAAAAAATGAAATTCAAGACGCACGCTTAATATTTTAACAACGTTATTAGATATTTGCAATTAAACAAAAAAATATCAATAAATAAATAGAACAATAGAATAGGAAGAGAATACAGCAGGTAGAAAACCCTCAGCTTCTAGGATGGTCTATTTTACGACTACACGCGACAACCCTTAGCAGCTGCCTCATACCCATACCCGACGCGTCCGTCGATGGTCACTTTGTATCTCAACAATGGATAAAATTTAGTTAAGGTCCATGTGTTATTGTTGCCTGTTCTCCGATTCCTTCCTTCGTTCAATGGCCATGTTGTAAACTACCTTTTCGATCATAAAGTTTATTGAGGTCTGACAACGATTTTACCCTTCCCAACTCAGAGCCATATCCCAACTAATAAAATATTTAAATTAAAAGAAAAAAAAGGAAAAAAAATCGTATTCATTCACAGTAGTACAACAAGTGGAACACATTTACGTATATTTGACACGCACGTGCGTTTGAATCCCGAGTAAAATATATTTTTATTTCGTAATTGACTCAATAATGACACATTTTATTATTTATAACCGATGGAAAACAGTAAATGACTTCAGAGGGAGACTTACAAAGTATTATACGTGCCAAGGTGATAAGGGCGGTTCTAATCTAAAGAAATCAGCAAAATATTATTGTTCTTATACCAAATCGAATGAAGTAAAAAGAAAACATAGCCTGTGGATTTAAGCCCGGAACCTTCGGCATAGGAAACATGAATAAACCAACTTTACAAACCATCACAATATTGAGATTGACCCGTATTCGCATGACCGTTCTTTAAATAAATAAATAAATAAATAAATTTTATTTGGAGTCTACCCACTCAGTTATATAACTGATTTTCAGTGAAAAAAATCCGCCGATGCGTCTTTGTCTGCTTTGTTTTTATCGTCTTACTTGTAATGTTCCTACTTACTTCCACTAATTATGCAACAATTACAATAAATTAATTAGAGCAATTAATTATCTCAAAATGCAAATCTTGAATCAAAATCAAAGATTGAACTTCAGGAGTTCTGGTTCAAAGTAATTAGTATCCAGTATGCTAAACAAGGACTATTACAACCATAATAGAAATCAACACAAACAAAACAAACCTGGTTCTATTGCGCCCTGCCCTCAGAATTGTCAGCCGGTCTCTCACAAAATGTCCACAGCAGAATAATAAAAAATAACAGCACTTATAGGCATAGTGAATAGGATTTGCTAGGATTCAATCGACAATTAGAACAGTTAATTAAGTTTCCGTTGTATAATTAAAATGAAAACACAAATTACACAACCATGTTTCTAACTACCTAGTAGAGCTCTTAATTAATATTTGAATTCCCCGTGTCACTTTGACCTCCAAACACCTTTACTCAACATTGAGTAACGGGTCCACCAAAATATTAATGTTCTGTTTCGTACTCATCGTGTTGATATGGTGCTGTATAATCCTTTGTGCTGTAGAATCGGGAATCTTGTAAGTTACTGTCGATGTAATCCCATTGTAATAGTGTAGGGGGGGGGGGGGGGGGGGGGGGGGAACTCACGTGGTTGAGCGATCAGGTGACGTTTAGCAACACACTTCATCATAAACAAAAACACTTTTGTATGATTGATACTTTTTACTTAATCACGAGAACACACTGGTTGCACAAGTTAATCACGGAAATACACAGACATGGCGAACTAAACACTTGCACCGCTTCCTCTCGAGGCCAGGAAGCCTATAAGTTTTAATGCACAGTCATGACGAAGATTGGCAGAGCTACTTTCGATCGCGTGTATCTGCCCCGAAAAAGCCCTGCATCCTCTATTTAAAACCGAAATGTTGTATGTTTTTATAATGATGAACTTTGAACTGAACTTTTAAAAAGTTCATTTTAAAAAAGAACTGACCCAACACTGATGATACTTTTTACTTAATCACGAGAACACACTGGTTGCACAAGTTAATCACGGAAATACACAAACATGGCGAACTAAACACTTGCACCGCTTCCTCTCGAGGCCAGGAAGCCTATAAGTTTTAATTATGCACAGTCATGACGAAGATTGGCAGAGGGCTACTTCCAATCGCGTGTATCTGCCCCGAAAAAGCCCTGCATCCTCTATTTAAAACCTCGGTTATTTCCCCTCGACCTAGCTCCTCCCACATCCCTCTAACAGCACTGTTAGTCTGTTCAAGGTAAGGTCCCCCTAGGAAACCTGTTGTGCGTGTGCTAGTTGGATCTGCCTGTCGTGTCCTTGGTTTGGTCACTTCTTTACTTCTGAACAGTGTAAACTTAGTTGTGGAAGTTTCTACCATCCCTTAGCTGCTGGATATGTTGCAGTTTGGCACGTAGGCCATGGTGCCTGGGGCACTATTTCCGCAGCCATGCGTTCTTCTAACGTCAAGGATAAAGAGTTGCATGGGGTAATTTTGTACCCAACAATCAACTTAAAATGCTAATTACTCTCTCAAATCATTATCAAAATTAATCAACTAAGCGGCTATCTCTTAGTTCTCCCCATGACTTTCCATTTATCTACTTTATATGAACGAAATCTTCTGTTAATGTCCTTAATGAGTTTAAAGAAGTTCATTTCCAAATACCACTAATTACTGCAAATAATATTGAAATTTGATCATTCCACTATGATCCTTGTGACCTATCACACCACCTTGGCTAGTTATTAGCCTCTTCACACCACTAATTACCAGAGTAATTAATTAAAACACATTAATTACTTATTAATCAGCTTGATTATTCTTTGAATTTACATAATTAGATAGCAGGGGACAATTGTGCTACATACTCTTGTGCATGCTATTTCCATTATCAAGCAAGTTACTTTAAACTGGACGCATAGACGACGAAAGTTCTTTATTTAATTCACGGAGCTAAAAAGCCTATTATACAACCTGACCACCCTGACAGTGGCTTGCTTTCATATGAATTTCTCTGCTTCGACTACAAAATATAGTGGGTTCGTATCGGTGGTGCCGACAAGGCTTAACATTAAAAACGCATTGACATTTTATTCATCACTATGTATACAGTATAGTATCTATAGCTGTGTTTCTGTATGTACATGTTGTGTTGTCACTGTATACTTTGATCTATATTTTTATATTGTTGTTAGGCGACACAATCTACAATGATTTATATTTTGTATAACTTATGTATTATAACAATGGTGACTGTCCATAAATAAATAAAAATTGATTCGTTCCTCGTTAAATTAAAAGATCTGACTTCACTAAAAATCAGTTGCGTGAATGAGCGGTAGACTATAAATTCGAATTTATTTATTTAAGGCTATTGTAATCAGGGTATGGTCAAAACTTTGGAAGTCCATGGAATTGGCTGAATAAAAGAGTACCTTTAATAAAACAGCGAATTAAAAAAAAAAAATTGGTCGGGACATAATCTCACTATCGGCCATTATATCTCGTTTTTTTGACAACAGTGTAGCAAGCACAGCTAGTGCAAAATTAAATTTTGTGAAACGGTTTTCTGGATATAGGAGGCTTCTAGGAAGCTTCGCAAATGCTTTTTCAGGCGCGTTGTTGGATGAGCGTAATTGGTGCATTGAGCTGCCATAAATTCTGCGGATTTTCTGTTGTTCTGTGAAAAAAATCTTTTTTAATTCGAAGATTTAAAAAAAAATTAAATTAAATTAAATAAAAAAATAACTTTTTTAAATTAATCGTAATTTAAAAAAAGAAAAAAATCGTAAAATTGCGATTTTCATAAGAAATAATTATTTGATTGCGTTCAAATTTCACACGAATATCTTAATTCATAAAATTAAGGTTCTGTGAAAAAATCATTAAAATCGGATAAAGCATGTACTACGAGTCCTTACTCTGGATACATTAACGATCAGCTACTCTAGGCTATGGGGATGTCCAACATCGGCTGGGGAAAGGAATTAGTTTGCGTAGCCTGAGGTACTCTCAGTTCGCTTTGGAATGCACTAGAGGAACAATTGCTGTCACACATATAAGCATATTGAAAGGTGCCACTGTCAGACCCCCATCGTTTATAGTTGATTATTGCTACACACAACTTAAATAATCTTAGTCAATAAAGATTCAAATGTATTGTTATTTTATAAATGTTTATAACAATTACAATAATGACATTTTTTATTTATCGGGTTGTTTCGTAGCGGCGGTAGTGATATCTTTCTGTCGACGTTTCGAAGACCATATTATCTTCTTCTTCAGGACTTGAAATATGATATATATGTTACTGAGAAAAAAGAACATCAAGACAAGTTTCTGTACAGATAGGAAAATAAGCTCTTTCATTCGACCCGTTAAGGATTCTAATAAATTTGACAGTCGTGGAATTTACAAGGTACCATGTGAATGTGGAGATGTGTATACTGGAGAGACCGGGAAAAAATATCAACCAGATTAAAGGAGCATGAACGACACATACGACTGGGTTTAGCAGCAAAGGCGATTCGAGATGATAGAGGAGTAAATGATTTGCAAAGACATCAACGCCTGTCTGCTGTAGCTGATCACGCATTAGAATTGGATCATAAAATTCTATTTGATCAAACGTCAGTTTTGTTAAAGGTAGATTCAGCAGTGCCACGAGTAGTTAGGGAGGCAATAGAAATTAAACTAGGAAAACGCTTAAGTCCCGCCGCGTTGTTGGATGAGCGTAATTGGTGCATTGAGCTGCCATGTGTTATGCGAATTTTCTGTTGTTCTGTGGAAAAATCATTACTAAGTTGAGAATTTTTTTAAATTTAATTAAATTAAATTAAATTAAATTAAAAATTAACTTTAATTTTTTAATTTATTAATCGTAATTGTTAAAAAAAATCGTAAAATTGCGATTTTTATAAGAAATAATTTCTCGATTGCGCTCAAATTTAACACTAATATATAAATTCATAAAATTAAGGTTCTGCGAAAAAATCATTACAATCGGATAAAGCATGTATAGGTGTTATAAGTCAAAGAATTGTTTAAAAAACGAAAAAACCCGTAAAATTTCGATTTTTATGATAAATATTTTTTCAATTGAGCTCAAATTTCACAAGAATATCTTAATTCATAAAATAAAGGTTCTGTGCAAAAATCATTAAAATCGGATAAAGCATGTAGGTGTTATAAGTCAAAGAAATTTTTAAAAAATCGAAAAAAATCGTAAGATTGCGATTTTCATGAGAAATAATTTTCTGATTGCTCTCAAAAACGTGGCAGTTCTAAGTTCAGAGATTTCGAAGGCCTCCATAAAATTTCATCTCAATCGGAGTATCGGTTTAGCCGGAATCGTGCGGACAAACAGACAAAAATACAAAAAGAAAAAAAAAAGAAAAAAAAACATTCCGGATTTTTTTCTCCAGTGTAGTAGAATGGAATCTTCGCTTCGCTCGCTACGCTCGCTACGCTCATCCAAAAACATCCCAACAACTTCAACAGGGATCACTGTTTTGTCCTCAGCCATGCATGGGATCCTGTTCTAAAGTCAGTCACTAAACTAGAAACAATACAGTGTAAAAAAATCAACCCTATTGAGGAAGTTATCATAGATCCAGTCCAAGGGATTGTGCCGGTTCAAGAGGAAGATGTCTGGGATGGAAGACTACGAAATAGGAAAGTTGTCTAGCAAATGATAATCTGACAGTGAATTTAGGAAGCTTATTTAGGTTAACCAATCAAAAAACTGTAATAATAACAATAGAAAAATACAATAACAAGAAACAAGAGGAATTTCACAAACTTCATATATCATATTTCAAGTCCTGAAGAAGAAGATAATATGGTCTTCGAAACGTCGACAGAAAGATATCACTACCGCCGCTACGAAACAACCCGATAAATAAAAAATGTCATCAACGGGTAGCGAGACTTTTAAAAGTTTTATAATTACAATTATGTTTCTATTTCTACACTGTGTATTGTAAATATAGGAAGACACCCTATCTACCTTCACATATTATTTATTTGAATTATTTTAAGTCTTTCTTATTCAGTTATAAAAACTGATTTACAAATTACGAAGGAGGACAACTAAATAAAACTAATCACATAGATGCAGACAAAACAATGATCAGTGTAGTTTAACAAAGTTTGGAATAGTAATATGTTATTTATTATATATTTATTTATTAAACGTCTATCCTATTCAGTTAAAAACTGGTTTTCAAAGGAGGAGTCACAACAACTTTGTATAGTAAGACAACAATTTATTTTTCAGTTGGATAAATTATATTAAAGTTAAATTAATTAAAATAAATTAAATATACAAAAGAAAAAAAAGTTCGCACTTTCAAGTAATAACTGTCATCTTCAAATTATATTATTTTCTTACATAGATTTGTACAATTTTTATCATTATACATTTCAAGTCAAATGTTGTATGTTTTTATAATGATGAACTTTAATATATTATACTATATATAAAACATATATATAATGATCATAATCCTTGTAGCTTTTCATAAAAAATATATTGAATTATTTTAGTTGCCATCACCCTGTAAACACGCATTGAGTACCATTGCATGTGTGGCCGCGATTGTTCTTAGCTCTGTGAGGTCAAAGCGGTCGAGATTCGCTTGGTTATCGCTGGTTAAGAGTCCGTTCTACGCCATAAGCGCACAGCCTGCAAAGGCGTCGGCTGTGAATACTGTCTCACAAACAGTGCAACAATCATTGCGACGAAGTTTACGTAAACGAAATATGTAAGACATAGTTTTGTAGAGAAAGTTTGTGCCCATCGATTGCTGATACTCGTTATTTTTTGGAATTTTTTTGTGGCTTGTGATCGAGTTGAAATTGCGGTGTTACGATTTTCTTCTATCAATTTTTAATGTTTTGCATATAAAATTTTACGAAAATACAAAATGACATCAATATAGTTAGATACAATATAATTATATATTCTAAAAATAAAATTAGGTCAATACGTTAGTAACTTTAGATGTATTAAAGAAATCAAGAAAAAAATACAAAAATACAAATTAAGAGTTTGGTAATTTGTTTAATTAAGGGTGTTCCGACATGTTTTGAAAAAGAATCCATTTCTATGGGAGAGTCCTGGGACTGTCTGCATTATGTTATGAAATTTCCAGCTGGTTACCTCTCCGAGGCTGTAAAAGGCAAAAAACCTGTCTGCTCTGGTGTGGTCTGATGTAATTGCTTTTTGCTACTTTGTGGAAATTTCGGTAATCTTAGTTTTATTTTTTGATCTAGAATTTAAATAAGTTTTTATAACGAAATGATATAAACGAAAAAAGAAACAAAAAAAACATTAATAATGAGTAAACGCATTATTGTTTTAGCGTAATGTATTCAATAATTATTATGTATCTTACCTTGGAAGTACAGCATTTTGATGTTCCTCTTCATGGTATGCATTGGAAGTGTGCGGCGATCCATGTTGGAGGCAGTTGCAATCTTATAATGTTTTAGATTATTTTGTCACGTTCCCTAATATATTGAAAACATGTTCAATATTACTAATTTCGTATATCTCCTTAAAATAAAATATTACATCTTATATAATGGAAATGGTTACGTTTTTAACTTACCTATTATATAAATTATAATTATATTTACAATCTCAACTATTGATAAACTCGCAATTAGTTTGTAATCGTACACATTTTATGGTTGTATTGTGTTAGGAAAACGATAATAATTTTGCAATAAAATTTTGTATAACGTATTTTTTAAACCAACAACTGCTTAAACTATAAAATATTTCAACTAAAATGTCATTTTTTTGCGATTTTAATTCAATACCAACATTTAAATAGTGAAAAATTTACTTTGGAACAGCAAGCAGTCGAATTGGCTATTTGCAATACTAAAAGAAAACTCCGCAATAAACGCAATACAGCATTTCAGAAAACTCCAATCAAAAACAAATTTGTTAAACGTTAATGTTTCACTATAGTTTAAACACATTCACTCATTAATGTGAAATGTGTATTACTGTATACGGTTTATTGTAGAACAGAATGTAGCAAAAATTGTAATGCCAGTCGCGTGTCGCATGTTATATCACGTTAAGAAGATTTTTAAAATAATAACCTACAACAATGTAATTCAAATTTACTAAAAACCAGTGTATTTGTGATATTAATTATTATAATAATGAAAACTGTTGCACAAACTAGACCAAATACAGTTATCAACTTTACTCGATGGCGCAGAAAATGCGACTGAGGTGAAACGAATGTTAAGTTAAACGAAGCATATAAAACTCTTACGAGCTTCTATTGATTTAGGACAATTTAATATGTAAATAGCCTCACCACATGGTTCAAAACAAAGTGCTCTTCTAAACTCGCAAGGAAAATTGCCCTATGAACATATGTTGAGGATACAATGCTCGACATAAAATGAAATTCGTCGATAAATCGAATCGGAACAAAATAAACAACACTACCGGTATGTCCCAATGTAAATTGAGAAGAAAAATAACATACTCGGAAGTTAATTCCACGTTTACAATTCCATGTTTCTTTCACTGCTTTTACGTTTTCTTTTTCGAATCCTATTTGTATAGAATTGACGTCTGCAAAATGCGATAAAATCTGAAATTATTTCATCTCTTAAATATCATATGCAGCTTGAGGATCACAAAAAATAAAATGTATGAAAATAAATTTAAAATTACGACAATAATGACAAAATTACATATTTAGTAAAAAATATATTTCGGTTGTTAGTCTAGTGGATTTATTTCTACTTCTGCAGTAGAAGGTCCTCTGTTTAAACCTTGCCTCCTATTGATGCTTTTTTGTTCTTTTAGTGACTAAAATGTAATCCATCATTGCATAGGCGCCAAGAGGGGGGGGGGCAAGAGGGGGACGCTTGCCCCCCTGGATTTAAGGAAAAAATAAATTTTAACCGGCGAAATGCGTTATTACATAATTGGATGAGCGTAGCGAGCGAAGCGAAAACTTCAATTTCACTGACCCCCCAAAAAATTTAGCTCCAATGTTTTTGTTGTTTTTCTGTCTGTTTGTTCGCTCGATTCCGGGCAAACGGCATATGCGATCTTGATGAAAATTTGAGGGGACCTTCGTTTTCTCTGAACTTAGAGGTGTATTGTTTTTGGGTACAATCGAAAAAATATTTCTCATGAATATCGTACTTTAACGAAAACTTCAATTTCACTGACCCCCCAAAAAATTTAGCTCCAATGTTTTTGTTGTTTTTCTGTCTGTTTGTTCGCTCGATTCCGGGCAAACGGCATATGCGATCTTGATGAAAATTTGAGGGGACCTTCGTTTTCTCTGAACTTAGAGGTGTATTGTTTTTGGGTACAATCGAAGAAATATTTCTCATGAATATCGTACTTTAACGATTTTTTTCGATTTTTAGTGCGATATTTTCGTCACATTTGGGCCGATTCTGACCAAACGGGTGGGGCTACAACGTTCATATTTCACATGGACATTAAGATTATGGTGTTGAAGTACCCTTTTAAAGAAAAAGTTGAAAAAGTTATCTAGAATCCATAGAAATAAAGGTTTTAATATGAGTTTTTCGATTTTTAGTGCGATATTTTCGTCGCATTCGGACCGATTGTGACCAAACGGGTGGGGCTACAACGTTCATATTTCACATGGACGTTAAGGTTATGGTGATGTAGTACCTTTTGAAAGAAGAAGTTGAAAAAGTTAGCTAGAATCTATAGAAATAAAGGTTTTAATATGAGTTTTTTTACTTTAAGTGCGATATTTTCGTCACATTTAGGCCGATTTTGACCAAACGGGTGGGGCAACAACGTTCATATTTCACATGGACATTACGGTTATGGTGATGTAGTACCTTTTGTAAGAAAAAGTTGCAAAAGTTGACAAAGTTAGCCAGAATGCATAGAAATAAAGGTTTTAAAATGTGTTTTTTGAGGTTTATAATAACAACTAACAAGAAACAATTGAAACTTGACAACAGTCACCTACAATGCATTCACAAAGCACTTGCAAAGGAAAAGTGGTCCCACGCAAACTAAAAACTTACAATCACGCTCATCCATCAACGCGGCGGGACTTTAGCGTTTTCCTAGTATAAATAATATTAATATATTTAATGAACTTATCGGGAGATCGGAGAGTTCCTACTTTTATTTTTCTCTGTCAATTGGGGACACTTAGTTCTATCATACAGACAAGTGACAACACTGTAGTCCTCCCATGGGTTCTGGTCAGGCTTACACTGGACCTGTTTCACTTTCATCTAGTCCGAGGCGTATATCAACAAAACTAAGCCTGCCTACTTCAGTCCAATACCCCATTAAGTTGCAGTGACGTGTTTATCACGCTCGGCTAGCTGGCCTCAAGCGATCTAGACTCGTTAGTGGTTTTCTAGTTCCGAGTATCGACTGCACAAATATTAAATTTTTTTGGTATCGTATTCAGCCCACTACTTTTTTCTAAAACCCACCAAACGCATTCTAAAAACCTGATTTTCAAACAATTTGCCTGTGGTGCTATTGTTGGGGGGGTCCGCTTACCAAACCCCCTGTGCTTGCCCAATGAAAATACAAATTGCATTTTTTGCCCCCATCCCCCCGCCAATATTCCTGCCGGCCCCCATGCATCAATTTACGATTATAATACTGGTGATGCGGAATGTGAAAAGGGACCATTAGTGTTTACATTTTAGAAACATGTATTTTTAGCTTATTATGAAGAAAAAAACATGATTTTGAAAATGTGCCCAAAATATTAGGAGGAATAGGAATTTTGCTTTTATGTTATATCCGAACAAAGGAATTTATCATCTGAGAATTTTAATTTTAAAAACTTTTAAAATATGAATTAAGACATTTTTAAATTATTACTTGATCTTGGTCTCGTTGAAAATACCACACTAGTCTCATTCTCATTACTAGAACATGGCGGCCTCGGGAGATGATCGAAATAAAACACTTCCAAATCACGTTGAGTAGCCAAGTAAGTTATTAAATGTTAGTAATAATATTAAAATAAATAGTACAGAATCAAATTTGATATGGAAACGGTATGTAAATACACGTCAATAACGTCTGCCATGATCAAGACCTGAATCTAGTGTGCACTTTCGATTCTTATTCTTATTACTTGATTTCAATCAGTCTCGATTGTGTGAGTGACTATTCAGAGCTACTTGTGACGTCACGGATGAAACAGAGTGATTGATGACGTAATTCATGACGTAAATCGAGACCAAGACCTAAGGTTTTACAGAATTCAGAAAGGTCCTAGGCTTTAGAAAGTTATTTTTCTTATATCTGCCTTCTAGACACTGACTCATGCAAAGCCCCCTAAATAATATTAATGACATCCAATAGTCTAGTAGGCTTCCATCGATCGATAATGCTGTTCGCAAGGCTAATACACAAATCAGGTTCACAGTGTTGACCACGCGATGTCGGCGAAAGTGGTCATCCAGACCTATTGATTAAATTATGTCCCCTACATTAAAACAGTGATTTAAAAATGTATGCATCACTGCATTACCTCCAACCCATTTGCGCCCGTAAAACGTACAAAGTACTAATGATATTACTTTAACTTCGTACTTATATCGTATCTTTGAAAACGGCAGAACAATAGATAGTACTTTACGACGAATCGGACGCCTATGATCATAAATAATAATATATTATCCACCATGTTGAATGGCACATGTATTGTTTATGCGTGTAGACATTCAAGGTGGATACAGCATGGTATATAATCAGGTTAGGCCCTACTGCTACCTGCAAAACAAAATTTTTGAATTTTGAATTATTTTTAAAATCTCGTGCGCAGAAACAACAATCGGTTACACAAGGGGGCTGTTATCAAAATTATTAAAAGCTTAATAATGCAGATGAGGTAATGATTCCCTCAACACAAAAAAATAATGTAAATATGGCTACTAGGGAAACGCCAAAGTCGTTGTTAGACGAGTGAGTGAGCCATGTGTTGAGTACCCGGTAACATTCCTTTTCTTCCCCCTACCTTATAGGCATCCCTAGCCTATCATGGTAGACCATTAGGTGCTCAGAAAGCGACCCTCCCCCCAATCGAACTAATTTTCACTTTAGCAGTTTTGTTCAGAAACAAATCACGATTAATAATCCACCTGTTTGCCACTTGGCAGCTGGGGCGTTTGACCTCCAGGGGTGTCCAAAGTCGAAAGTTGCGAAACTTTGACCTGCTATAACGGTCAAAGTTTTTGATAAAATTCCAAGATTATTTTTAATTATCATTTAACACATTATTTTTGATTTTTTAAAACAAAAGCGATTTCACTTTTTGTAAAGGGGTGCCCAAAATTAATAATAATCGATTTTACTGTTTTATACACTTTAACATTAAAGATTGGACATATAATCCGCATTAAAGCTTTATTTTATACATAAAATGAAAAAACACTGAATTTTAAACTAAATTATGCAAAAACAATTCAAGGGCTGTCCAAAATGCTGGGTTTTATATTATTGCTAATATACAACTTTTTTTTAAGTGCTAAAAATGTGTTAATGTTACTAAAATCAGTAAACCTGTCTAAGAATACGTATTGTATGTGGGCCTAGCAAAGAATTATAATTTCTATCAGGGTTGTCCAAATTTTTGAAACTTTACCTAGGAAAAATATATGAACATATGTTTGCTTATGAGACATTGGACACCCCTACCGTCTAAACGCCTCAGATGTTAACTGACAAACATGCATGCATGAGAAGAACATAGTTTCAACTGTGAGAAAACACACACTGTTATAAGTTCGAGGGGGTTATATACGTACAGATGAAAGAATGGCCGCCACAAGTTTCATACTATTTTGTGACTTTTTGGACAACCCTGTGTGTACATATAGCAAATCAGTAGGTGTATTATGTTTTGACATCATGTATGATGTTAGGTCTTGCAATCAAATTATAAAATGAAGATTAATTTGCATTAGAAAAAATATTTTAACATATATTTGCATATGTGACTTTGGACACCCTACCGTCTAAACGCCCCAGCTGCCAATTGGCAAACAGGCAGAAATGGAAAGAACGATTAATTTCCTTTAAGAAAAACATATGGTAGCATTAGTTCGAGGGGGGGGGGGAGGGGGGATTAAGAGTCACCTAACGGTCTATAGGCTACAGTGGAGCAAAGGTTCTATACTCAAAGGCATTATGGCCTAAACTATGACCAAAACTTAAATACCCTATTATTTATACGAATATTATAATCAAACTTAAATGCAAATGTTCCCGCGTACTCAACACATGACTCTCTCACTCGTCTAACAACGACCTTGGCGTTTCCCTAGTCGAGTTGGCTAAAGCGCCCTTATAGCCGCAATGTGGGAGACGTGGGTTCAATAGTCGGGAAAGATTTTGTTATTACTGGATTGTATTTTTTAAATTATTTAACATGTTTTGAAATGTATATAACGCAGTGAAGTCCATCATCTGTGACAATACTATGGAAAACATAGCCAGTACGAAATACGTGAAAATATTGCAAGGTTTACTCAATCTACGAGCGGAATTTGGGGGTACCTTGACGTCCAACATTCGATTAACCTTGGACACGGCATTTCACAGCCAGGTTAATAACAAACAAAATATATTATTTCAAAATGAAAACCATTGTCGTTAAAATAATTCCGATACATTTCGACGTATTTTTCAGTTTTTTATTTCTTGCAGGTTTAAATCGCAACAGATTGTGCTCATTTTGTTAGCAGTTCTCAGTTACCTGGTCACGGATGTCTGTTTAAAATTTCAGCTCAGTCTATTTAGCCGTTCGGCCGTATGGGACTGGACAGACAGACATTTAACATACATTTAACACACAGAATTAATCACGACCAAGGCCCGATCGAGTAGCGTTGTAGACTACGTTCGCTGCGCTCACTCGTCTAACAAGTAAAATGTAAACTTGTAAAGATACACATAAACCTTACACAATCAAAAGCAATGAGATCTTAAAGAAGTGCCAAACTTATGAACCCTCCAACATTTTCACAATCTAAATATATAAATTCATTTTGCCCCGTGACTGCATCCTTGCAAAGTGTAGCAAAATTTTATTTCCAACTTTTGTCTAAAATATAAAATTAATTGCAAATTTATTTTGCCAAGCTTTGCAAGGATGTGGTCACGGGAAAAAGTGAATTTATGTATTGAGAGTGTGAAAATGTAGAATAGTACATAAGCTTGGAACTTCTTTTAGATCTTTATTGCTTTTGATATGTGTATGGTTTGGCTGAATTTTTACATGTTTTGGTTATAAATAAATAAATAATAGATAAATAAATAATAAATTCGTATTTATTATCTACCCATTCAGTCATATAACTGATTTTTAGTGAGGGATATTTAACCAAAGCGACCCAGCCAACTCTGTAGGCCCCGACGCAATCGACGAGTGAGCGATAACCGACACCAACAGATATTTTTTAGTAGGAAATATAGCAATCAGTGGTATGGACATTGCGAACACCCGCGGAACAACGCCAGAATCAATAAGATCGATTCAGAACAGCTTTGAATTTATTATGTGCCTCGTTGCTAGAACGGCTCCAATGTCACCGTTTACAAACTTCTAAGCCAAGCTCTGCCTATAGTGGGAATAGAACCCTGGACCTTCTGCATTTGAAGCAGAGACGCTAACCACAAGACCAACGAGCCACACAATGTGTGGCATCTCATTACTTTTCAAGTTCCACTGCAAAATTGTTTGTTAAAATCTAATCATTTTTATCAAAGTCGATTTAAATGCTATGGTAATATCAATTAACAATAAAGTGTAAGATATTTAGTGTTCCAAGGACTTGTTTTTTGTTCACATTGTAGGTAATCAATATCAAGTAAATATTACTTGTTGATTGTATGCCTGTATAGGGCTTATATTAAAATCTTTATTTTGATACTTTCAGCTAACTTTTTCACATTTTCTTTCAATAAGCACTGCGTCACTACTACCTTAATGAATGTCCACGTCAAATATGAGCGTTGTAGCCCCATCCGCTTGGTCAGAATTGCTGGCCAATTGAAATTGATGAATTAGTATGTAGCCAGGAGCCAGTATTTGAGTGCGTTTCAACATTCTTTTTCAACCAGAAGGAATGAACGTACACCAATTAAATTTGGCACGTGTTGTCGTTCAAGTTCACATTACGTTTCTGACGGCTGGGTGACACCTCGAAATCACCCCAATTCTGCTTTGCTGTATAAGGTGCGTGAGTGTGTAGCGCACCGCGGCTTGGCTGCGGCGCCCTAACTGGCACCTAGATAGCCAGGTACTGTTTTACGATATATTTACCAGAGTATTAACCTGAATTCTTCACTTGTTAACCGAGAGGAAGGTGGTTGTTGCAAAAAAAAAGGTTCCGTTACAAAGATTACTACTGTCAAATGAATTAACATCATATATTATTTACCTTAATTCCTACGATATCAGATCATGGAGTAATAAATAGTACAACTCCATCATCAGTTATAACAATGGTGAAACATTTTTTTTTAAATCGTTAACTTAAAGAGGCTGCATTGATGTCTATTAGAAATAATGTAACAAGTGCACCTAGCATTGATTTTCCTGGAATTTGGAAAGTTTTGGTAACTGACTAGGAAAACGCTAAAGTCCCGCCGCGTTGGTGGATGAGCTTTTTAAAGTTTTTAGTTTGCGTGGGATAACTTTACTTTTGAAAGTGCTTTGTTTTGCTGCCTACGCATTGTAGGTGATTGTTGTAAAGTTTCTATTGTTTCTTGTCAATTGGGATTATTTACCGTAAAAAACTTATATTAAAAGCTTTATTTCTATAGAATCTGGCTAACTTTTTCAACTTTTTCTTTCAAAAGGTATTACATCACCATAACCTGAATGTCCATGTATAATATGAACGTTGTAGCCCCACCCGTTTGTTCAGAATTGGCACAAATGGCACGAAAATATCGCACAAAAAATCAAAAACGTATATGAAAAGCTTTATTTCTATAGATTCTGGCTTACTTTTTCAACTTTTTCTTTAATAATGTACTACATCACCATAACCTTAATGTCCATGTATAATATGAACGTTGTTGCCCCATCCGTTTGGTCAGAATTGGCCCAAATGGCACGAAAATATCGCACAAAAAATCGAAAAAAATCGTTAAAGTACGATATTCATGAGAAATATTTCTTCGATTGTACCCAAAAACGTGGCAAGTCTAAGTTCAGAGATTTCAAAGGTCCTGTCAAATTTTCATCAAGATCGCATATGCCGTTTTCCCGGTAGAGAGCGAACAAACAGACAAACATAAAAAAAAAAAAAAAACGAGCTAAATTTTTTGGGGGGTCAGTGAAATTGAAGTCTTCGCTTCACTCATCCAATAAGCCATAATGTTTCTTCTTCTTGTTTGTTTTGTGAATTTTATAATTTCTTTTGCTGCTTTTAATAACAACTACAACCACGTTTATTATGATTCTTTGGTGGATTGGTGTAATTTGTTTTGTTTAGTTGGCATTGTTTGTTTGTTATAAAGCCCATTCTGTTGTCTTGTTTCAACTGTCATTAAAAACCTGATGAAGGAGGTTGATTAACCTTTGAAATATCGTAATCTTTGTTTTATTTTGAGTAGTGTATATTCCTAAAAACATCATGGTAGATGATCAGGTTAAATGGTGGTCTAACACCTAAATATAGGTGTGAGACCACGATAAGGAGAATTAAATAAGTGTGTAAAACACAACATCACCTGGGGGTTCTAGACTTCTAGTTACTAGTGACAATAGTCGACCGAAAAGATTCGATAAACCATGGTTGGGCACTGCTTGTTATTTTCACAGCCTGAAAAATATCAAACAAAAAGTATTTTTTTCAAAAACAAAACCATTGTCGTTAAAATAATTCCTTCACATTGGCAGCCTTTTTTTCAATATATTATTTATTTTAGGTTTAAATCGCAATGAATCTAGCTGATTTTGTTAGCAGTTCTCAGTAAACTCTTAACGGATGTCTGTTTAAAATTTCAGCGCAATCTGTTCAGCGATTCGGCTTATTTTCGATGTACACACACACACACACACACACACACACACACACAGACTCACGGAAGCGCCGTTTGAGTTGAATGGAGACACTCAGTCGCTACGCTCCCTTGTTTAACTAAGGTCAGGCAACCAATTTCCTGAGTAATATGTTATTAATTTTGTGTTATTCAAATGGCATTAGTCTGACCCAAGAAACCTCCAGTGAGTAAAAACAACATTGCTCTGTATATTAATGTTCAATTAATATGCATGGATATACATAATAGAAAGTTAATTACTCGTTCTTGACATAACACCTTCTAAAAAATTGATTTTAATTTTGTAGGCCCATTATTGCTATAATTCACTGTAAGATATGATGTGGTGCGAGGTCTATTAATGCCCGTGAAGGAAATAAAGACTAGGCAGACGATTGTCATCATTCTGAGTGCCAACATTATTCTTCTTTGGAGTCGTCATCTTTTCCAGATAGAAAATGAACTTCAGAATATCCACTTTTGCAATCATGGCTATTGTATTAATTTGTTTTATAACGTTGATTTTTAATGGTGGAAGAAACGATCAGGAATTCAAGCCAGTGTCCAACGCAGAATCAAAACCAATGTCAAATTTAGAAACGAAATTAAAAGTGAAAACAGTTTTTAAAGATCCTGATGAATCTTTGGATGTACTGCCGGAGAAGGTTGCGTATGAATCACAACCAAATCATCAACAGAATGGGTAAGAAAAGTCGAAATATCAACCAAACTTTGTAATTCATGACAATATTTATAAATGTACTGCAGAATATAAAACAAAATAAGGGTTTACATTTTTGAAACATGTACCCACACATAACAAAAACTTGTAAAAATCCAGCCAAACCTTACACAATCAAAAGAAATAAAATCTAAAATAGGGCCAAGCTCATCTACCCTTCCACATCTGCTCATTCTTAATTCATAAACGTACAGTGTCCCTTAACAACATCCTTGAAAAGCTTGGTAAAATAGAATTTGTAATTATTTATTTAAACGTAACAGTTCATCATAATTCTTTTTTCTAAATAATTTAAACGTAATGGTCATGCAAATTCAATTTAGCCAAGGTTTTCTAGGATGTTGTTACGGAACACTTGTTTATATTAAGAATGCGCTAATGTGGAAGGTTAGATGAGCTTGGCCCTTTTTAAGATCTCATTTCTTATGATTATGTAAGGTTTGGCTGTATTTTTACAAGTTTTTGTTATGTGTGGGATCTCATTACTTTTTCAAGTTCCATTGCAAAATTATTTGTTACTAGGAAAACGCTTAAGTCCCGTCGTGTTGATGGATGAGCTTTTTTGTAGGTTGTTAGTTTGCGTGGGATCTCTTTACTTATCAAGTGCTTTTTGAACGCATTGTAGGTGATTGTTGTCAACATTCTATTGTTACTTGTTAATTGTTATTAAATACCTCAAAAAACTTAATTTAAAAACCTTTATTAATATGGTTTCTGGATAATGTTTTAATTTTTTTCTTTCAAAAAGCAATATATCACTATAACCTTAATGTCCATGTGAAATATGAACGTTGTAGCCCCACCCGTTTGGTCAGAATCGGCCCAAATGTCACAAAAATATCGTACTAAAAATCGAGAAAAATCGTATAAGTACGATATTCATGAGAAATATTTCTTCAATTGTACCCAAAAACCTGGCACGTCTAAGTTCAGAGATTTCGAAGGTCCCCTCAAAATTTCATCAAGATCGCAAATGCCGTTTGCCCGGAATCGTGCAAACAAACAGACAGAAAAAAAACATTGGAGCTAAATTTTTTGAGGGGTCAGTGAAATTGAAGTTTTCGCTATGTTCGCTACGCTCATCCAAAAATATAATAATTTAATCAAAGTCGATTTAATTGCTATGAAATTAACAAAAATATCTAGTGGCCCAAAGACATGCTTTTTTGTAAACAATATGGGCGATCATTGTCAAGTAACTATAGTTACTTGTTGATTGTATGCCTGTATAAGGCTTATATTAAAACCTTTATTTGGAAGCCTTCCAGCAAACTTTTTCATATTTTTCTTTCAAAAGGAACTACATCAATATTACCTTAATGTCCATGTAAAATATGAAAGTCCTAGTCCCACCCGTTTAGTCAGAATCGTTTGGCAATTGAAACTGACGAATAAGATAGAAGTAGCCAGTGGCATGTAGTAGTAGTAGTAAGTAAACAAAAACTTGTAAAAATACAGCCAAACCTTACACACTCAAAATAAATAAGATATAAAAAAAGGGCCAAGCTCATGTACCCTTCCACATTTGCGCATTCTTAATTCATAAACGTACAGAGTCCCGTAACAACATCCTTGAGAAGCTTGGCAAAAAAGAATTTGCAATTATAAATTTAAACGTAATAGTTCATCCAAATTCTTTTTTTCTAATTAATTTTAACGTAATGGTCATGCAAATTCTATTTTGCCAAGCTTTTCAAGGGTGTTGTTACGGGAAACTGTACGTTTATGAATTAAGAATGCGCAAATGTGGAAGGGTAGATGAGCTTGGCCCTTTTTTTAGATCTCATTTATTTTGAGTATGTAAGGTTTGGCTGTAATTTTACAAGTTTTTGTTATGTGTAGGATCTCATTACTTTTTCAAGTTCCATCGCAAAATTATTTGTTAAAATATAATAAATTTATCAAAGTCGATTAAATTGCTATGGAATTACCAATTAGCAATGGAATGAAAAATATAGTGGTCCAAAGACTTGCTTTTTGTAAACAATGTAGGCGATTATTGTCACGTACCATGGCACCATGGCCAAGATGGCGCCCAGTCCGCCCACGCGCGTATTTCGCTCCGTAGTGAAAATAAGTTTTACCGCTGTTCTACTCGGAATACTCGTGTTATCTCTATACGTGCGTGTGTCGAGCAACTACACACGAGCCAAGCATTGTTATCTCTTTTGCAAGAAGAAGTTACACGTTCTCCGCGTTCGCGTGCACAGGGATGCGGACTCTCGAGGCAGCCAGGCCACCCCCGACCAGCGCAAACCGTTCGCTGAAACGAAACACAACATCTTTCGCGTTCAGAGCGCTTTGCCTACTTCTCTTGTCGGGGGATATCTCTGTAAATCCCGGCCCACCGTTCACAAAAACTCTGCCAGTGTTTTATATGAACGCTCGCAGCATTGCCGGTTCAAAATTAAATGACTTCAACACACAATTTGCGGATACTAGTGAATACGACGTCATATGTGTAACAGAAACGTGGCTAAGCAATAAATTGTTTGAAAGTGAAGTACTCAGTGAATCATACACAATTTATCGGCGCGATCGTAGTGAGGTTATACAGGGAAAATCTGGAGGTGGGGCTATGATTGCTGTAAATTCAAAATTGAAGAGTAGTGTTAGGAAAAACTACCAAACCAACTGTGAGATTCTGTGGGTGGAACTAACACACAACGTTAACTCCAGTGTCTTCATCGGCTGTTTATACCTCCCGAACGCAACGGTTGAGGCGTTAGAAGAGCTGCACCAGTCTCTGACCCTAGTGCAATCTGATCTCCGACCCAGCGACCACCTACCCCTGTTTGGGGACTTCAACTTGCCAGACATAGAATGGGCACCGGAAGCAAACTCTCATGTTCTCCGTCCCACCCTCAAATCTTTCTCTCAACCTAATTTACTATTTTTGGAAATTCTCTCCGAATTCGATCTTCTTCAAAATAACAGATCACCGACCTGTCACGAACACGTGCTCGACCTTGTCCTGTCAAGTAATACCAACCTAAGTCTAGACGTCAACACAACTGTTTCTCCCATACCAACAGACCACATTCCCCTAGCATGCCAAATACCACTTCCGCAATTCCCTGGGTTCTACAACCATTGAGTATAATAGAAAGATGTTTAATTGGGCAAAAGCAAATCTGACTGACCTGCGAGAGAGGCTTAACCGTTGCCCATGGGGCATTATTAGCTCAGGTGCAGACGCAAACGAATGCTGTGCTCTGTTCTATGACCTACTCTCGGGGGTTATAAACGACGTTGTGCCCGAAGTTAAAGTCAACCCAGCTAAATATCCCCACTGGTATAACGCAGCATTAATTAACTCTCTTCAAGCCAAAACAAGGTCCCACAAAAAATGGAAACAATCAAATCTTCAATCAGACTACATAGAGTACGGTGTTCGGAGGCAAGAGTTCAAGAAACTGCAGCGGGAAACATTTAAAACACACATGCAAGACCTAGAGGAATCATTCAACAAGTCGCCGTCACCAAAATCATTCTGGAGCTACATTCACAATAAAACCCGTTCACGACGAATCCCGATAGAAGTTTCTTATAACAACGAGACTGCAACGGATACCGTCAAGTCATGTGAACTTTAAAAAAAAAAATTAAATCAGTTTTTCAGTGCAAAGAGAAAAATACACTTAGTGAAAAGTTACCTCATTTTGAACCAAGTGGTACCTCAAACCTCTCCACCTTCACTATCGCAAAGAAGGATATAATTAAAGTGTTAAAAAATTTAAAACCAGGAAAATCTTCGGGCTCCGACAAAATGCCAGTGTCTATTATCAGGGTGTGTGCTGACGTTCTAGCTGGGCCATTAGAAATAATATATAATCGCATTCTTCAGGAAGGCGTCTTCCCGGATGTATGGAAGCATGCAAATATTACACCTGTTTTTAAAAGTGGCGATAAATCTCAAGTGACTAGCTACAGACCAATATCACTACTTCCGATTTTCTCAAAGGTTTTCGAAAAGTTTATTCATCAACATTTACTTCACCATGTTCGACTCCATATACCATCTTCTCAGCACGGATTTATGCCGAAGCGGTCAACAATATCTAACCTTGCGTACTTCACACACAGTATTGGCGAGAATATCAACAACAACAAACAGGTGGATACGGTTTATACGGACTTTTCAAAGGCCTTCGATTGCGTAAGTCACCATCTCCTTGTATATAAATTAGAAAAATTGGGCGTTGCTGGCCCCCTATTACTTGCAAGCTATTTACATAGTCGACAACAGTCAGTAGTAATCGATGGCATCTCCTCAGATTCAGTGGAAGTCACATCTGGTGTCCCACAGGGATCAATCCTGGGGCCTTTGTTATTTAATATTTACATATGTGACATTCCTTCATGCTTGAAATTTTCATCAATTCTTATGTACGCAGATGACGCTAAGATATTTCTATCCATAACATCTTTAGCGGACTGTATTAAACTACAGTTAGATATCGACGCGCTCGTTGAATGGTGTAGAATCTGGAAGATGAAGCTGAATCCATTGAAGTGCACAATTATTAACTACACCAATAAAAAGAACACAATTGACTTTGCATATCAAATAAAAAACACGTTTCTGGAAAGGGTAAACACTGTTAAAGACCTAGGTATCCATATTAGTTCCGACCTAAGTTATAACAAGCACTACGAAGTAATGATGGGTAAGGCCTTCAAAATGTTGGGGTTTGTTAAGAGAACATGCAATAGAGACTTTTCAACCCAGACAATTAGACGGCTTTATCTCGCCATGGTTCGTCCCATTGTTGATTACGGTAGCGAGGTGTGGTCACCTTACCACGTTACTAAATCAGAAATGTTGATGGACTGCAACAGAGGCTTGTTAAATGGTTATGTTATAAATCATCTGTTATTTACCACAGGAGAGACTATACTTACTTGTGTAGGGAATACAACATGCCGCCACTGGTGGACAGACGGACAACCTCAGACTTGGTGTTCCTTCATAAAATTCTACAGTGTGAGATTGACAGTCCTGAACTGTTGGAACTTATTAGTTTCAATGTTCCAGTTAGACGATCTCGCAACACTAAACTCTTCTATTCACCCAAGTCAAGAATAAATACATTCAAATATTCTCCGTTAGTCAGAATTCAAGAAACCTACAACAGCCCCAATTATTCAAATACTCCTCTAAACTTGGATCTCTTTTCAAGTACACCTTTTAATACCAAACGAAAATGTCGTATCGCACTGAACAGTAAGTAATCTTAGAGCACATATTTGACTGAAACCAATAAATCAATTCACCAAATTACATTTAGAGTCAGTTCTCATGTATTAATTTTATACTTTGCCTACCTACAATTATTGTGTTTAATTGTTTATTGCTAATTAAATTTGTTTCTGAGCGCAGCCATTTTCAACTTGTTACTATAGTCTCAATTGTACACTATCTTTAGTATAATTCTCCACTTTCTGTATTATTGTCATTATGTATTATTGTTGTTGTAATCAGAACTCTATTCTAGCTTCACTTGATAGATAAGTCTTCAACGGAAAATTTGTATGTAGTTTATATAGTGAAGTGAAAACAAGTTAGTAATGTAGTATAATTGTAAAAATATGTGTTGTAGCATAATATATTCAAATTATGTAAACGTTTGCTCTATTGTCTATCTAATGTAAATTCTGTATTGATAAGATAAAAATTAATGTATATAATATAAATAAAATAGAATAATAATAATTAATTAATAATAATATATAATATATAATAATAATATAATAAATCTATATATATAATAAATAATAATAATAATAATAATAATGATAATAACTATAGTTACTTGTTGATTGTATGCCTGTATAAGGCTTATTTTAAAACCTTTATTTGGAAGCCTTCCAGCAATTTTTTAAAGATTTTCTTTCAAAGGGAATTACATCACCATTACCTTAATGTCCATGTAAAATATGAACGTTGTAGCCACACCCGTTTGGTCAGAATCGCTGGGCAATTGAAACTGACGAATTAGATAGTAGTAGTAGGAGTAGTAGCCAGTATCTAATGTCCTTAAAGTGATTTTGAGCATGTTTCAAGTCATATTTTCACCAAGAAAGAATGCTCGTACCCCAACCAAATTTGGCATGTGTTGTCGGGTACCTAAATCCCCTCGATTTTGATAGTTTTCAAGTTCACATCACGTTTCATGATGGCTGGGTGACACCTCGAAATCACCCCAACTCTGCTTGCTGTATAAGGTGCTTGAGTGTGTAGCTCACCACGGCTTGGCTGCGGCGTCCTAACGGGCACCAAGATTTTGCTCATTATTAGTTTTTAAAAAAAGTTTGAAAATTCTGAAAAGAAATTGACAAATATCTAAGAAATTGAAAGAGATACTGACTTTTATTTTTGTTGTTATTTATTTTTTCTATTTTTTAATAGCACTAGATCATTGTTTGGAAAAGTGCTGTAATAGGTGCCATTTAATAATTCATTTTTACACATTTATTTAAAATTTTATACATATAAAATTGAAAAAAGTCTAAAAATTAAAAACTGGTTGATTGGATATTGCTTAACGTCTCATATTTATGAAACTTGGCTAATCGAGACTGGTTAAAACTGGTTTAATCAGCATGCAAGAATCCTCTTGATTAATGTATTTTACTTTCAGTTCTCGAGAAATGGTTATAGTTGTGGTCACTTGTGGAGGTAGGATTGTCGAAACATACAACGCGATAAAATCCGCCATTGTCTTCTCCAACTCCCCTCTCCGCATCTTAGTATTCCTAGAGGAGGAGTACGTACAAACAGTTCCAGGACAAACTGGAGGACTGGAGAACCAGAACCAAGAAGGGTTTCGCCTTTGAGTTGTATCTTATAACATACCCAGAGACGGAGGACGCAAATGAGTGGAAGGGTCTAGTGGTGAAGTGCGCCTCGCAGCGTCTATACTTCCCGGTGAGTACGACGTTGTAGGGTCTCTACCCACATTGTGCACTCTATGGTTGTACGAGGACGCTACAGAGTGGCAGACACTAGTGGTGAAGTGCGCCTCGCAGCGTCTATACTTCCCGGTGAGTACGATGTGGTAGGGTCTCTACCCACATTGTGCAATGTGCACTCGATAGTTCTACGTTTATGACAATAATTGTTTTGTTATACATTGGTATCGTGACAATGATACAGCCATCAGTAAAATTATGTTACATGATTCGATCTCTCGTAAATAAAAATAATTATACTGTGTGAGTCAATAGCCATACTCAAGACTTAATGGATTGTGCGGGAGGTCGTGGTATGGACAAATAAGTTGCGCGTTAACTGTCAATGAATCTTGATGAATACGAGCAAATGTTTTTAATGCCCCTGATGTTTGCTTAATATTATTAATTCAATAGGTTAAGGATCTTGCTTACTAATGAGTTACTTAAAAAAAATTAACGTCTATCCTATTCAGCTAAAAAAACTGATTTACAAATTAGAACAAGCAAATGAATCTAATTACATAGATGTAAACACAACAATGAACTACAGTTAAGAAAATATTTGATTTAGTAACATTACAACAACAATGCATTAATACACATAAATTTTGATAACATATATAAAGGATATAAAATGCAATTAATTATTTAATTAAATTTAAGAAAGGAGTGGAAAAAAGAAAAAGGAAAGAAAAGAAAAGAAAAGAAAAGAAAAGAAAAGAAAAGAAAAGAAAAGAAAAGAAAAGAAAAGAAAAGAAAAGAAAAGAAAAGAAAAGAAAAGAAAAGAAAGAATAACATTAAAAAAGATAAACATTAAAAAAGAAAAACGACAGAAAAAACAGATTTCTTAGACGATCCCACTCAAACGAATCTGAGGTTCTTCATCTTTACCAGCTCGCCATACAATATTTAAAGCCTGGACTTCCATCTTACCATAACTAGAACAACTAAAACATAATGAATAACAAACAACCTTAAATGTAGCCCACAACATTTCGTGGCTTAAGCTTCATATGTCGGTCAAATTTAGGTTTCTAACTCGTATCTCTATTTCTTTCAGAGTATACTGCGTAACATTGACTCTGTCCTATTTATCGACGCCGATACCTTGTTTTCAAGACCCTTAGAAGAAATATGGCAACTTTTCGGTAAAATGAACGCGTCACAAGAAGTAGCCCTAGTAACGGAATGTGATCTGCCATATGGAGGTTACTATGAAGTGATGGCTAAATACCCGTTCTTTAAACCTGGCGGTGAGTTAATCCTTTTTTAAATATCTTTCAAGGGGTATTCACCCGCTTAACTCAAAAAATATATTTCATCCAGGCTAACTTGTAATGAATTTAGAAATTAGCAGAAACATTATTGGGTCCACCATCCCCCTAAAAATGTCAAACTTGGTATTTTTCGAGCTAGGATCTATAGGTAAAGTCTCCAGTAAAATAACATGGGGTGATCTTGGAGGATTTTGATCTAAAAAAATATTGGCCATTATTGACGTGCTCGACAGCCTTTTCTGTAAATCCTCTATATATTTTTTGTAATTTGAGCAAGTGGTTTGGTCAAAATTTGCTGATTACCAAGAAGAGGAGTGATTTTGGAATGCATTTTTTGGCGCGTTTGATTGTATATTTGTGCACAGTTTCAAGACACGATGTTATAAAATAATGGTCATTTTAGATTGGTACGATGCTTTAGTATCTATGTGGAACAAAAAAGAAACAGGTTTAAACCGATTTAAGGCTCATCTAATAAATGTTTTACATTTTTAACTACGGCAATTTATTCTTACTATATTATACTAAGATTTTATAAATGATGATTTTCGGACTGGATACTAATCATTGGATACTTTCCTGCATGCGTATTTCTTCTAGGCTAGAGTGGCTCATTGTCACCTAACGGTTGACGCACCCTTTAGGCTATTGTAATCAGGGTAGGGTCAAAACCTAAAAAGTCCATGAAAGAATGTTGAATGGGAGAGTACCTTTAATAAAACAGATAAAATAAATATTTTATTTTTTGGGCGGGACATATAACCTCAATTTTGGCCATTATGTGTCATTTTTTGACAGTAGTGTAGCCAGCACATCTTGTCCAAAATTAAATTGTGAAAATCGGTTTTCTGGATATAGTTTTTAAACACCTTTAGGTTCAACTTCAGCTATAAGGACAAATAGATTTCTGAAATAACAGTTGGTTTACAATTTTTTTGTCAGACGATATAAAACTCAAAAGTTCTCGTATTTGTACCGTTTGACAAAAAAAATTATGAACCAACTCTTATTTCAGAAATTTTTTTGTCCTTTTAGCTGAAGTTGAAGCTAAAGGAGTTTAAAAACTATATCCAGAAAACCGATTTTCAAAATTTAATTTTGCACAAGACGTGCTGGCTACACTCTTGTTAAAAAACGACACATAATGAACAAAATTGAGGTTATGTCCCGCCCCCAAAAAATAAAAAAAATTTCCTGTTGTTTGTAAGGCCCTCTTTCATTCAGAAAACTTTTCAGCCATGTTTCTTCGAATTTCAATACATCGGCCAGAGGTGGTACAATAGCCTCAAACCAAAGAAGCTACAACTAAACTCTAAAACATCCTATTATTGTTGTTTGTCATGTTGATCCAGGTTTGAATGCTGGTGTGATGCTCATGAACATGACACGAATGAGGCAACATCTCTGGACGAGGCACATTGTGAAGTACTACCACGAGTATAAACACCTACTCCATGCAGGCGACCAAGACCTGATCAACATCTACCTTGCTTTTAACCCAGGTGAGTTAGCTTCAGTACCACGAGTATAAACACCTTCTCCATGCAGGCGACCAAGACCTGATCAACATCTACCTTGCTTTTAACCCAGGTGAGTTAGCTTCAGAGTATGGGAGAGTCCAGGGGGCCTATTAACTTACACAAGTGTCTGTTGTCAATCGACAGCGACAAATTTGTAAAATAGAATAAGTCAAGCACTGCGTGGTATCTTGACATTTCTGCGTGCCAGTGACTTAGATCTTAACCCTGTGGTTCATTTGTACCGGTTGACAAAAAAATTCGTACACCAACTGTTATTTTCAGAAAACTATTTTAGCTATAGTCAGATTATAGCTAAAGGTGTTTAGAAACTATGTCCAGAAAACCGATTCTCAAAATTTAATTTTGAACTTGTCTTGTATATTACACTTTTGTCCTAAAATCTAAATATAATTTCCAAAAGTGAGGTTATGTCCCGCCCAAAAAAAATCACAATTCTTGTTCTTCTGTTATTTTCAAGGCCTTCTTTCATTCAGCAAACTTTTCAGACATGTTTCTTCGACTTTCAAATTATCGGCCAGAGGTGGTACAATAGCCTTAATAAGTTTTCTCTCTCGATTAACAATCGTTATTGTGTTTACAAAGTTGTCGCTGCCACACGATTATTGTCGCACGGGTTAGTAACTAGATCCCCAGGTCCAGGTCTATGTCCAAGTACTTATAGCCTATAGAGCTACCGTCCGGGCAAAGTCAACACAACGTAAAGTTGGGTTAGGTGTACTTCGAGAGTCCTTTCCTAAGTATTTGCGTAATAAAAAGTATTTGTACATCCAGTTAAAACAACTTAATATGCGATAAAAACAAACAAAACTTAAATATTAACCTACATTGAAATAATGCATCGTTTGTTGTTTCGCTCATTGTTGCTGTCAGCCATTTAGAACCGTATTTTTTTAATTATATATGAACCATACAAGGTTCTTGGGTTAAACCGCGTCGAAATGATGAACCAGTGCAGAGACTAGGCGTCCACCGACGTTTCGTCTGATCTACGTCAGACATTATCAGGGTTACTGTGACGTCATGAAGTCACAGTGGCTGGAACGCGCGCGACCGCCTCCTTATATACCTGAAAAGGTGCGGGGCGGCGAAGTTATATTAAAAATGGTGCGGTGCGGCGAGGTCAAATCTAAAACCATGATCTCGTCCCTACTCTATTGTATTTAAACCTTTTTACTACGGCTTCTTGTCATTGGCCTTAGTGTGTTTTCTTGTGAAATGTTGGATTAAGCATCTGCATCGTTTAGAATAGAAACTGTGGAAAGTTCCTCAACTGCTAGGCTTATCACCGTAGGGTTCTGATGTTGCACCTCTTTTGTCTGATTATATCTAATTGCTACTTGACGAGGCATCAGAATTGGATTCCAGGCACGAGGTAGACTTTGGCTATCGTCTCTCTTGTTTAGATTGTTAGACCGTTTTTCAATCTCTACAGATTCCCTGATAATACAGGTCTGGAGTCGCTGAACAGGGCAAATGGCTCTAGTGTTCTCTAAATCTATAACATGAGAGAGAGCTTTCGCATGTTGTGCCAAGGCCTGGTTTGAGTCTTTAGCATTCCTCAGGTAGGATCCTACTTTTCTATCAGTGGAGAAAATGGTCTCAATGTTTTTGCGATTTAGGATTCTTCCTAAGCTATCGGTTGTGCCTTTGACATATGGGATGAATACTTTAGATCGTGGTTTTTCCTTCTCCTTAGTAGCATATTGGGATTTAGTCTGGTCCCGTTTGATAGCTCTGGTGATATATCTTTCCGAATAACCATTCAGAGATAGCGCTACCCGGAGATTGTCAAATTCCTTCTTGGAGTTAGATGCGTCAGTCAGGTTTCTAGAATGAGTAACCAGAGTGTTAACAACGGAAAACAGCTGAGCGAGGGCGGTGGTGGGATGCCGCATTAAGATACCGATTAGTATGATTTTGTTTTTTATAGACAGTGTGTCCCAAAATACCATCCTCATTCTCCCCCGTCTGGGCCCGGGGTAGAATTGGCTCAGAGCATGGCTCTGCTAATCGTAAAAGGCGATTCAAGAGAAAAAATTCACCTCGCAAACATCAGCTAGAAAGAGCGGAGTATCTTACTCCCCGGAACTAGAGGTGAGCTCTGGCAATCGTCGTTGGGGACCTTGTCCCCTTCCCTTGACGACCCCCCGGCGACGATGACAATGACACAACGAACGATGACAAAGACGATGACGACCGCGACGTGAGAAACCCCCCTTCCTCCCCTTACCCGTGGCTGGTTCTGACCAGCATGGGCCCCTCCTTTCCCCCCCCCCCCCTTAGGCTAGAGTGGTGCATTATGACCTTACGGTTGACGCGTCCTTAATCCAAATAAACAAAAAACCATCCCCATTGTTAATCACCAAGACACCTAAAACGGGAGACTGTTATTGGATTCCACCTCCATGGTGAACTGAATATTTGGGTGAAGGCAGTTTAGATACTGCAGAAATCCATTGAATTTCTCAGCGCCATACGGCCATATGGCGTAAATATCGTCCACATAACGTATCCATTCTGAAGGTTTGTTGGGTGCTGCCGCTAAAGCCTTCTTTTCGAAGTCCACCATGAAAAGTTTGGCGATTTCTGGTGACAGTGGAGAATCAATAACTATGTCCTGAAAAAAAAGCTCAATTGGTAGTGCTATGGCACGTTAAGGGGTTGGTTTTAAGCCGGGGTTTCATCAAAACTATGTCCTGAAAGCGGGCTTATGCTTAAAAAACTAATATATATATATATATATGGATTAAGGGCGCGTTAATCGTTAGGTCATAATGCTCCACTCTAGCCTAGGGGATATTAGTAGGAGGGGCCCTTCCTGTTCAGAACCAGCCACGGGTGGGGGAGGACACGTCGCGATTGTCATCTTGTTTGTCATCGTTTATTGTGTCTTTGTCATCGTCAAGGGAAAGGGGGGGAGGTGTCCCCGACGACGATTGCTAGAGCTCGCCTCTAGTTTGGGAGAGCAATATACTATCCTTCTTACTATCTGATGTTTGCGAGATGGACTTTTTCTCTTGAATTGACTTGTACGATTAGCAGAGCAATGCTCTGGACCAATTCTTCTCTGGGCCCAGACAGGGAAGATGTGACCTAAAACGAGTCGATTGCTCGGTCCATTTGCCGACTTGGACCCAGATATGACCTAGACTTAGGGTGTCTGATTAATATTACAAGTCTAAGTCTAGGTCTAGGTCAAAATTCAAGTACACATCTATCAACGAAGAATGTACTTATTCTCTTTTAATGACGTATGAAGTACTGTCTGAATGCACTATTTCAGTCACGCTTGATTTGAACTACGTGTATATAAATCAGAAAAAATATGAATAAGACATGCGTTTTAGGCAAATAACTGTTTACTCAGCTGACTGACACCATGCGAGTTTAAAATTTTGGACAGTTGTCACGGAAGAGGAAACTGTTCATGTTTTGATTAATTGTAAGTAAATGCACTGATGCTATTTCAGACGTAATAAAGGCGCTTCAGTAACACTTTACTAAATATTTAGATTTTGTTAAAAAGTTGGTATAAAAACAAAACTCATTGATAATTATTAACGACTGTAGTTCTGTCCATGTTGACGTTATGCTTTATTGACAACTTTGCAAGTTCAATACGTCGTATGCCTTTTGTCCTAACGTCTAGCCATTTGAAAATTGCCAAATATGTCCTATTCTCCGTTTAGCTAATATTTGTTAAAAAATTATATTTTGGGCAAAAGTGTAGCTAATATTCATTTTTTTAATATTAAAATTTTAAATTTGATGCAATTCTCCCCAGATCGTGTGTTGGTGTTGAACTCCCGGTACAACTTCCGCCCCCACAAGACTTACTGTGATGGTACTCTGGGAGTGCGGGAGGCGGCGGAGATAGGGGCGGCCGTCCTGCACGGGACAGCCGGGCAGTTCTACGGGGGAGCCCCGATCTTCCAGATCTTCCACAATCTCTGGACAGACGTGAGTACATAGTGAATGTAATATCACACAAAACTTGGACAAGTAAACTCAGACTACTTACATAAATCTCTTTATAACCAACCATCTTCCAGACTCTCATTTCAAGCTATGACCGTTTCAAACATAAATTAAAACAAACTTTTATTCAAAAAGTCTACTGTTGCCTTATTGATTACCTAAACTAGGAAAACGCTTAAGTCCCACCGCGTTGTTGGATGAGCGTAATTGGTGCATTGAGCTGCCATGTGTTATGAGGATTTTCTGTTGTTCTGTGACAAAATTATTACAAAGTCGAATAATTTTTTTAAATTAAATTAAATTAAATAAAAAATTGACTATTTTTTAATTTTTTTTATGAATCGTAATTTTTAAAAAAGGTAAAAATCGTAAAATTGCGATTTTCATAAGAAATAATTATTTGATTGCGCTCAAATTTTACAAGAATATATTAATTCATTAAATTAAGGTTTTGTGAAAAAATCATTAAAATCAAATTAAGCATGTAGGTGTTATAAGTCGAAGAAATATTTTAAAAATTGAAAAAATTCGTAAAATGGCGATTTTCATGAGAAATAATTTTCCGATTGCGCTCAAAAACGTGGCAGTTCTAAGTTCAGAGATTTCGAAGGTCTCCATAAAATTTCATCGCAATTGGAGTATCGGTTTAGCCGGAATCGTGTTAACAAACACACAATAATACAAACAGAAAAAAAAGAAGAAAAAAAAAACATCCCGGATTTTTTTCTCCAGTGTAGTGAAATGGAATCTTCGCTTCGCTCGCTTCGCTCGCTACGCTCGCTACGCTCATCCAATGATACACTCACAGAAATTCCTGTTATTACTTGATATTATTGATTGACTGTATAATATAATGAAATGAACCTTATTTTATTACTTTTCAATAATTTTGATTTAGAATTTATTACATATTATTACAATTTCCCATTATCTTAGTATTAGTTACCTTGATTTCATTTAGCTAAAGGACACAAACAAAAAATTGTGTTGTTATACAAAATGTACAATTTGTCATAAAAAAAAAATGCAGAAATAGCGTCCTTTGGACGAAAATGTGTTATGCACAAAATTTGAATCTAAACACATGGACCCATGATTTAGTGAAGAAAGAACTCAGGTCCATTCGATTCTGTATGGTAGAAGGGGGGGGGAGGGGTATTTGATGTCGTATTTTGAAGAAACAGCAAAAGTCCAGGGACTTGTGCTGTTTCTTCATTACACTAAGGGTATTTTACAAAATTTATTTTCCCTAAAATTGCAATAATTTCAGTTTTTCCTCTACTAGCATGTTATGCTGCCCATGAATAAAAAAATATACGTTATATGTGTGTTTGAATAAATAAATAAATTGTATTTAGAGTCTACCCACTCAGTTATATAACTGATTTTCAGTGGGGGACAGTAAATCAAAGCGACCAAGCCAACCCTGTAGGCCCCGACGCAATCGACGAGTGAGCGATAACCAACCAAAGATCGACATTTTTAATAGGAAATATAGCAATCAGTGGTATGGACAGTGCGAACACCCGCGGATCAACGCCAGAATCATACAAGGCTGTGCAGAATGAGCATTTTGATCTAAAAAAATAAAAAGTTTAAAATTTACGACTAATGGAGAAACAATAATGAGTCCACGACATATTTTCAATCAGAATTATATATTTATTCAAAACTTTGATTAATTTTTTTGTGGTATTTTTATCTACCTATCCATATTGTCTTTCATTTATTTTCTAAGATAATTATTTTAATCACAAATAATATTTTATTCGTTTTACTCGGAAAAGCTGTTTGTGGACTAATGTCATTTCCGCATTTACTCAGTTAATCTTGTGATAAGAGGTTCTGCTTCTAAGTCAGAAGGTCCAGGGTTCGATACTCGCTTAAAGTAAAAGTTTTTTAACTACTTATTTGAACTTCTTTCAGATCTTGTCTTAGAAATTTATGAACGGTGACTTTGGAGCCGTCCTAGCAACGAGGCTTTCAGTTAATTCTATTTTTGTTCCGGATCAGCCTTGTTGATTCTGGTGCTGTCAGCGGGTGGAATCGTGTCCAGCTTGATTGATCGGTGTTTCCTACTTAAATATACCGGTCTCTAGTTGGTCATTGTTCGCTCGTCGATGGTGTCGGCGCCCACAAGGTTGGCTTTAAATTTATTGTCCTCCACTGAATATCAGTAATCTGACTGAGTAGGTAGACTCTAAAAACGAATTTATTTTATTTTAGTTAACCTTGGTTAAATTTAAAAAAAGTGTGATTGATATTATCCAGGTTAATAAGTATTCCATATAACAAACATCAAAATATACTTTAATACGATGCATCATACAATAATTTAATAATAACATTGCGTGTTGCTTCTGCTTTCAGTACGAAGTGGGCAGTGACCCTTACATCAATATCTACCTGCCATTAACATATCTTATCATCAAGTCGCACGAGAAGAAATGCGCCGCCTACTTCCGAACGTTTCTTGCCGGCATGCAGACACAGTTCAAGTCATGGGGGTTAGTGGGACGTCATTCCAACATGGCCGACCCATGGCAACGCATAGCAACGCATAATTTTGAGTGGTGACTCCAAACTCAGTTTTATTCCCATTTAGAAACCAATGTGTGTGGTATTTCCGACAAAGTCTTTCAAAGGCATCTTTAGACTTTTCTCAAGCGCGTATTTTTTCCCGATGAGTTCGACACTATTACAACGAGTAAAAAATGTAATCACTTGAATCAATGGCTGATTGATTGCTTTATTTCCATTAAAATGAAAGCGTAGTTAGTAGGTTATATTTAATATATATATATATATGAAAATATATGTTTTAAGGTAAAACTGCGTGTGATGATTTATAGTAAAATAAATATTTTATTACCGACGTTTCACTAGGGTTTCACCTAGCTTTATCAAGGTTATAAAACAAAAACAAAATGGAATAACAAAGTACAAGATGACAATAATTAAAACACAGCCATATATATATATATATATATATATATATATATATATGTTAACATTCTAGATTTCCTTACATGTAAGACATCTAGTATTTTTATAATCAAATCATACGCCTATACATACTATATACAAAGGCCTTATGTTCAAACTATGAATTTTTATAATCAAATCATACGCCTATACATACTATATACAAAGGCCTTATGTTCAAACTATGAGCCTATGAAGTATTTGGGTGCAGCAGGACCAGTGTCAAAGTTCGTTTGGAGCTAATTTCTTCGTTGCTAAGGGCAACCAGTTGTGTGACGTCACCACTATCAGCAGAGTTGTTCATGTGTGTTGCACTGGATCTGCACCAGACCTGCTCGGAACAACTCTATACGATACATTCTACCTGTTTGTTTTATGCATATTTTCCTGTGCACGTTCATAAAATGAAATCTAAACAATTATTTAATAGGACTGTTAGACATGTTTATAATACATGGCATTTCTATCTGTTCGTTTTATATGCATGAATAATATGTTCTCATATGCACGTTTGAAATAATAAAAACTATACATCAATAATGTATACTATCTGTTAGACATGTTTATAATATATGCATAATTTTTAATTTATAATATACGGCATGTTAGTTATCTGTTTATTTTTTCCGTATAATTTTATATGCTTTTTTTAACTAATAAAAACTGAACATCAATATAATAGTATCTGATAAACTAAAAAACTTGTTAGAAAGTTGGTCACCTTTGTCTTTCTGTATGTCTCTTAGTCGTCTTTCTATACTCTATTTTTATGTCTATTTATATAAAACACCCAATATTGATATCTATGGTTGATGTAACTGTTTTTTACTAATCCGTTTAGATCGTACCTAACGAAATGTGGTTTCAAACGACGACGACGTGAGAAACTAGGGCGCTTCAACCGGTTAGGTCATATTGCGCCGCCTGTGTTTATGACAATTGACTAGATGAGTTAATGGTGTGTTTAATTATTATTATTATTATTATTATTATAATTATTATTATTATTATTATTATTATTATTATTATTATTATTATTATTATTATTATTATTATTATTATTATTATAGAACAAGAGGAAATTACATTTTACCACAGTTTAACAACAAATATGGAAAAAGAACAATTTTTTACTTAACACCTGCAATATTTAATAGCCTTCCCGTTCATCTACGAAATTTAGATAAAATATCAGCCATAAAATCAGAAATTAAAGGTCATTATCTTGAAACTATGCGCATAGATGACGTCAGTTGCTGACCACTACCCCTACCATGGCGCAACATTTTATAATTGTTTGAGTTCAGTTAAATTGGTACTATTGTATTGTTCATTCTTGACGTTTGTTATTTTCTTGTTCCTTATTATTTAATTTAATCATTTATGGAGTTCCTAGTAAGTTTTTATGTATTGTTATTGTAATAACTCACACTTATCGCAGATATTTCATGTATTTTTGTATTTATTTAAACCACAGACAAGCCTTTTCATAAGGCTTTGTGGAAAGAAGCTTATTCCTTTTTGTACATGATGTTAAATAAATTGAATTGAAATTGAATTATTATTATTATTATTATTATTATTATTATTATTATTATTATTATTACTATGATTATTATTATTATTATAATTATTATGATTATGATTATGATTATTATTATGATGATGTTTATTATTATTATTATTTAAGAGTTTTCTAAGTGTATAAGTAACAAAAGAAAAAATGATGACGAAAGTAATAGCAAAACAAAAGTTATGTATGGGAAATAAAATTAAAGTAATTTAAGAAATGTGTATGAAGTTAATTAGAGTTTGTTAAATAGATTACTTTGGATGAGTAATTTGGAAAGTTTGTCGCCGTTATCATATGATAGAAGTTGTTCATATGATTGGGAGAGATCAAATTGCATGAGCAAGGCATCATATTTGGTACATTCTGCTAGCATATGATGTACGGTTTAAGGTACAACACATGTGTCACATATGGGAAATAACCATTCTCTCTGGTTAAGAGGAAGGAGGACTGTTGATTTTGTAGTGGTAAAGTAAATTGTATATAACTATTAGACCAATAGATCAATACCGATGATTTTTTTTTCTCGTACAGAGAACTTCTGTCAAATGAGTGCGTTTTGTTCAGATTTCTTAAAATTTCGTTGGCTTATCAGCAAATAATTTTTAAAGACAACTTTTTAATGGGACCAAATACTAACAAAAAATTCAAAGGGCATCTATTCGGGGGTTCTAATTAGAAAGAATTACGAATTTCGTAGCCGTAACTTAATTAGACAAGCGATAATCTTAAATGTAAAATTGGATAAAATTTGGTGCGAAAGTTGTGCCCTCTATAGCAAAGTCTCTGAACTACCACAACAGTCTGCATGTTTCTTGGGCGCGCGAGCGAGAAGCACGGACAGAGAGAGAGAGAGAGTGAGAGAGACCATTCATTCCACAAGAAAGGGTGGCTGGCTAGCTGCAGATTTGTAAACATTATACCTGCTATTCAACAATCATGCAGGACTTGAAACTTCAAAGAAAAAAAACCTTGTCCTGAAGCACGCCTGAAGTCTTGAACCAAGTTCACAAGTCGATGAGCGTTGTATGGTTATGTGGTGTTGTCTGGGGTATCGGGGGTGGGGTGGAGTTGATTTGGTACCAACAAAATTTATATCGTAAATAATATTTATATATACAAGGCCGCTTCGCGAACGCTTTTTCAGTCGCGTTGATGGATGAGCTTTTTTGGAATATTTCTGTCCAATGATTACGTTTTTATGTGGAATCTCCTTACTTTTTCTATAGTTACTTGATATTTATTTATTTTATTTATTTATTTGATATTATTTATTTATTTACTTGTTCATTATACACCCTGTAAAAGACTTATATTAAAACCTTTATTTCTATGAATTTTGACCAACTTTTTCAACTTTTTCTTTCAAGAGGCACTACATCACCATAATCTTTATGTCAATGTAAAATATGAACGTTGTAGCCCCGGACCCGTTTGGTCAAAATCGGCCCAAATATCACGAAAAAAAGTTACTTGATATTACTTGTTCATTATACACCTGTAAAAGAATTTATATTAAAACCTTTATTTCTATGAATTTTGACCAACTTTTTCAACTTTTTCTTTCAAGAGGCACTAAATCACCATAATATTTATGTCAATTTAAAATATGAACGTTGTAGCCCCACCCGTTTGGTCAAAATCGGCCCAAAATATCACGATAATATTGTTTTAAAAACCGGAGAAAAAATCGTAAAAGTAAGATTTCTATAAGAAATATTTTTTATAATGTCTCTAAAATCATAACATATATGATTTCAGTGATTTTAAACGTTCCTAAAAAGTTTCATCAATATCGGAGTAGCCGTTTGCCAAATATCACGAAAATATCGCACTAAAAATAAAAAAAAAATCGTAAAAGTACGATATTTATGAGAAATATTTCTTCGATTGTACCCAAAAACAATACAGATCTAAGTTTAGAGATTTCGAAAGTCCTCTCCAATTTTCATCAAGATCGCATATGCCGTTTGCCCGGTAGAGAGCGAACAAACAGACAAAAAAACTAACAAAAAACAAAACACCCGAGCTATTTTTCTTGGGGTAATGTAAGTAAAAAACAAACAAACAAACACAAAGTCAAATTGAAGTCTTCGCTTCGCTCATCCAATAAATATATACCGATAGTAACAATTATATTTGTCCCGGAGTTTACGCATTGCATATGGCGTATTTATCAGTTTAAAAAAATTGTTGAGATTTGTTCTAATTTGTAGTCAATTACGAAATTAAATCCCCTGATGTTTGCTTTTTTATAATTAATTACAATAAAAGTATGGTCACAGATCATGGTACAAGGATGGTCACAGATAAGGAATTACAAGAAATTGATTGTAATGAATTTCATTCCAACTACCTATTTACCAACTCATTCACTCTTTGTGATGATTTTGATAATATTTCGGCGTTGCGTCTCATATTTTGGCAACGGTGCTAATCGAGACGTGAGGGTGATGCATGGAGATAAAACAATACTAAACACTCTCTGTGTGCATTTTTCCTTCCTCAATTTCCTCCCCCCCCCCCCCCACTCTACTGTAAATGCATATTGAAGGGTTGTCGCGTGTAGTCGTAAAATAGACCATCCTAGAAGCTGAGGGTTTTATACCTATTGTATTCTCTTCCTGTTCTATTGTTCTATTAATTTTTTGATATTTTTTGTTTAATTGCAAATATCTAATAATGTTGTTAAAATATTAAGCGCGTGTCTTGAGTTTCATTTTTTTGGACAAAATTCTATGATAAAAACTGACTGAGTTACGGATAATGCTTTTATAACATATTGTAATAATAAAAAAGGAATCTTTATATATTTCAGTCAGTTTTGATCGTAGACACTAGGGAAAAAATCGTATTTCATAACTCAAGCCACACATTTGAACCACGTTATTAAATATTTGCAATTATAAAAAAAAAAATCGCTTAATAAATTATTTTCATCACAATAGATTTGAAATGGGTGAAGGCGCTCCTCTTTATTTAGCAGGGTCCAGTGTGTTTTTGTTATCTATGGGTGGAATCTTTGAAGGAAGTTCTCAGGAAGTTGGGGTTTTTCGTCCTGCTGTCTTCTCTTCCAGTTCTATTGTTCTATTTATACATTTATGTATTGATTGTTTTTGTTTAATTGCAAAAATCTAATTACGTTGTTAAAATATTAAGCGTGTATCTTGAATTTCATTTTTTTGGACGAAATTCTACGATAAAAACTGACTGAGTTACGGATAATGATTCTATAATATATTTTTATAATAAAAAAGTAATCTTTATATATTTCAGTCAGTTTTGATCGTAGACACTAGGGAAAAGAACGCATTTCAAAACTCAAGCTACTCATTTGAACCACGTTATTAAATATTGGCAATTATAAAAAAAATATTTCGCTGCATAAATTATTTTCATCACAATAGATTTGAAATGGGTGAAGATGCTCCCGAAGCAGATCAGGTACATTGAGGCTATTGTGCTCATAATAGGCCGAGAGTGACAGACTAGGAGTTCCACAAAATTGGTTGTAAACCCTCCGCTAACGGTCCAGCTAGCTGAATAGCTCACTGCTTGTCAATAAATATTTGAAATAACAAAAGACTACTGCACAGAAACTAGAAACCTACCCATGATTGGCCCAAAACTTGCTGACGTAGGAGCAAAAGTACGGTCCTACTTTCACACCCCCTGTCAATCAAAATCCCAGCGACGAAACGAGTTCTCTGGATCTTCATTCTTAAGAGATATCCGTATGTTAGGCATGTGTGCCCTATACGAAGTCTAGACAATACCACCTCTTCTCTACGTGAGAGTCGAGACTTAGGTGGACGAATTTTGTTATCAATGTGGGCATCACACTACGCAATTTGTTATTTTGCAACACATCCCAAGATGCTTGTCGCAAATCCAACAATCTTTGCTTGAATCCACTCTTGACATTTGGAACGGGAACTAGATTGAAATCAACGTCGCGACGCTGGGAAGCTTCCTTAGCAGCCCAATCAGCGTGTTCATTTCCCTCTATGCCCACGTGTCCAGGTATCCAGCAAAACTCTATATAACCCTTAAGAGTTTAGTTTTTTTCAATATAATTGGATATATAATTGGATGTTTTGTACCAATTGATGACTTGAATACATGAGTTTGATAGCTTGAAGAGAACTTAAACTATCTCAACACAAAAGGTATTCTCCACAACGACAATGAAGAATGTATTTAAGAGCTTCACGGATGGTGAATAACTCTGCAGTGAAAACTGAACACACGTCGCTTAGCCTGAAACGTTCAGTTAAGGTGGAGCAATTAAAAGCACTTCCAACCTTGTTGTCAATTTTGGAGCCATCTGTGATTACCAAAGTAAACCTTGGATGTTCATGACAAATCTTTCTAAAGTTAATTTTGAATACACTATCGCAAGTAGAGTTTTTATCAAAACGACAAAGGTCAAATATAATTATCGGCTCTGGTGTAAACCAGGGCGGGTTATTGCTAAATACAAAATTAAAAACTTTTGGCAGATGAAATTCTATAAGATTAAACAAAAGTTTACATCTTAATCCCGTTGGAAGAGATGCCTTGGGTTTGTTATCAAAGTGTCTGACATATGTCGTGTTAAAAACATTCCGATTTGCTGGATGGTTAGGCAAAGCTTTCATTTTCATTACATACGTACCCATCAAGAGGTTTCTCCGTTCTGCCAAGGAGGACACACCTGACTCGGCATACAAGCTGACTACCGGGCTTGTTCGAAATGCACCAAGAGCAATACGAAGACCGCAATGGTGGACAGTGTCTAGAAGTTTAAGGGTTGTGTTACTTGCTGAAGAGTATACGAAACATCCATAGAGTATATAAAAATCAGAGAATAAAATGTTAGTCTTATATCCTTATCTTTTAGAAAATATTAACAACACAATTCCCTGTAACTTCTGTGAGCGAATAAGGAAGAAATTACAAACGTGACGTCACCATAACGCTGCCGGATTGGTAAGAACCACGCATTTAACATGGCAGACTGGCATTCTTCCAGATAGATTCAAACCCAAAGCAAGGTCAAAGTTCACTTGTAAGTATAAAAATTAATAACATCACCAATGTACCATAATTTAATAGGTAATCATTCTTTATCTTTCCCTTAAAAGTGCTCATTTTACGCGTTTTAAAAATTTCTCAGCTAATTTTAGTCGCATCTATTTGTGATTTCATGTAATTGTTTAAAAATTAATTAATTTGGAGTGTTTGGTAATGGGTCGAAGCTATCGGATATCGCACTCAAATACACCACTCATGAACGTAAACAAAAATACATTCCCCTTTGATTTAACTTTTTTTTGTTATTTATATTTATTTATTTTTCATCTATCTTATTCAGTTACAAATCTGATTTACAAAAGAAGACAACAGACAAGTCAGGACAAGTCAGAATTTAAAAACTAATATTTTTAAATGGTTAATGAATGACATTATAATCAACTTTTTACAATATCCCATAGTAAACTCTTAAAAAATTAACAGGAACAATAGTTTGTGATAAGACATTCAGAATAATTAACAAATTCAATTCTAGTAAAGACTTTGAACATTTAAATCAAAAAAATTTGATCCTTTTAAACTTGAATTCATATAATACTACCCAACAGAATTCAATTTGAAGGTCACTTATTTCAACTAAAATATAAAGTTACCCAGGAATAATATATCTTGAACCTGTCTCATTCTTCAGTATTCCGTGCACCATTGGGAAAACTTGGAACGAGACCTCGTATCAGACTGAAACAAGATGTTTACGATGATAATTACAACATAAGTCATTATTATCATGTGCTCTCTATGGACCTGGTCTTATGATCATTGGCGTACCTTATAGTCACGTACATTGGCGGGGCGGGGTAGTGGTGTTGGTGGGTGGGGGTGGGGGTGACACGCCAAACAGGTAGGGGTTTGGGATGAAAGCCCCAGCCCCCGAACACTCTCCTCCAAAGGTATTACAATTTTTTTTTTTACATTTTAAACGCCTGTAAACAAGAAGAATAGGAAAAGAATATAAGAATTAGAAAATCCCCTTATATTCGTGTTGGAGACAAAGGTTTGTTTTAAAAAAAATGTTGCTCAAAATTAAGTTTGGAACCTAGAACTTTGCTTTTCTTTTTTGACTGAAAATTTACATATAATGATCAAAAAGAGCAATTGTCGAGTCAAAAAATAAATAATAACTTTTTTCCTTTGCTATTCAAGTTTCTCTTTCGTTCAACTAACTTTCAACCATTTTCATTGACTTTCAAAATATCGGTAAGCGGGTAAGGGTGCTATAAAAGGTAATCATTATCGAATTATGAATATTGGGGATCAAACCCAGAACATCCGGCTCTACGGCCCGACAAGGGCGGATCCAGGGGTTTCTAGTAGTAACTCGTGCTTCTATAGTCTATCAACAGTTACGACTTTGTAAGTACAATAACGCATGTGACAACTGACCAGCCAGGGTTTACATTTACTTCACAAGACTAAAGCGCTGTGCATGACATGTCGTATTTACAAAGTTGACGCAGTTGATTGCCAACTTGACGTAGGAGTTAGTAAAGAGGCCCCCAGGTCCATTGTGTAGGGGTTGCGATCGAGTTGACGTGACGCACCGCGGGGTGTGGGGTGTGGGGGGTCTGGGGGGGGCGCGGTCCTACAGCTCAGCTCCACAGATAGAAATAATGAAAATAATAATACAAAATTGTGTTTAAATGGCTAATTTGGGAGTTTTATTAGACTTAGTAAACAGTTTGGTTATAATCATATAAGAATAAAAATTAACAATTTTAAGGGGGCGACTGCCCTTATAACCCCCCCCCCCCCGGATCCGTCACTGCATACCGATGCTCTAACGGAACCATGGAACTATCGAGAGGATCTGGGTGTTAACCCCATGTCTCTTTCTTCTCTTATCGTTTTTTTCCTTCACATTGTAAACATAAGTCCTCTCAGTTCCAAGATATTTAGTTCCTATACAACTCTATGAGTGCGTTTGGAAATTCATTCCGATTGTTGTATTTATGGTATTTGTATTTTTATTTCGTAGCCACTCACAATCAAGCGAGGAGGTAAAGGTAAAGGACTAAAGGAGGTATAAAATATTTCATTCAGACTAACTAGCTATGAATTTAGATATTAACAAAAAAATTATTTGGTCCACCAAAACCCGAAGAAAAATTGTGAAACTTGTTTTTTTTCGGCAAAAATCTCAAAAAAGAAATAACATTGGGACGATTTGCCCCTTGACGCCCCTTGACCTTCGAGGATTTTCATCCCAAAAAATATTGGCCATTATTGACGAACTCATTAGCATTTTTTGTAAATCCTCTATTTTGTTTTGTGTTGTAATTTCGGCACGTGGTTTGGTCAAAATATGCTGATTTTACTAAGAAGGAGTTTGATTTTGGAATGCATACTTTCGAGTGTTTGATATTTTAGATTGGTGTGATGCTCTAGTAGCCTATCTATGTGGAACCAAAAAGTAGCAGTTTCAAGCCGATTTAAGTAACTTCTCAAAACGCCCATTTTTGTCAATTTCTGTATCCGTTTTTGAAAAGTAAGGAATGTAGAGGAAAAAAATTCTGCTCCCCGCCAAACATAAGGGTAGTTTTTTAAACAAACTTTAGATAAGGTGTTTTTTTTACTGTTATGTGTATACAATTTCATAGCCTTACCTTCATTTTCGTCCCGTCGTTTATTTTCAGCTTTAATTTCCAGCAGATCATGTTTCTTATGGTAAAGATCAACTTTTCTTCTAGCGGTCCACAGCATCTCCATAGCACGTTTTCTTTCCTGGAATAAATATTGGTCTCGGTTTTGATCACTTCTCGTCTCCTCTTCCTTCACCTTCTCTGTTGGTTTCTTGTCTCCTTTCATTTCTAAGTGCTCGTCGTTACCACTTTCAAGTGTCTTCTTAGTAGGCGCGAGTACCTACACAATTATTAAGTTAGTGGAACATTAAATCTATCAAACTCAAAATGTAGATGCATATGTTTATGTATATGTTAAATGTAAAACATATCAATGCTCATATACATGCATTCTATTCCTGACAAGCAGAACATGGTTTTCAACATTGAAATTAAGTTTTACAGTACTTCTATCTTATTCTAAAATTCGAGCCTAAGAATATATTTAACCATTAAAATGGACTTATTTTAACCTTATTAGTTCTTGAAAGTGATGTAAGGAATGGGAATGTTTCGTTATCGTAAACTAATATGAAAATGGCATTGTCGAAGGGGGGTTTGGGGGGGGGGGCTATCTAAAATTTGCACAAATTTAATAAACATCATTGTGTAATAAATAATTTGAAATCAAATAATAAATAAAAAAGATTTTTAAAAATGTCCAACCAGTTGTAAAACTTTCTTCACAAAGGGGGACGTAACCGCTACAAAATGACGGCTACCGGCTACATTCACTAGTTCTTTATTTAATTTATTACTATCATATTAATAAACTGTATCATCTAGTAATTCAATATTATCATTATTATCCTTTTATAAGAGAATTTATGTTATTTTATTAATGTTTAGAATGGAACATGATCACTGCGGTGGATGGACTACAATATGCCTGGTTTTCTGTTTCATTCTGTAATTTTTGTTTCATGTGAACAAATTACAGAGAAAATTAATAAATAAATAAAAATAAAAATAATAATAATAAATAAATAAATAAATAAATAAAAATTAATAAATAAATACATAAGTAAATAAATAAATAAATAAATAAATCAATTAAAGCTCTGAGTGAACATTACAAACCGTCTCCCTTTTACCTTTTCACCTGATTCAGCGTAATCGGCTATAGAAACCAGTGCATCATTGAAAAAGTTCGTGACGCTTTTCGGCAGTAGGCCAGCGAGGTATCCAACCATACCCGGCGAGTCTTCACTGTCGCTGTCTACAGGCGGTCTGGCTTCCTCTGGCTTCTGGACCTAGGAGAGATCGTTTACATGAGGATATCGTGATAATTAAAATACAATACACTACAGAATATGACACTAACTGACACTGTTGGCAAACAGAACAGGAACCACCCGATGTATAAATTGGCATAGTAATACTTTGACAGCCCTAGACTCGTAGATTACAACACTTTTTTTGTTTATATTGTGGAAAAAAACCCGGAAATTATCAACTTTTTACTTCTTTCCAAGTCAAAATCCACCAAAATCCATTTACTTTTAAAATTTATTTGAAAATAATTTTTATAATGTTTTATGTTGACGCATATCCTATAATTTCTTTGTTTTTTTGTTTGTACATTGTACATTGGTAATAATTTCTTCTTAATTCGGGATTGTACGTTGGTAATAATTTCTTCTTAATTCGGGATTGTACGTTGGTAATAATTTCTTCTTAATTCGGGATTGTACGTTGGTAATAATTTCTTCTTAATTCGGGATTGTACGTTGGTAATAACCAGATTAACGAAGAACAGGAATTGAAAGAAAAAAGTTATATACAGTCGAAAAATGAAAGGCAGTATAACATGGTTTATGATTATCATATAAATATGCAAAAACAAAGTCGCTCATGCCCGAATTATCCAGATCATCAAATTACATGATACTAATAGACGGAGAGCCAGTGACAGTTTGTATTGCCTCATAAGGTACATATGTTTGGACTATTAGAGTAGAAGCGGAAATTCAAGTCGTTTTCAAAAATGCGCGTCTTACGAGTCAAAGTGGGGACGTTTAACCGTCAGACGCCCCCAAAGTGGGCCCCAAAAAGGGTCAAATCTGCCCCTGTTAAGTATACATGATTAAAACATACGAAACTTCATAAAATAAGTTAGCCCAAAAAGAATATCACTCGTACAAGGAGCTGCGTTGGGCCGTTGACCCGTCAGATGCCCCCAAAGTGGGCCCCAAAAAAAGTCAACTCTGCCCTCATAAGGTATACATGATTCAAACATATGTCATTTTATAGTGAAAATTACCAGAAAAACGAATATTACTCGTCAGACGGGCTGCGTTGGGTCTTTGACCCCACAGACGCCCCCAAATTGGGCCCCGAAAAAAAGTCAAATCTGCCCTCAATAGGTGAACATGATTTAAACATACGTCATGTTGTATAAAAAGTTACCAGGAAAACGAATATTATTCGCCAGACGAGCTGCGTTGGGGCTTTGACCCGTTAGGTAACCCCCAAAGTGGGCCACCAAAAAAGTCAAATCTGCCCTCATAAGGTATACATAATTCAAACATAGGCTTCGTCATTTTATTAGAGCCAGTTACCAGGAAACGAATATCACTCGTCAGACGGGCTGCGTTGGGGCTTTGATCCGTCAACGCCCCCGAAGTGGGCCCAAAAAAGGTCAAATCTGCCCTCATAAGGTATTCATGATTTAAACATACGTCATTTTAAAGGTAAAATTACCAGGAGGACTAATATTAGTCGTCAGACGATCTGCGTTGCGACTTTGAACCCGTCAGACGGCCCAGGAATTGGGCCCTAAAAATGATCATATCAAATACGGCATTTTATAGAAAAATTTACCTGGGAAAAAGAATATCACTTGTCAGACTGGCTGTGTTAGGCCCTTCCCCGCTACTTCCTTCCCCCCCCCAAAAAAAAGTTCAAAAATGTTTTTGTTTCGAATACTTACGAAATTATGTTGGATTTAATCGGATTCGTGGCGATAATATGTAGTCATGATGTTTATGCATATTTTGGGTCATTGAGCCCTGCAACTACCACTTTTTTTATTTTTTGGGGATATGAATCGATGAATAAATCAGGAAGACATGTTATACTTCGTCTTATGGTAATTATTTAAATAATAATGGTGAATGTATAGTGTTAGGGTGTAAACTGTAAAGAGTGTTGTAATTTTATTTTTTAACCAATGAAGAGTTGTGTTTAATTTACTACTTGTTGCATGATACTATGACGGTTTCTGACTTTTAAATCACAGTAGCTTAAACTTTTGCATATTGTATAACGATACAAGATAATCATTGACAATCATTTACTTTTATGAAATAAGTAATGAGATCATAGTCATCAGAAGTTACGTAAGTAATTATCATCATATTATGATAACCTATTAAGCAATAATCTTTAATATGTGTTGAATCATGCAAATAGTTTTTATAAGTTACAAACAATTGAGGGTTAGAATATATAAATTGGTAAGTCATAATTAACTCCAAACATCAAAACTTCCATACATTCGTTATCACAGTATGTTTGAACTTTTTATCATAGTAATCTTCAGAAGTAATCATCATCATATCATAAGTAAGTAAGAATTTTTAATGTGTTAAATCATGCAAATAGTGTTTATAAGTTACAAACAATTCAAATATCAAACTTTTTACCACATTCGTAATCACTGTACGCTTGTACGCTTTAACATTTTATTAGTAATCATCATCATCATATCATAACATACGAATAATCTTTTACATGCGTTGAAACATGCAAATACTTTTCATTAAAGACAATTGAGCATTAGAATAAATAAATTGTGAAAAAATTAAAACTGTAATCACATTCGTTTTCACTGAACGCTGCTTCCGAAATATCTATGTCAACATCATCCTCATCGAAATTCTCCCCTTCTAAAAAGCATTGCATAATCTCATCAATTGACGAAGGGGACAGATCATAGAGGAACCATCTTGGTCTGTATTTAACATCTCTATATATTATACATAATGGAATTTTTTTTTAAATTTCTGTCTATGGAACCAATTTAACAGCGTCATTGTCGCCTACAATAAAACCAAGGTTTAACATATTATATATGACATTATATATATAATATTGGCCTACATAAATACCAAAAATGATGAAAATAGTTCAGTAATATTCTATTTCATGGTCACTTTTACTATAGAATGCCGAATGTTTCAATTATTTTTTTTAGATTTTTTATATTTTATTTATATTTTATTTTTTATTTATTTATTTTTATAGTTATATTTTTTTAGATTATTTGGATTAAGGACGTGTCAACCGTTAGGTCATAATACACCACTCTAACCTTGGGGGGGGGGGGAGAGGGGCCCATGCTGGTCAGAACCAGCCACAGGAAAGGGGGTCTCTCACGTCGCGGTCGTCATCGTCTTTGTCATCGTTCATTATGTCATTGTCATCGTCGTCGGAGAGCTAGTCAAGGGAAGAGGGCAAGGTCCCCGACGACGATTGCCAAAGCTCGTCTCTAGATTCGGGGAGTAATATACTACCCATCTTACTAGCTGATGTTTGCGAGGTGGACTTTTTCTCTTGAATCGCCTTTTACGATTAGCAGAGCCATGCTCTGGGGCAAGCTCGAGAAAACCAGGCTTTGACGCAGAGCGCAGAGGTAAAGTCTGGACTCTGGATCACTTGGAAGCTCTATCGGTGGTCCTATCGGGTTGTGCTTTGCAACAAAATGTTAAGTAAGAATGTGTAATAGGGGGTATCTAGGCACATTTTCCAAATATTGCTCACTTTTCTTATTAAATGACCGTAAATATGACACCACTGTTAATTTGTAGAAATTTTCCGATTTTGTGTAGGAGATAATTATTTGAAATCTCAAAATGTGCTTTGATAGCGACATACGCTCATCCTTTCTGAACAGCCTCCCAAAAATACAGATTTTTTGGCTGAAAATTAAAGGTAAAAAAGCGGTACGTTCTGTATGTGAAATTAGAGGGATTTGATGATCAAGCATGCTTTTACGTGGGCATTTACATTGTAAAAAAAGTTGGCCCGAGCTTGGCAAACAGTCTTAAAGGCAGATTTGACATCTTGGGGGCCCACTTTGGAGGTAACCTAACGGGTCAAAGCGCCAACGCACGACGCCAACCCATCTGACAAGTGATAATTCGATTCTTGGTAACTGACTCTATAAAAAGACGTATGTTTGAATTATGTTTACCCTATGGGGACAAAATCAACCTTTTTGAGGGCCCCTTCGGGGGTTACTTAACGGGTCAAAGCCCCAACGCAGCCCGTCTGACGAGTGATATTCGTTTTTCTGGTAATTTTCACTATAAAATGACGTATGTTTGAACCCGTATACCTCATGAGGGCAGAGTTGACTCTTTTTGGGGCCCACTTTGGGGGCGTCTGACGGATAAACGCCCCCGCTTTGACTCGTAAGACGCGCATTTTTGATAATGACTTGAATTTCCACTTCTACTCCAATAGTCCAAAACATTTGTTCCTTTATGAGGCAATAGAAACTCACTACGTTTACCACAGGCTCTAGTCCGGCTTACACTGGGCCGGTTTCATCTAGTCCGAGGTGTAGGCCTATACCAAAAATACTAAGCCGGCCTACTCTAGCCCAATTTCAAGCCGAACTAGCCACAGCCTGCTAGACCTACTAGAACGTCGGTTTTCAACCACTAAATTTACCAAAACAAAATTATTAAATGAAACCAATTATTAAACTGTAGCTATATTATATTGCTTATGACTTTTTGCATGGAACGCATCTATTCTCGCCCGATTTGTTCTAGAGCGGCACCTGGATACTCATAATCCTCTCATCAAGTTGCAGTGAAGTGTTTATCAGTCTGGACTAGTTCGTTTGAAGCGGTCTAGACCAGTGGTTCTCAACCGGTGGTCCGCGAAGGTTTACAGTGTTGGGTCAGTTCTTTTTTAAAATGAACTTTTTAAAAGTTCAGTTCACAGCTCAAATAATGAACTTTTTAAAAGTTCAAGTTCTTTTAAAACCTAAAATTTTGAAAAGTTCAAGTTCGTCTAAAATATGAACTAAGTTCTTTTAAAAGTTCTTTTGTAAAAAAAAATCACTATTTCATTAAAGGCTAGCGTAAATTGAAGAAAAACACTAGAAAAAACATTAGGGGTGTTCGAGTACCAATTTACTTGCGAGTTTGAGTCGGACGAAAGTTTGAGCTGTCATTGATCGTGTTGATGATTGTAATACATTCTCGTCGACCAGCTTGTAAAATTAATGCCGATGCTTAGCATTTTAGGCTTCCGAAGATTTTTTCCGAATTAGTTTGCGTACATCGTTTTTACTTCGTGAATCGTGCGTGATGTTGTCAAAATAAATAAATAAAATAAATTAATAAAATAAATTTTATTAGAGTCTACCCACTCAGTTATATAACTGATTTCAGTGGGGACTTTAAATCAAAGCGACCAAGCCGACCCTGCAGGCTCCGACGCAATCGACGAGTGAGCGATAAACCAACCAAAGATCGATATTTTAATAGGAAATATGACGTGCGTCAACGAAGGCCTACGATAAACGATAAATAGAGGCGAGCTCTGGCAATCGTCGTCGGGGACCTTCCAACCTCCCTGACGACTCTCCCGACGACGATGACTATGACACAACGAACTATGACAAAGACGATGACGACCGCGACGTGAGAAAACCCCCCTTCCTCCCCTTTCCCGTGGCTGGTTCTGACCAGCATGGGCCCCTCCCCCCCCTCATAGGTTAGAGTGGTTCATTATGACCTAACGGTTGACGCGTCCTTATCCAAATAAACAAAAAAAAACTACGATGAACAACGATTTGTTATTGTCTTTAAGCGTCGACGGCGGCGAGTCGACGGCTGCTCGGCGCACGGAAAGAACTTACAAATGAACTTTCTAAAACTGAAAAGTTCGTTCTCAGAATGAACTTTTAAAAGTTCAAGTTCATTCATTAAAAAAAGAGTAAGTTCACTGAAAAGTTCGCAAAAAAAAAACGCGTTCACGAGAACGCGTTCTTTTAAAAGTTCCTTCCCCAACACTGGGTTTTACAGGTGGTCCGCGGTGGTAGAGGACAGATTAGATTTTTATGCATGTAATTCATTATGCATTAATTATTAATTTCATACATTTTAAAATCCTGTTGTTTTTATTTTCCTTTGCGCGTAACTTGCAAATTACAAACAGAACGTAACATTGAACATTGTCAACTTAGCATAGCTCATAAGTTCTGCTTTGTAATAGGTTTGATACACACATAGTATATGGCACAAATGAAGAATGGAAACTCTTCTTGTGCCAAACTACACCACGTATACCTCGTACCAGTATTACTATATCATGGTTTCATTTATTAAATAGTATTATTTTGTTTAAAATAAAGAAAACATTAATAGTAATCAATTCATTAGGTACAGTTTTAACAAAGAAAATAATGCGTTTGTATTCCCATGTGTTGTGAGAAGAGAATCGTCACTAAAGGGAGGTGAAGGGGCACATATCAGTAATAAAGAAATTGTAATATACTAGGTAAACTCTTAAGTCCCGCCGCGTTTTTGGATGAGCGTAATTGGTGCATTGAGCTGCCATGTGTTACGCGGATTTTTGTTGTTCTGTGAAAAAATCATTACTTAGTTGAAGATTTTTTTTAATTAAATAAAATAAAATAAAAAATTAAGTTAATTTCGTAATCGTAATCGTAATTTTTAAAAAAGAAAAAAATCCGTTAAATTTCGATTTTCATGAGAAATAATTTTTTGATTACGCTCAAATTTCACACGAATATCTTAATTTATAAAATTAAGGTTCTGTGAAAAAATCATTACCATCGGATAAAGCATGTAGGTGTTATAAGTTAAAAAATGTTTTTTAAACGAAAAAAAGCGTAAAATTGTGTTTTTTTTAGAAAAAATTTTCCGATTGCTCTCAAAAACGTGGCAGTTCTAAGTTCAGAGATTTCAAAGGTCTCCATAAAATTTCATTGCAATTGGAGTATCGGTTTTAGCCGGAATCGTGTTAACACACACACAAAAATACAAAAAGAGAAGAAAAAAACACATTCCGGATTTTTTTCTCCAGTGTAGTAGAATGGAATCTTCGTTTCGCTCGCTACGCTCATCCAATAATCTGCGATGAAAAGCTTAACAAAGTGCTAAAAATAAATCAATCCTGAATATACTTCAAATAATTTTTCATTTGCCGTGGGAACAGCAGGCACCAAATCCTTAAAGTATGATGTTTGCAGGTGCAAACTTTTTTGCAATTATTCTTACTACAAAACCTGCAAAAAATCATGAGGCATTAAGTTTGCAAATGATGCATAAAATATGCACAAAATAAATAGGCCTAGTTTCAATAAAAAACAAACTCGCACCTGCCTGCTCACAATAATTAATAATTTCTCACCAACTACTAAGTCAGGCTGCAGATAAAGTTTCATATTTTCTTGTAAGGGCTTGAATATATATTTTTTTTAAATAGTTTACAACAGGGGCACGCCGAGAAAGTTTGAGGTGAAACTGCTACAAAAACAATTAGTGTTATAACTACGACAATTAATGATATAGTCTCTCGATGCCTACTTTAACAAGAAATTGATTGTTCTCTACATTATATGTCACCATAACTATAGGGCCTAATTTGGATGTGGTGGTCCATCCAATTTATGTGATTGTGAAGGTGGTCCGTGTGCAACAAAGGGTTGAGAAACACTGGTCTAGACTCGTTGGCAAACGAGTCTAGATCGGTTCCCATCTGGGCCGGCTCCATGCGTTTATCAAGCCATGTAGGCCGGCCTAGAGCTAGGCCGGCCCAGTGTAAGCCGGACTAGAGCCCGTGGTAAACGTAGTGATTGTCACTGGCTCTCGGTCTATAAATAAACAAACATCTTTACAAAAAAAAACATATATTTATTATGGTTTCTAAATGGAAAGTATATTTTTAGATGATATCATAATATGTACAAGATGGAACAAGGTGTAAAATCCCATTGGGAGTACACTTACCTTTTTATTCAATTCAACGTAATCGGCTATGGAAACCAGCGCATCATTGAAAGTGTTCTTGAGACTTATCGCTACATGGTCAACGATGCGTCTCACTATATCAAGAGGCTGTTCACTGTATCTGACTTCAGGGGTGATAGCTTCTTCAGGTTTCTGAATCTACGTGAGATCATTTAGTAGATTGGGATATCGTGATGATTTTAATACAATACAGCCCATTACAAATATCACATGATTATACCACAATGTATTCCATATTTTCGAGTAGATTTGCTTGTATTAATAATATTAAGAAGCAAATTTGTCTAATAATTTGGCGGGAAAATAGTAAGTAACAGTAAGGGAGTCAGGGAAGTGTTGCTTATCTGCAGCCAATCGCGGAGAGATAAGAGAATGTAATAGTCTTGGCCTATTTACAAAAGCGTATTTGAATTTTAGTTTTTTTTTAAAATAGGCGAAATAATTATTATTTTTATCTTTCATTTTTAAAAACCCTTGGTTTAAAAATTATAAAAACATTATTGGGGAAAATAACTTTGGGAAAAAAAATTTATTTGGTTCTGTCTTTTGGGTTTGTTAAAAAAAACAAAAATCATAATAAAAAAATAAACAAAAAGGGGTATAATTTCTAACAGAAAAAAATTACCCTGGAACTTGAAAATCAAGATGACATGAATAATTTTTTTAATACCCCAAAAAGTAATTCACCCGCATAGCACAAAAAATGTATTTCATTCGGGTTAACTAGTTATGAATTTAAAAATTAACAGAACATTTATTGGGGGAAAAAAAATTAAAAAATGTAAAAACTAGAAAAATTTTCGAGCTAGGTCCCACCCGGCAAAAATCTCTCAAAAGGGAAAAAAATTGGGGCCCGATCTCTTTCCCCCCCCCCCCCCGTACCTTGGAGGATTTTGTTTCAAAAAAATATTGACCATTATTGACATACTCGACAGCTTTGCTGTAAATCCGCTGTATTTTGTTTCGTAGTTTGGGTATTTGTTCGGCCCAAAAAAAATATACTGATATAAAAACGGGGTTAGATTTTGGATTGAATATTTTGCGTGTTTGAGTGTATTTTTGGTACAGTTTCACACATTTGTAAAAATATTTTATAATGTAGGGGTTACGCTGCTTTTCCCAACACGTTCATATTTTAAAAAACACATACATTCAGATTTAAAAAAAGGGACTATAGGGTTTTTTATAAAGAAACATTTGTTTTTAAAAAAAACCCCTAATGTAGTTTTTTTTATGTTTAAAAACATTTTGAAATTTAACTTTCCAAAAATTTGTCCTATTGAAACTACATGGGGGTAATAAAATTACACCAAACTCTTGTTATATTAGTATATTAGATTTATAATTTTACATCTTAAATTTTATTTGGTTTTATTTTTACTTGGTATTCAAAAACCCCGGTAGTGTTTCTATTGAAAACTGCATGGGGTGATAAAATTAAAAAATTTCACTTGAAAAATTAGGCAATTAGAGCCAAAATATTATATTCCCAAGCTGTTGTTTTATTTAAATGAATGAAATTAAAACATCTATAATAAGTCGTTTTTTGTACAAACATATGGGTCAAAAAAATTAGCTCTACAGTTATTTTTTGGCGATTGGATTGGTAATATTAAAATTTTCAAATGTAGGGGGTTTTTAAAATGTGTAATGAAATTTGGGAACACCCATAAAAAAGTCGTATTGCAATTTAAAAATAAGGGTCAGAAAATTAGTCAATCTTTTGTTATTTTTCCCGTTAGTTTCGTAATATTACATCTCAAATGTGGGTGTTTTATTATATGTGAAATTTGTGATTGAAAAACTATAATAATGTCGTATTGCAAGTACAAAAGGGGTCAAAAAATAAGTCGACCAGTTGTTATTTTATGCTTTTGGATTTTAATTTTACATCTAAAATTTGTAGTTGTTTTTTAAAATTTTGCGTTTTTAATTTAAAAAGGGTAGTGGCAAAATGCGATAGTTTTTAAATTTACGATGATGTGTTTTGATTAATTAGTTTATTTATGCAGAGTGAATCTGTAAGTAAGCCCATACCCATTGACAGATTAGAGGCAGATTAACTTTCCATTTTAATTTCTTTTTTTTTAAAAACCCCCCCCAAAAGGGGCTCAAAACCGGAAATCACCTGGAGAAAAAATTTACAAAGAATGTGATTAAACCGTAACCCCAAACGGGAAACCTGTGAGAAACGCATGAGTTTCGTCAGTCATTTTAAAAACGGTGAAACCCAACGTATTTCTTTAACCTTTAATGCCCCCTAATAAACATATTTTAACCCAGCTAAGTTTTTCATACATCCCTTGAAAATTATTTGATTACAAATGGCTAACATTTTTTCAATTTTGCCAGGGAAAATTCCAAACCTAAAGGGCCGGTCTGTGCCCCAACTGTCTGTAAGAAATAAACGATGAAAAAACCCAAATTAAAAAGGGGATAAACCCTTTTTTGGGCCGGTAGTTTATAAACCCAAAGAAAATTTATTTATAAAAATAAGTTTACTGTATCGAAAAACCGGATTTGGGGGCTAAAATCGAAAAAACTCCATTTTTCTAATAAATAGGGGGGCCTTTTTGTCAGTTTTCTTTTTCAAGTTTTAAAAGGGCCCGGGCCCAAATAGTGGACAAGGGCGTCAAAAAAAATTTTTAAAAAAATTTTTAAATTTACAATCAGTTACACTAGGCCCCCCCCCCCCCCCCAACGTTTTTCTAGTCGCTTTGATGGAGAGTTTTTTTTAAATTTTTTCCCTTATGAGAAATTTTTTTAAATGCTCAAAAATCATAACATAATAATTTCATTGTTTTTTAAACTTTCCCAAAAAAAATTAAAAAAACCAAGACTCAAGACAAGCCCGGGGGATATAAAAAAAACCAAAAACACGAACAAAAAACACGGGGTCAGAAAAAAAACCCAATTCCCAAAAAAAGGTACGGGAAATAAAGATCCCCGCATGTTAATTTTATGGAGATATTTCCCAAAGGGGGACCTAGCTGAAAAAATCCCAATTTTGACTTTTTTTGGAGGTTCATGGTGGACACAATTTTTTTTTTCTCTTAGTATCAAAAATTTCATAACTATTTAAAGGGCTATTCCAGAGCACTTTTAAACCCATATTTTGGAAGTCAAAGGGGAAAATGGCTTAAATTTGGGTTAGATAAAAGAAAATTTAATTTTTACTAGGAAAAAACGTTAAGTCCCCCCGCGTTTTTGGTTTGAGCGTAAATGGGCATTGAGCTGTCATGTTTTATGGGGTTTTTTCTGTTGTTCTTTTATAAAAATCATATCAAAGTTGTTTTTTTTTTAAATTAAATTTAAATTTTAAAAAAAAAAGCAATTTTACTTTTTTTTAATTTTTAAAAAAATTTCGAAATTTAAAAAAAAAAAGGAAAAAAAATCGAAAAATTGCAATTTTCACAAGAAAAAATTATTCGTAGCGCTCGGGATTTACCGAATATAAAAATTTCTTTAAAATTTAAGGTTCTGTGGAAAATCAGTACGATCGGTAAAGCATGTAGGGCTATAAGCCAAAGAAATTTTTTTAAAAAATGATTTTTAAAAAAATTTACATTTCGATAAACCCTCAAAATTTTTGCACGAATATATCAATTTATAAAATAAAAGGGTTTTGTGAAAAAAATTTTTACAACGGACAAAGCAAAGTAGGTCTTAAAAAAAAGAAGAAAATTTTTTTTTAAAAATAAAAAAAAAGTAAAATTGCGATTTTCATGAGAAATAATTTTTCCCAATTTCGCTCAAAAAAAAAGTGGCAGGGCTAAGGGTTCCCGAAAATTTCGAAGGGCCCCCATTTAAAATTTCATCGAATCGGAGTATCCCCCCCCCCCGGGTTTTTCCCGGGAAACGTTATGGACAAACAGACAAAAATTTCCCCCAAAAAAAAAGAAAGGAAAAAAAAAAAATTCCGGAATTTTTTTTCCAGTGTGAGAATTTGGGAAACTTCGCTTACCTCGCTCATCCAAAAAGAAGGGGAAAATAACTTTTTTTTTAGCTCCATTTTGGTCATTGACCTTGTATGAAAAATTTTTGGGTTTAAAAATAAAAAAGCAGTTCAGGGGAAAAACTTAATTTAAAACTTTTTTTTTTTTTTTCAACACACCTTTGTCTATGCTTTGAGTATAAAGGGGGAAAAAAATTTTCTGAAATAACGTTTGATGTTTCGATTTTTTTTGTCAGTGGCACAAATAAAGGTTTTTAATTTGGTTTGGGTTTTCGCTCACCCCCGGCGATTGCGTCAGGGGGCCCACAGGGTTGGTTGGGGCTTTGATTTCGTCCCCTACTGAAAAAGTTATAAAACGAGTGGGTAGACTATGAATAATTTTTTATTTTTTTTTTATGACCGAAAAAAAAATTTTCAAAGTTAAATTTTTCTAGCTAGGGCCCATCGGGAAAAATTTTCCCAAGAAATTTCTGGGGACGATCTTTTTGCCCCAAAGCCCCTTTGGAAAGGGTTTTTTCCAATAAAAATACTGGGGCATTTTTGATTAATCGACAGCCTCTTCTGTAAATCCTCTTTATTTTGTTTTGTTATTTGGGCAGGGTTTGGTTTAAAATATGCTGATAAACAAGGAAAAAGTGTGATTTTTGGGAAAGCAATTTTTAGTGTTTGGTGTAAATTTGTGTACCCGTTTCAAGGGCACGATGTTTTTAAAAGGGGCCTTTTAGGGTTGGGAAAAAGATCCGTACCCAAAATAGAAAAAAAAAGCCGATTAAAAACCCATTTAAGAAATTTCCTAAAAAGCCAATATTTGCAAAAAATTTTTGGATAAAAACATTGAAAATTTTTGTGTAAAATCACAGTTAAAAAATATAATTTTTCAACGGGTTTTTTAGTTGGGAGCTATTTTTTTTTATTATTTATTTATTTAAAGTCTATCCTTTTTAGTTATAGAAAATGATTTACAAAGGAAGACAAAATAAATAAATCCAATTTTCATAGGGTGCAGACACAACAAGGAAAATACATTTTTGTAAAAAAAATTTTAAAAAGTAATAAAAACAAAAAATGCATTAAAAATTTTCCCAAAAAATTTGATAAAAAATAAAAAAAGGGTATTAAAGCAATTTATGAATGAAACGAATAAAAAGAAGGGGGAGGAAGAAAAAAAAAAAAAGAAAAAGAAAAGAAAAGGAAAAAAAAAAAAAAGGAAAGGAAAAAAAGTGAAAAAAAAGTAAAAAAAAAAAAAAAAAAATTAAAAGAAAAAAGAAAAAAAAAAACTGATTTATTTGGGGCGACCCACTCAAACGAATATTTAGGTTTTCCCAAAAATTTAGGGAAAAGCAAATCAGGGGGTAATCAATCTTTTTTTTTTTTTTTTTGGGGAAGAAACCCCGAACGCGAATTTTCATTCTTGTGTTCAACCATTTATTTTGTGTTTTAAAAATTTTTGAAAAAAAATTAGTACAAAAAGGGGTTCCTTTTACCTAATATATAATTTTAAACAGATATATAATTTTTTAAAAAAAGTTCAATTGAAAACTGACACAGCAATGATACAAAGGGCACCTAAATCAAGTTGCAAAGGGTTCCCCCCATGGGCGGCAACCCGACAATCTAGGCAGAAAAAAATAAAATTTTAAAAAAACATTGAATACATCAAAAAAAAAGCAATAAAGAAAAACAAAGAGAACAGCCCAAAAAATAAATAAAAAAACATATTTAAGATAAATTGACATTACATAAACCCCAGAGACAAAAGACCCCCAAAAAATAGTAAAAATCAATTTTTTTTTCTTTCCCCCCCTTCATTATCTTGCTTCAATTTTTCTTTTAAATTGACTATTCCCAGCTCAGTAAACTGGGTTTTTATAAACATAAGAAAATTTTAAATTTCCAAAAAGGGTTTCTCCCCTGTACAAAGGGAAAGACTTTTTAATGATTCGGAAATTAAATTTTGGAAAATTTTTTTAATGAGTACATTAGAATAAATTTTTATATATATAATTTTGATGTAAAAAAAAGGGGGTATAGCCCCCTTTTAACCCTCATATACCACTTCTCTTTATTTATTAATCCATAAAAAATATTAATTTTTAATTTTTGGTGATTTGATATTTAATTAAATAAAATTTTTATAAATTGCTTTTAACAAAACTTGTTGGGAAACATGTATTTGGGGGTGAGTGTATATTGGGGAGCCCATTAAACCTACCCTGTCTATCCCGTCCCCGGGCCCGGGAAAAGGTCAACCACAATAAAATAATTATAATAAAAATCTCCCTCGGGTGGCAGAAACGCTAAAACGGCCTGAAAAATGTAATTTAATTCAGAGGGGGGACCCGAAGTAGGGCAATTTTTTTGAGATTTGGCCCGGGGATAGTTTTTCGCGAAAAAAGAGTATGAAACAATGACACAAAACCACCTATATGAAAATTAAATTTTTCGAGAAAACACAATAAAAATGTATATTATAACCCCCCTAAAAAAATGGCCTGGTGATATCGAGTTATTATATAAATCAATAGTATGGTCGTTTGATTTTAAATTTACGGCTCCTACTTTTTAAAAACTAGGAAAACGCTCATCTGGAGCGTTGATAAACGAGAAGTGCATAGCTAGACCCCATTGCCCCATTTTTTTAAATTTTTAAATTTTTCGAGTTTCCCTGTTTCCCCAGGGGCCCTGTTTCCAATAATTTATTATTTCCAAGGTATTGGGGGAAAAACCCCTGGTAAATCTTTATTCAATGACGTACATAAACTTTTTTCGTTTTTTGCAAAGCCCCTAGACGCTCAGTCCCCCTATCCTTTCCAAAAGAGGCTAGCGTAACAATTTGAAGCTCTCGAGTAGGGAAAAAACCCCTTTACTGCAACATAGATACTTTATCTAGTTGAAGAACTAAGAGCAGTGGATTATTTGAAAGCGCGGGGGAAAAAAAATACGTAAAAAAAATTGGGGGACATTTTTAAAAAATTTTTCTATGTGTGAAAAAGAGAAAAAATTTTCATTACTTTCATAAAAAAAAACCAGAAACCGTCCCGGGGCCCAGGGCCCCCATAAAGAAAAAAATTTTTTATTTACAACAGTTAAACCCTTTGTTCCCTTAGGCATAGAATACATTCAATAATGCTAAACCCTAACGTTTGACAAGCCCTAGGCCCCTCCTAGGGAACCCTAGGGCCTGCAGACCCTTTTTCAGACACATTTCCGCACAAATAACAGTTTTGATTACTTTAAAAACCTAAAGCAGATAGACAAAAAGTATGATAGTCCAAACCCAAATTGAATTTCTTTTTCGGAAATCGGGGTAATGAGGATTTGAGGAAGAAAGGGGCTGTTTTTTTTCAAAATAACGAGAAATTTCCATCTTCGGTTTTTTTTTTATTTTACACCGCTTGTTAACACAAAGGCTGTTAAATTTAAGGGTACGATACATTTAGACGGCGGTGGGTTTTTCCCTACTCAAGACAGGTTCAAATTGTTATGCTCCCCACGGCTATACCAGAGTCGATAAAGAAGTTTCCCCTTTGGGGAGGTCCCCTTACTCCCAAGTCAAAACGGAATCTAACGTCCTGCGCGCTGAGAGCGGCTCCAATGTGAAACTAATAAAAGCACTGCACGCTAAATACGGTCAGTAGATTATCGATGTGCAGTGACGCTGAAATCAACAAACAACAGACGAAACGTCAAACTTCAATTTTATTCAATCATTTTAGCCGTGGGCCCTAGTCTTTTAAAACGATTTACTTTTGATTTATTATTGTACTATAAAGTGTTGCGCAGGCGTCAGTGACATTTTCGTGCGAAATAATTTGAGATATGCCTTGTTCAAGCCTAACGGACGTAAGTGTAGCCTAGGCCCTAGGCCACAATACAGTTTTCAGACGTAAGTACGCCCTAGGCACTCAAATCGAAATCTTGAACAATACATATTGTCGGCCTAGCTCCTAAGCTTAGGTCTACTCCATCAGAAATATCCTCATTAATAAAGAGAGTTTGCTTTATGCCAAAACATTCGCCAACATTCGATCGTATTTAATATTTTGACGTTTCCGCCATTTTTCGTCATCGACTGTTAACTACTAGTAGAAAAGTGACGTAGTTTTATTGAAGTAGTTCCATCAATCGTCACACAGAGTCGCGCGGAACGTTAGATTCCCAACGCCAAAACCGACTTTTTATTTAACCCAGGGCGGTATAGGGAGTTGGAGGACCTCCCCAACGGGGAAACTTCTTTATCGACTCTGGCTATACTGTGTGTCTAGCGCTTAGCTTATATTATGTCATTGCTTTACTTTAAAATCCACCGCCATCTAGAGGACCTTGACTCCTTGGGAAAACTATTTAAACTCTTTGTTGACAAATAATAGACTGCTTCCTCGAAAGTATTTTGATTACTTCTAGGTGGCAGTGCATTAGAAACTTCGCGCGTCTTTTCGTTGCCATGGCAACGTTCCTTTTGTTATAATGTAATTTCCATCTACACTACTTATCGGATCAAAATAAAATTAACATATTCGTGACCGGACGGACATTCTAAATGATTTGGCTATCTCAGATTTTGTCGCGGTTTAGTTTAAAAAAAAAACTTTAGACTAACTTTAATGTAACTTTTTAACTTTTTGAACGATTTTGCCACAAAACTAATGGCATTCAATCGAGAACGAAGCTTGCGGATGGTCAAAATTTCAACTCGATCCGAGCCTCCGTTCGAACGTTATGGCGAGACATACAAACAAACAAACAAACAAAAAAAAAAAAAACAGTGACTAATTTTTCCGGCAGAGTCAAATGGAAACGCTCGCTTCGCTCGCTAAAAATTGCAATTTATTGATTATTTTATTACTAATATATAATATATAGTTAATGCACAGAGCCCATTGCATGGACGTCACATGCATTATTGAATTAATTAATGTCTAGAAAAATGTATGATGAACGACCTCACAAGATAAACATTTTACACTTTACTGGTCATTGTGTATAACCTCACATGACCGCATTTACGTTTTAACGGCTTTTGTGTAAAGATCTCACTTATAATGTATGTATTCACTCGGACCTCTAATTGTATTGAAAAATCACGGACCTCACTCCTTATTTAGTATTCACCCATACACAAATGAATGTTATCGAAAAATGATTATAATATTCGTGTTCTCTGACGTAATATTAGTCAAAGTTGCCATTACCGCAATTCGCTAACACTGCTGGTTTGGCGTGTCTCACAATGTCTGTGTGTATTCATGGACCTCATCACTTGCTACGGTTTGCCAGTATGTGTGTGTGTGTGTGTATTTTTATTTATTTATTTTTTTTTATTTATTTATTTTTTATTTATTTATTTATAAATGGGCCAATAGGGGAGAGATGACGTGTGTGTACATCGAAAATCAGCCGAATCGCTGAACAGATTGCGCTGAAAATTTAAGTTTACTGAGAACTGCTAACAAAATCAGCTAAAACTATTGCGATTTAAACATACAAGAAATAGTCAATTGACAAATATTCTGCCAATGTGTAGTAATTATTAACGACAATGTGTTTGTTTTTGACAAAATTTGTTTTATTTTTTACTTTTGACTGTGAAATGCAGTGCCCAAGGTTTGTCGAATCTTGCATGCTCACGGTACCACCAATTAATTGAGCTGGGAGATTGAATAAACCTTGCAATATTTTCACGTATTTCGCACTGGCTATGTTTCCCATAGTATTGTCACAGATGATAGACTACACTGAGTTATATGCACTTCAAAACATGTTTAATAAGTTTTTAAATACAATCTAGAAATTACTAAACGTTTCCCGACCAGGGGATTGAACCCAGGTCTCCCACATTTCAGGTATAAGGGCGCCTTAGCCAACTAGATGAGGAAAACGCCAAAGTTGTTGTTAGACGAGTGAGCGAGTCATGTGTTGAGTACCCGGGAACATTTGCATTTATGTTTGATAATTATTTTTTATTTTTTATTATTTTTATTTCCTCCCGGTCTAAGAGGCTTGATTTTTAATTAAAAAAATCATACTGCAAGTGATCTTCGACATCCGATATCGTAATTCATATAACAGCACATATTTTTATTAGACGGGCGAGCGAAGCGAGTGAGTCTTTCGACGGAACTTTTGTAGACTTGATTCGTGTTTATGTGTATGTCGGTATGTCTGTCAGTTCGAATGTCAGTCTCGTTGCAAACACTGATTTTGATCCTTTGTATTAATAACTTAGACTCAGTCTTGAGGACGTTACTTTAAAATAGTAGCACTGCAAATGTAGCGCGCTACTTTCCGCTACATTTTCGTGTTAAATAGGGCCAGGGGTGTGGTGTGTGGGAACTCAAAATACAAAATTTGATAAGCTTCTTGAAGTCGAGCCAAGATGATTTTGGCCATGATGTATGTTGATTCTTTCATCAAAAGCACATTCTTTCGTTTCACCTGGCGTATTTTCACTGTAGAGTCTAGAGTCTAGACGTTAAAACATTCCAATTCAACTTCTTGTCAACAACTGGTTTTCCAGGAAGAATGTGACAAAATAGCCTGCGAGGATCAGAGTGGCCTACTGGACAATAATGAGACCGAGTTCGGAATGTATCAATTGGGGGGTGGGGGGATGTAAGACGCTCACTAATTCATTTCAACGTGCAACAGCAGATAATCCCGCGTAATAATTAAAAAGAAGATTACGCTCCTAATCAGTAATCCAATCCGGCTCTATTCTTTGAAAACTTGTTGCCTGCGTTATGTGAAGATTTAGTGAAACCGTGAAAATATATAGCCGAAAAAGAATTTCATAATAACTGCAATGTTTTTCGCGCTAACGCTACAAGAAATGTAGCTACATTAATATGTAGTAGTAATAATAATAAATTAACCATAGTGGTTTAGTAAATAAATAAAATTAAATATTTTTATGACATCCTTCAGTCTAATCTTATTCTCAATCTTCGGGCTTGTTTGCTCCTCGGAATCTAAAATTGTATAGAAATCATTAGCTGACATACAAAAGTAACTCCGCTCTTGAAGAGAACATGTGTTCTACTGGCGAGTAAACGCACTCTATAGTTGTTTTAATATCAGTGGCTCATAATAATACCAGACCAGTGTTGAGGTTAAATTACATGGGGAATGTATTTTTAGCAAACAGTATAAATAAAATTACAATTTGTATGTATAGGTGTTATTTTGCAGTTACATATTGTTTTTTTATATTGACGTTAACAATTCATAACACGTTACATGTACTACTTTTTCTTAAAAACATAAGAAGTATATGTATTTAGTAAAACATTCCACTTTTTTTTACGCAAAACAAAATTGGTTAGTGTATTAAAACAAATTTTTCTTAGAGTTTACTACGATGCTCGAGTAGCCTATGTGGAACAAAAACGAAGCTAGTTAAAGCTGCTTTAAAAAATTCCCAAAAACGCCAATTTACGCAAATTTCAGGATTTTAAAAAATATAAATAATCGTGTAAAATCACAGGTAAAGAAGATATCATTTTTAAAGGGTCCTTATAGTGTAGTATTATGCTATAGATAATGTGCTAAAAATATTTTTTTGATTTTATAGGGGCTATAAAACCCAAAAGTTGTATTAAGTAGGCATAACATACAAGTTTATTTTTATACAACTAAAGCTGCCTCTTTCAGTTTTCTTTTTCCAACACTATTGTTGTTTTTTTAATACTAACAATTCCAAAGCGTATGCACAGAGTATTCATAATATGTGAAAGCATCAAGAAATGAAAATGCTGTTGTTGCCGTGGGTGAAGGGTCCCAGAATATAGGACCAAGAAATAAATATATCCACTTATGAAGCGAGAAAACTATGATCGATGTAGGCTTACTATTCGCGTAATGAACACTGAACATGAACAATGATGTATTATTCAAAACATATTTCTGATTTGGGTTAATAAAAAACGTCTTACCACTGTAGCTCCACTGCTCAAGGCCAGCAAGGCAAAGCCAACTACAACAGCCTTCATGGCTAATCTCTTGTGTCGAGTTTTTGTATATGCAGAGTTTTCGACGTCTTATTTCATATCTACTATGCATACAAGTAATTGATTTTTTATTGCCTCCAAGAAGAAATTCTATTGTGTTTAATGGAGCGTGTAGGTATTGACGTATACCGCATTGTGTTCTGGAGATAAGCTTAAAGTTTTCAAATAGTTCAAATACTAACAATTAAGGTTATTGTAAAGACAGCTGTTGTTTGACAACTTTTTTACAATGTTAAAAATGCAAATTGAAAATTCACTAATTGCATACAAAATTCAAAATTTTGGGATGAACGCATGGCGCGAACAGAGCACATTTCATTATTACAAATATTTATATACACAAGCTTGGAAATTACTTATATAAACTTTCACATCCCTACAAGATTTATAAGATATTCAAAATTCCATGTTCTCGTACTGATGTTTTTAAATTTACCCCCATCAACCGAATTCAAGGCAACTACAAAAAATTATTAGCTATAATTACAGAAATGACATCAACCACATGAAACTTTATTCAATTAAAGCAGCTGTTTATGCCAGTTTACCAACATGACTCATCACTCTTGTCACCAGTTTTGTATTTTATTACATCAGTTTTTTCTTCATTCATTTTGGACTTTCAGCCGTTTTATTCATTTATAATTTTGTTATTCTAGTTTTTCTTGTTGTTTATTGTTGTAAAATTTTAATTTTATAGTACTTGTTTATGTTTTAAATGTTTTGGTTATCGTATTTGTATGGTTTTTTAAATTGTATTTTTAAATTGTTTAGTTTTAGTTACCTAACTGTTGAATTAATCCCGTTGTTTTGTGGGGCATTAAAAGTAAAAATTTTACTAAAATTACATGTAAGATTGCATATTTATGTTCAGTTACCAACAAAGAACGATTATCAAAACGTGTTCGGGTCGCTCCATACCCATTCTTGCAAACCATAACCAGGTAGGACAAAACATTGAGCTTCCAAGTAATCCCGACTTAACCTCTGCATTCTGAATCAAAGCCTGGTTTAGTGAAGTGTAGGCCTTTGCGAACAGGAAATGCTGGAGATTTCTCTTTAATTTTTAATTATAATTCTATAAGGGCAGACATAAAATATGGATTCGGTTCGAGTTTGGGTTACTCGAACCCGTCAAAGTTTATACAGTGTAATTTCGAAAATACTAACAAAGAACTCTCATAACAACAGAACAATAAAATAAAGAACAAAACAAAACAAATAAATTAATTGAACTGAAGAACAACCAAAGCCACTGGTTGACTAACTTAAGGATTTTAACACACTAAAATGGGCTCATGCACCGAAGAATTTTTTTACTGCATAATCTAGATTCTAGAGTATAATGCAACACTAAAATTACGGTTTAATGCCTGTGATCTTACACGTATGTTTTTTTATGAAATTTGCGATGATTTTATTTGCGTATGTGCGGTTTTTTTAACAGCTTCAATATGATTATTTTTTGTTTTACATATAGACACTAGTCAATTATCATCATGCGGATTCATGCCAATCAAAAATGGGTATTTAGAAAATTGTGTCTTACAACTGTGCACAAATACACTCGAACACGCAAAAACTTTCGTCTCGAAATTACTCCCCTTCATGGCAATCATCATAATTTTGACCGAATCACTTGCCCAAATTACTGAAACAAAACGTAGAAGATTTACGGAAAAGGTAGTGGAGTACGTCAATAATGGATTATATTGTTTTTGAACAAAACCCTCCAAGGTCACGGGGCATAAAGATCGTCCACATGCATTTCTCATGGGAGATTCGATGGGAGCTATACCTCGAAAATTACCAAGTTTGTAAAAAAAAAATCGGGTGTGAGTTTACTCAAAAATGTTTCTGTAAATTCATAACAAGTTAGACAATTTTTTTTTGAGTTTATCGGTTGAATGCTCGGGCTTTAAACATTGTAAATGTATGAGAATGAAAAAGGCAATGGTCGGGGATTCAAAATGTCTGGCCCTTGCCTTTCACATGTCTTTAGTCCACATAATGTTTCTATAGCAGCTCCGTCGTTAGTTTGTAGGTGTTGGCGTCACCGGCGGGCTAGTTCTAGCCAATCAGCGGCCCCTATTTTAAAATACCGATCGCTCATTGGTCCGTCCGGCCCCGCCGATGCCGATAGCATCTGCATTCTTTCGATGGAGCAGCTACATCACTTATTTCCTAGTGTCTTGCTGAATTGCAGCTAGCTCACTCATATAACCCTCGGAGACAATTACTCTGTGCACGGCAACTATACAATTGCTGATTAAAGAACTCGATCTGTTCGTACCGCACACACTTTCTTAACGTTTGATAAACTGTATCACGATTGCTAATCAATGAATGATCTTATTACTTATTTTTTTAAACATTAACATTTTATCGTTTATTGCTGTACGTTAAATTATTTACAGTATAATAATTACAATACACACAGGAATCAAGTGGATATAAGGTAAATTATTAGAGCTAAAATCCTTTGTAGCTCAAAATACCAGGACACAAAACTTTGTTTTACAATCTCAACAATGTGACATTAGAGCAATTTTTTAGAGAATTTTAGAATGAAAAAATTACGTCTTAAAAATGTCCGATTTTGGATTCCAAATTGACAACAAAACTAAATAAATCCAAATAAATAAGCTATAATTTTGAGTTTTTTTAAAATATTTTTTTGCAATTAATGGGAGGCGGAGAGGGAGGGGCTATGGTTGTTTGATTTAGGTATTTTTTACACAGGGGGATTAGGTTAGGGGGGGGGAGGGAGGAAGGGCGGGAGGAAGGGTAAGGGAAGGATTGATTGGGAGCAAGAAAGTGGTAGAGAGGGAAGCGTTCTCTTTGAAAGCACCGCTCACATACGACAGGAAGCGCTCTGAGTTAACCTCGAAACGAGGTCACCCTAGGAATAATTGAATTACATATCTCGGTTTTTATCTATTTTGCTATGTCCTCGACATAACATTCTTTCTACTGTCGGCATCGAAATTTGAAAATATGAAAAAACAATTTTTATTTTGGAACTTGAATTTGCTTTTCATACCATAAAAATTATCGATGCGAAACGTTACTATAGTGTAACTCAAGTTTTGTAAAGAAGGTCAATGTAAGCCAATGTCCCTGAAACCACGTATATTTCATTTTCAAATGTAAAAAATAAATAATTGTTTTCGAAAAGGATATGCATTTCGAGAACCATAGAAATAAATTATCAAAGGATTGAATTCTAAAATGCCGCAACGGAAACTCTGTTGCAATTGTGAAGGCTACGGAAGGATTATAAAAGCCCCGCGCGATGGTCTATAGTCTACGGATTTCAGAACTTGAAGAAGACTTTGATCCTCAAACAGTTGAAGCAATGGCATACGTCCTTGTAGCTGTAATCATCTTGACGGTAATATTAACACCAATTATTATAATTAGTGCAAACATTTTTACTATATATTATGTTACTTGTGCACGATCAGTTACTGAATGAAATGAATTACATTCGTTGCAACAAGAATACATGGCAGATATATCACAAACGTGTTTTGCCACCATTTACTTTATTATTGACCCTTGACAAACTTATACGTAATATGCATTAACCAATTTCTTACACTAAAATACAATTTAGGTACAAAAGTTGATAAAGATAATATAACTCATTTAAACTATTCTTGAATCTAAAGAAGTTACTAAATATTAAACAATTTATATTTACGTTCTTAATAAAGCGTACCAGTTAAAAAAAATCAGTATTTCCCCAGATACAGAAAGTGCATAATAGTAAGATTATAACTATACCTCTTATGTTATAATTATATAAAATAATATTTATAGATATACAAGACTGTTAATACAGAATAGTTCATTAAACTCAATCGTAAAATTGTATATTATTACATTAATAATACAGTGGGAATTTACAATATCTTGCAGCCACTATGACCTAATTTCTCATGCAGTACCTATGTAGGGGATGCATTTTGAAAAAAGTTTTTCTTTTGTTGTAAGTGCACAAAAATACGGATACCAAAATTTCTATTCAAGAGAAAATGTGGAAGAAGAACACAGCGTCACCTCAGAACTTATTTGTGCCATATCCGCTTTTACCAAAGTGGAGAAAATGAGGTTTGAATGTTTGATTCACCGCTAAACCGTGATCTATGGTCGAATTTCAGAAATTTTTGTTGCAATATTCTAACAATAATAAATATTACTGATTTCAAATGTTTAACATTATTTTTACCCACAGGGTTTACGTAATATAAGCACTTCCTGTTGGATATGGCACAAAGATTTTCAACTTAATGGATAACTTGATTCAAATTTGTGTGCAATATCCACTGATTTTCATTTTAGTAGAGATAAGTTTGTGAAATAGAGAAAAACACCAACCATTAATGTTCTCAACTATTATGATTGAATTATTGTGGGGTTTAAATAAATATTTATTTCAATAAAGACTCAAATTGTCAATTTTTTTTATGCTTGAATTAAAGCAATTTTTGCTGCAATTATCTTCAAATGGTTAGATGAAAGGTATTTCATATTTTTTAATTGTAGGACATGCGTAAATTACCACTTTCTATTGATATAGAACAAAAATTTCATAAAAAATAGATAATTGGTTCAGTACTTATTTGTGCCATATCCACTTGTTAGTATATGAAAATTTGGATATGGCACAAATAAGCACTAAGATAATATGGTGTCATCTGATGGAGGTGGAACAAACTGACATTGCTAAAACACTGCTTCAGCTCAAATATTTAACTATTTTTTCTTATTAGCAACATTAAGCACTAACAATAACTCTAAAACATCTAACTCCAAAAAAGCGAAAAGTGGATATGGCACAAATAAGTTCTGAAGTGACGACAGGTTATAGTGTAACTTATTTCTTTTCTGAGATCACACATAATCATTTTCTATTAGTTTTGCCAAGTTTTGCAAAAGAGTAAATAAATTAAAATAAATAAATTCGTATTAACACGCTTCTCATTTCGTATTATTTTAACCGTTTCAATGGCTGGTATCGAGCTCGGTACCTCCCGAATAGCAAGTCTCGCACTTTACGCTTGTTGTTTGCTTTACATTTGTCGAAATGTTAATCGATGTTTACGTTTCGCTTACTAAAACAATAGGTCATGACTCAGTCTTCATACTTCCCTTTCTTCTGACACTGAATTTGTCAATACAGTAATGGCGTCTTAATATGTCCCTAACAAATGTGTAGACTTCCTACCACATTCGCACATTTTTTTTAATAACTATATACACATTTTCTATTTTTTATTGTGTTGAAACACTGTCGTATTGTATACTGAAAAATACTATTTTTCTATAAAATTAATTAATAGTTTGAATTAATTTAAAAATGAATTGAAAATAGAATAAAATTGTGTATGAAAAAATAGGCCCCATTCGTATTTTTTTTTCAAACAAACAGAACAATTTTTTGTTTATGATTTTGTGTGTGCAATTTAAAATTTAAATTCAATTTTATACCAAGGTCATTATAAAAATTAATGTAAATTTTAAATTTTGTTTTTATTTTTTGGGGGATTTTGGATCATTATTTTGCACTATAAAGATTTAAGGTCACACACGTAATTGTGTTGCATATTTATGCAAACTGCTTTGTGCTCTGGTCTCATCCTAGGGTTTACTCCTCCAAACTTCGTTGGCTGTGGAACATCACATCCCTGGAAGAAACCTGGACCCACGCGGTTTCAAGCCAGTCCAACCGGACGTCCAGGTAAAATATTCAGTCCAATCAGGACTGATTGGTTTTAAGATGGACTGATGAGCATTTGACAAATATTTACACAATGTTAGATGACAATTTTAAAGCTGCTTGACTAACAAATCCAGATATTTTAAAAACATTCTAGACCATTTTCAATCACACATCTCTCTTAGTCCGATTTCACTCTGCAAATTATTTTCGGAAATTTGAATACTTGTGTTTCAATGGAGCGTGACAAACGAGGACAGAAATCTTCACATTTATCGGACGATGAAGCGATTTTTCTACGTTTAAAATAAAAGCCTCATTTACAAAAAGTTTATGTATTTTTTATGTCAATTTTCTAAACAGTTTTAAGCTATGCTGTGTGTAAAAAGTGTGTTGTGTACTCTAGAGCCATCGCATCTCCTTTCTAAACAACCTTCTTATGTTCCACATTTTTTAAGTGAAAATTTCATGTCAAAAAAGATTCTCGAATAAACCCCTGTTAATCAGAGCTCATCTCACAGTCATAATGATGAACAAGGTGAGAACAAGATACAAAGTGCACCACCAAACTTACACTTTTAGTTTAGTACAATCTCGACCAGATCAAACTAAATAGGTGTGGCGTCATCCATCCAACCGCCCCATGGAAACGCCAAGTTTTGACTCTAAACACAATTTCTTTCCATTGAAAAACCAATTTAAAAAAAATCAATGTGAAATATATAACATTTAATATCAAATATACAAATATAATCTAATACAACGAAGCAAGTTTTTCTATACAAGACATTTCTCAACTCTTAAAATCTACAAGATTTACATTTTAGTTTTAATCTCGTCCAAAGATTTGATTTCTCTAATCTCTGTGCTTAATCACTGGATAAATAACATATTAGTAAAGACAGCACTTCCCAATGCTCGTTTGACCAATCTTGCTCGTGTTAGTTATCTTAACTTATACTGTCGTACAAAAGATATGACTGATGCACGATTGAAGATAGTGCGCTATATATTGGTACACAAGGTTCTTTATTAAAACTAGGGAAACGCCAAAGTCGTTGTTAAACGAGTGAGTGGGCCATGTGTGAGTCCCCGGGTATCTTTTCCCCAAAATGGCTAGACCACCCTAAGTATAGGGGGGGAAAGGGGGGATCCCGGTACTTAACATTTGGGCTCTCTCACCCCTTTTAAAACAACGACTTTGGGTTTCCCTAGTATTTAAAAACGTATGGGTTTCAGTTGCATGTTTACATTTTGAATTTTTTTTATCTTCGAACAAAATAAAATACAAAAAGACTTGAGTTAAGATTTTCTTCTTGAGGGGAAGAATTTTTTTAAATGTTATTACTATTCGTAGCCTAGGCCTATTTATCCGAGGAGGGTATTTTTTTCAAATAAAATGTTAACTTCCATTCCATTTCCATTCACAGTACAGTCCGTCTGGTCACCTAAATTAAACTGGAACTCACTCTGCAACAATATATTTGTTAAATTATACATTAAAATGGTGAACCGTGTTCAAAACGTATTAGCGTAAAACAACAAATTTCCAAGATAAAACAAAATCACCTAATTTTTATTCCCCATTTAACTCCCCTCAAAAATTATATGTGGGTGTAAAAATATAAAGAAGTTCGATCTAACGAGCACGAATCTCAACCATCCGTGCTGTTGGCTAAATGTTTACCACTAGGCCATGCCATCCAGGTAGATCTAGTCCCGCTAGCTGCTACTAAACAAAAATGCTATCGATATTTTAATAAAATCACATTTTTATTTATTGCAGGGTTAAATCGCGATGGATCCAACTGATTTTTTTAACACATTTTCTCAGTAAATTTCTTACCAGTGTCTTTTTAAAAATTTTCGGGGAAATCTTTTTTTTCAGGCTTTTTCGGTGATTTTCGACGTACAGACAGACACACAGAATCACAGAATAATCGCCGTTTGAGTTGAATGGAGAAATTCTGTCGCTTCGCTCCCTCGTTTAACTAGGGAAACGCCAAAGTCGTTGTTAAACGAGTGAGCCATTATGTTAACTGGTCAGAACCAGCCACGGGTAGAGAGAGGAAAGGATTTTTTCATGTCATGGTCGTCATCGTTTGTTATCATCATAATGTTGTCTTGGCTATTGTCGTTGGGGTGGTGGTCAACGTAAGGGGGAAGGGCCCCCGAAAAACGAACGCTCCAACTCATCTCCCACAATAATTATTTAAATTTAAACATTCAAAATCGAATCGTTTTTCAAACGTTTTAGCGTCAAACATTAACAAATTTTGCAGATAAAACCAAATCCCCTTATTTTTATTTCCCATTTACCACCTCCACAATAATATGTGGGTGTAAAAATATACGAAAATTCTAACCAGGGGGATCGTCCTGACCCCCGTCGGTAGACTAAAAGCTTACCCCACGCCATGCCCTCACGTAAACTTGTCCCCCTACTCTACTAAATAAATCTATTGGAAAAAAAAAATTTTTTTTTTAAAAAACCATTTTTTAAATCACAAGGGGTCTAGCTGATTTTTTTAACAGTTTCAGTAAACTCGTACCGATGTCTGTTTAAAAAATTTTAGCGATATCGTTTTTGGGGGTTCGGGTGATTTTCGACGTACGACAGACAGACAGAAGACAAAAACGACAAAGCAGACCCCACACACACAGAATCACATAATGAGAGCCGTTTGAGTTGAATGGAGACACTCAGTCGCTCCGCTCCCTCGTTTAATTAGATCTATGTTTTTTTTTAAACAATGTAGTGGAAAATAACTTTATTTTATCATAATATTTTTATAATGTTAATCTCATAATCATAATTTTCATAAAAACCTGATGTCGGAAATAGTTTCCATTAATTTCCGAAACGTTGTTATTATTATAACAAAGCTATTTTCCACTTAAGTTTTTTAAATATTAAATCATGCACTCTTTTAACTTTGAAACTAATATATTAGATCTATGCTTGAATGCCCTTGAGAGTATGATTTAAACATAATATGTATTACAAATACACCTAACATTCATCTAATTTAGCACAAAAAACATTTCTCGATTTGGTTAGTCGGGAAACACCCCTAGGTGTAATTGTTTTTATTTACTTCAATTCAGAAATTTAAAAAAGGCCGCCCCAACCGGGAATCGAACCACGGATCTCCCGCATTCCAGACAGGCGTCTTAACCACTAGACCATCAGGACGGGTAATTTTAAGCTCTGATTGTATAAACAACTACAACAGGCTTAAAAAGTACCCCTCCGATGGTCCACTGGTTAAGACGCCTGTCTGGAATGCGGGAGATCCGTGTTTCGATTCCCGGTTGGGGCAGCCTTTTTTAATTTCTGAATTGTAGTAAATAAAAACAAAACACATTATTGTAAACACCGCACTAAGACGCATTCGAAGGTGCAAAAACTTTAAAGCATAGGAGCAAAGATCTAGCTTTTCTTAAATCTAGGTTTCTCGAGTCTTTTGGCTCCCAACCTTTCCACTCAGCCTTTTTCCCGATCCTTTTTTATGCCCAATTTTGGCCGGATTCTTTGCTTTAAGACATAACCTTAAATAAACAAATCAAAACAAAAAAGAATCGAGAGAAATCTACGCGGTAAAAAAATACTTACTGAAATGTGTCCTGAGCACGAATCCTCGCGTAACTAAACTGTGGCTCAGACACTGGCAGCCATGCTGGGCCGTGGACATGATGCAACAGCCGCGAGCAAGTGGCCTAATTGACTTCAAAATAATGTGACGCGCACCTGATATAAAATCTGACACGAAAAGCTTATTTTCTCACAGAATTCTTTGGTTCTCACGTGGGCCATCAAATTCCAACTCACAACATTCTCTTGGTTTGGCCCGTGATAAGGGGAGTTTTTCTCTCTGAAACTAATGGCGAGCTCTGGGTCGTCGTCGGGGAACTTTCCCCTTTCCCTTTTACTACCTCCCGACGGCGACGCAATGACAACACGGGGATTGACCGAGGAGACGACCCACGTGGGGGAACCCCCGCCCTCCCCATATGCTTGTGCTGGTTCTGACCAGCACAGGCCCGTCCACCCTTTTTTCCCCCCCCCGCGTTTTTCCCTTACGTCTCCCCCCCTTCTTCCTTTTTGAAATTTTTTTTTTTTGGGGGCCCAATTGCAAAAATTTTTGAAAAAGTTAAGCCCAAAATAATCCCCCGATTTTTCCCCCCCAATGGTTTTTTCCACGGTTTGGGGGGTTTTTTTTAAAAGCAAAGAAAGCTTTTTCTTTAATTGGGTTCCTGAGCCGGCCTTTCCAACCCATTTGGGGCCCACTAAAAGCCTTTTTCCCAAAACACCGCAAAATCCAATTTTTATATTTGGCCGATTTTTTAATTTAAAACTAACCAAAAAATTTTTTTCCAAAAAAAAAATTCGGGCTCACGGGGAAAAAAAAAAATTTTTTGGTTTGGCCCTAAAGGGGGGTTTCCTCCGAAACTAATGGGGTTTTTCGCCGGGGGAAAATTTTTCCCCTTTTTTGACAACCCCCGACGGGGCCCAATTTGCCCAAAAAGGAGGATTTTTAAAAGAGGGAAAAAAGACCACAAAATTTTTTGGCCCGGGGCCCCTTCCCCCCCCAAACTTTTTTGGTTTTGGGCCCGGAAGGGGAGTTTTTCCCCCCTAAAACAACGACCGGGCTTTTTGGGGGTTTCCCCTTCCCTTTAAACCCCTCCCCGCCGAACAATTGAAAAAGGAGGAGTTAAAGAAACCCCCCAAGGGGGGTTCCCCCCCCGTTGTGGGGGTTTTCTAACCAGGAAAAAATGCCAATTTAATATTTCACCCCAAACGCCCTTTGTTCAAATTTGCCCATAAAAAATGGCCCCCTTAGTTACCGGAAAAAATTGGTTTCTCCGTGGTTTTTTTTGGGCTAATCCAATCCCCCCTAAAATGCAAAATTTTTTATGGGCGACTTGTTTGAGCCCCATACTAAACCCCTCTGTTTCCTAAGGAAAGGGAAAGGGCGGGGTTTTCTGGGCCCTGTGGGCGGTTTGAGTCAATAAAAACCCCCGGGCCCTTTTGATCTCGGAAAGGGAAAGGGCCCTTTGGGTTTCTCGGCTGTAGGGGGTTTTGAGTCTAATACTAACCCCCCCCTTCTGATCTCAGGCAAGGAAGGGTGGTTCTCGGCTGTAGGGGTTTGGGAGTTTTTACAAACCCCCCCCTCTGATCTCAGAAAGGGAAAGCGGGCTTCCCTGTGGCGGTTTGAGTTAATACAAAACCCCGCCCTCTGATCTCAGGAAAGGAAGGCGTGGTTTTTCTGGGCGGGGTAGCGGGTTTTGGGGAGTGTGAAACAAACCCCGACCTTGATCTCAGGAAAGGGGAAGGGGTGGCTTTTCGGTGTAGGGGTTTTTAAGTGTGATAAAACCCCCGCCCTCTGATCCCCGGCAAGGAAGGCGTGGCTTCTGGGCTTTACGGCCCTTAAGTGTGAAACAAACCCCGCCCTCTGATCCAGGAAAGGAAGGCGGGGGCTTTTTCCGGCTTAGCGGCCCTTAAGTGTGATCTAACCCCCCCCCTCTAATTCTCAGGAAAGGGGAAGGCGGGGCTTCTCGGCGGAAAACGGTCTTAAGTGTGATACTAAACCCCGCCCCCCTGATCTGGGGGAAAGGGAAAGGGCGTGGTTCTCGGCTGTAGCGGTTTTGGATTTGTGATACAAACCCCCCCTCTAATTCAGGAAAGGGAAAGGCGTGGCTTCTGGGCTGTAACGGTCTTAAGTGGATACAAACCCCCGCCCCTTTTTGGAAAAAGGCAAGGAAGGCGGGTTTCTGGGCTGTAGCGGTTTTGAGTGGATACTAACCCCCCTCTGTTTCTCAGGAAAGGGGCGTGGCTTCTGGGTTTAAACCCCCCCCGGTTTTAAAGTGTGATCCCAAACCCGCCTCTGATCTAGGCAAGGAAGGCGTGGTTCTCGGCGTAGGGGTCTTGAGTGTGATCAAACCCCCGGCCCTCTGATCTCAGGAAGGAAGGCGGGGCCCCCCCTCGGCTGTAAGGTTTCTTGTGTGATACTAACCCCCCTCTGATCTAGGAAAGGGAAAGGGGGCGTGGTTCTGGGCTGTAGCGGTTTGAGTTAATACAAACCCCCCCCCCTCTGATCTCAGGAAAGGGAAAGGGTGGTTTCCGGCTGTAGCGTTTTGAGTGTGAAAATAACCCCGCCCCTGATCTCGGCCAAGGAAGGCGTGGCTTCTCGTTTGTGCGGTTTGATTTTTACTAACCCCCCCCTCGATCTCAGGAAAAGGAAGGCGTGCTTCTCGGTGTAGCAGTTTTGAGTGGGGATACTAACCCCCCCTCTGATCTCAGGCAAGGAAGGCGTGGCTTCCGGCTTTTGCGGTCTTGAGTGTGATATTTAACCCCCGCCCTCTGATCTCAGGAAAGGGAAAGGCTTGGTTTCTCGGCTGTAGCGGTCTGAGGTGATATTAACCCCCCCCCTCTGATCCAGGAAGGGAAGGCGTGGCTTTCCTTTTAGCGGTCTTGAGTGTGAACTAACCCCCCCCCTCTAAATCTCGGGCAAGGAAGGGGGGCCCCCCCCCCCCCCCCCCCCCCCCCCCCCTCCCCCCCCCCCCCCCCCCCCCCCCCCCCCCCCCCCCCCCCCCCCCGGGGGGGGCCCCCCCGGGGCTTCTGGGCTGTAGGGGGGTTTTGAGTGTATAAAAACCCCCGCCCTCTAAATTCAGGAAAGGGAAAGGCGTGGTTTCCCGGGGCTGTAGGGGTTTGAGTTGTGAAAACAAACCCCCGCCCTCTGATCTCAGGAAAGGGAAAAAAGGCGTGGCTTCTGGGCTGTAGCGGCCCTTTGGGGGGGGGGGTGATACAAACCCCCGCCCCCCTGACTCAGGAAAGGAAGGGTGGTTTCTCTGCTGTTGCGGTTTGAGTGTGAAACAAACCCCCGCCCTCTGATCTCAGGAAAGGGAAAAGGCGTAGTTTCCCTGGGCTGAAAGCGGTCCGATGTGATACAAACCCCCCGCCCTCTGTTTCCAGGAAAGGGAAAGGGGCGGGGCTTCTCGGTTTGTAGCGGTTTGAGTGTGATACAAACCCCCCCCTCTGATCTCAGGGGGGGAAAGGCGTGGCCCTTTTTTCCGGCTGAAACGGTTTGGGTGTGATACTAACCCCGCCCTCTGATCTCAGGAAAGGGAAAGGGCCTTTTGGCTTCTGGGTTTGAAGCAGTCTTGAGTGTGATTCAAACCCCGCCTTGATTAAAGGAAAGGAAGGCGTGGCTTCTCGGTTTGACGCGGTCTTGGGGTTAAACTAAACCCCCCCCCTTGATCTCAGGCAAGGAAGGCTGGTTTTCTCGGCGGGAAAGCAGTCTTGAGTGTGATACAACCCCCCCTCTGACCCCGGCCCGGGGAAGGGCCCGGGGCTTTTTGGGGCTGTAGCAGTCTTGTGGTGTGATACTAACCCCGCCCTCTGATCTCAGGAAAGGGAAAGGGGCCGGGGCTTCTGGGCTGACGGGTCTTGAGTGTGATATTTAACCCCCCCCTCTGACCAGGCAAGGAAGGCGGGGTTTTCTCGGCTGTAGCGGTCTTGAGTGTGTACTACCCCGCCCTCTGATCTCAGGCAAGGAAGGTTTGGGCTTTTTCGGCTGTAGGGGTCTTGAGTGTGATACAAAACCCCGGGCCTCTGATCTAAAGAAGGAAGGGGGGTTTCTGGGTTTGTGGGCGGCTTGGGTTATCCTAACCCCGCCTCTGATTAGGAAAAGGAAGGCTTTCCCTTCTCGGCTGTACGTCTTGAGGGATACTAAACCCCGCCCTCTGATCTCAGGAAAGGAAGGCGGGGCTTTGGGCTGAAAGGGGTCTTGATTGTAATACTGACCCCGCCCTCTGATTTCAGGAAAGGAAGGCGTGGTTCTGGGGGCTGTGCGGTCTTGAGGGAATAAAAACCCCCGCCCTAAATCTCAGGCAAGGAAGGCGTGGCTTTTTCCGGCTGTAGCGGTCTTGATTGTAATAAAAAACCCCCGCCTCTGATCTCGGGAAAGGGAAAGGGCGTGGGTTTCCCGGCTGTAGCGGTTTTGAGTGTGATACAAACCCCGTCCTCCTGATTCTAAGGAAAAGAAAGGCGGGGCTTCTCGGCGGGAGGGGTTTCTTGAGGGGTGATACTAACCCCGTCCTCTGTTTCCAGGAAGGGAAAGGGCCGTGGCTTTTTTTGGGCTGTAGTGGTTTTGGGTGTGATAAAACCCCCCGTCCTCTGAATCCCCAGGAAAGGAAGGCGTGGCTTTTTTCCGGCTTGAAAGCGGTCTTGATTTGTGATACAAACCCCCGTCCTCGATCTCAGGCAAGAAAGGGTGGCTTCTCGGCTGTAGCGTCTTGAGTGGATACAAAACCCCGCCCTCCTGATCTCAGGAAAGGGAAAAGGCGGGGGTTTTGGGCTGTAGCGGTCTTGAGTTTTAACTAACCCCCCCCCTCTATCTCAGGAAAGGGAAAGGCTGGTTTCCCTCGGCTGTGGGGTCTTGAGTTTGATACAAACCCCCGCCCCTCTGATCTCAGGCAAGGAAGGCGTGGCTTCCCCGGTGAGAAAGTCTTGAGTGTGATACTAACCCCGCCCTCTGATCTCAGGAAAGGAAGGCTGGTTTCTAGGTTGTAGGGGTTTTAAAGTTTTGATACAAAACCCCCCTTTTGATCTCAGGCAAGGAAGGCGGGGCTTTCGGTTTGAAAGCGGTCTCGAGTTTGATACAAACCCCCGCCCTTTTGGATCTCGGGAAAGGGAAAGGGCGTGGTTTTCTCGACTGTAGGGGTTTTTGAGTGTGATACAAACCCCCCCGCCCTCTGATCTGATCGGGCCCAAGGAAGGCGTGGTTTCTCGGCGTAGGGGTCTTGAGTGTGTACTTACCCCCCCCCCTCTGATCCAGGAAAGGAAAGGCTGGTTTCTCGGCTGTAGCGGTCTTGAATGTGAAACTACCCCCCGCCCTCTGACTCGGGAAAGGGAAAGGGCGGGGGTTTCTGACTGTAGCGGTCTTGGGGTTTTGTACTATCCCCGCCCTCTGATCTCAGGCAATGAAGGCGTGGCTTCTCGCTGAGCTTTTTTGAGTGTGAACAAACCCCGGGCCCTTGATCTCTGGCAAGGAAGGCGGGGTTTCCCGGGGACTGTAGGGGTCTTGAGTGTGTACTATCCCCGCCCTCTGATCTCAGCAAGGAAGGCGTCCCTTTTTCGACTGTAGCCGTTCTTGATGTGATACAAACCCCGGGCCCCTCTGTTTCTCTGGAAAGGGAAGGGGGGGTTTCCCCCGGCTGTAGCAGTCTTGAGGGGTTTTACATCCCCACCCCTGTTCTCAGAAAAGGGAAAGGCGTGGCTTTCGGCTGTAGCGGTTTTGGGAATGGGGTTTTCAAACCCCCGCCCTTGATCTCGGGAAAGGAAGGCGTGGCTTCTCGGCTGTAGGGGTTTCTTGAGTTTTGTACTAACCCCGCCCTCTGATCTCAGACAAGGAAGGCGTGGCTTCTCGGCTTAGGCGGTCCCTTATGTGAAAACAAACCCCCCGCCCTCTATCTCGGAAAGGGAAGGGGCGGGGTTTTTCTCGGTTTTTAGCGGCCCTTGAGTGTGATACTAACCACGCCGTCTGATCTCAGGCAAGGAAGGGGGGCTTCTCGGCTGTAGCGGTCCTGAGTGTGTTACTAACCCCCCCCCCTCTGTTTCTCAGGAAAAGGAAAGGGTGGCTTCCCCGGCTTTTAGCGGTCTTGATTTGTGATAAAACCCCCGCCCCCCCTGATCTCAGGAAAGGGAAAGGGCGTGGTTCTCTCCCTGTACGGTTTTGGTCTTTACAACCCCCCCCTCTGATCTCAGGAAAGGGGAAGGCGGGGTTTCCCCTCGCTGTAGCGGTCTTGATGTGATCCTAACCCCCCCTCTGACCCTGGGAAAAAGGAAAAGGCGTGGTTTCTCGGTTGTATTTTTTGGGAGTGGTTTCTAACGCCCCCCCTTGATCTCGGCAAAAAGGCGGGGTTTTCTCGGCTGTGGGGTTTTCTTGAGGGGGGGGAACGCGAACATAAACCTGTACTCACGAACTTTTTGGAGAGCAAGTGGGGAGCGGGTATAGACTGCCCCCGGGCAAAAGTCCCGCTGAAGACACGCGTTTGTGTTTTTTTATTTTTCCCAAACGGGTTTTTTCCCTTTGACCGAAAGCTACTCGGTCATAACCTGTAAGTTTCCGGGCAAATGGGACAACGATGTTTTCACATGTGATGGTAGGTTGATTTGGTTTTCATTTTATATTGCTACAAAAGGAAAAAGTTAAGTTAGTAGACTTCTTCATACACATTTTTTTTTAATTTTCAAAAATAAGAAAGCTAGAAGATAGAACTCTTTTAAAATAAACTTAATAATGCTATGTATACGTACCTCTAGTTATTATCTTAATAAATGAATTAAAAACTAAAAAAACTAATCGTTGTGATACAGAGGCTCCAAGTGAAGCAACGACAATTAATACCACTATGAAGACGACTACGATGTCGAACCAAAACCCAAAACCAAAAAACCAAAAAAAAAAAAATTGGCCCAACTGTGAAGCCCAAAAACCCCCAACCGCTGTCTCAACTACGTCTGCTTTGAAAAAAAAGGGCAGGGGTTTCTAACACCCCCCAACATGGCGACAACTCCGGTGAAAGCTGGTAAATGCCAGCACGACCTCAACAAAGAGTGTAAACACTACTGTCAGCGCTACCGTCCCTGAATATACAACAACAACAACTTCAATGCTAAGTTTTATTTTTAATTTTTTGTAAAAATTATTAACAAGAAAAGTTCGATGTCGAACACTGTGTTTTTGATCATTAGGCAATGCAATATTAAAATGATAACAACATAAGTGTTTGCGATCGGATCCCCGGATGGGGGTAGCTCAGTAGGTTGAGTATCGGTTCGAAAACCGGAGGTGCTGGGTTTCATCCCTAGTTGGGGAAAACGTTGACGACAGTTGATATAATTAGCTTATAGTAGCTTAGCTAATAATGACATCAAATCGGGCTTATGCCAACCCTACCGATGACTTCGTCCGACTGAAATTCCCGCCCCTCGCTCCCGGCTATCTACCGAGACGTGGTGGACGGGGGGACTGTCTGGAAGACACCGGCGATGTAGAGAATTGGGGCGGACCCCTTTAAATTTAAAAAATACAAGGTATACATGGAAGAACCTGACAGAAGGTCAAGGACAAGTCAAGCTTTGGTGTCGTTCGATCACCGTTCCCCATCTTTATCTTGGCTTTCCTACTTTTCTTTTACCTTCCTTCATTGCTTCGAAGTCTCATCTTGAGATCCTATCCACTTCCACCAATCCTCAATTTCTCCTTTCTTATTAAGTTGCTTCCAATCTTGTCCATTTTTGTAAATTGTTACTACCTTCTTTTGCTCCAACTGTCCACATTTTTAAAAGTAAAAATCGAAGGGACAATACTTACTTTCATGTTATGCTTAAAATAACTAATCAAGTCTTATAAAGTAATGGTTCGAATGAGTTAATGTCCTTCCAGCTGTTCCTCCTGGCTACGTGAACGTGACTGGTGTAGGTGTCGTCAAACGAGGTTCTGGACCCACTTCCTTGCCGAACGCCACAGCAGACTGTAAAGCAGATGGAGCCTTCGTCTTCGTCATAACTAACCAAGCCAAGCTCGATTATCTCAACGCGTTCATGAGGAATGCCTCTACAGTGTTTAATTCAACCAGTAAGAACGACATCTGGGTTGGCCTTGAGTACAAGAATGGCACATGGCAAACTGCTCGCGGTAAGTATCATCACTTTCTGACACCTGTTTAAAAGACTTGGGTTCTAGCTTTCACCAGCACGCCAAACATTGAAAAATTTTAAATGTTAGTATTTAGGAAAACGTGTTTTCATCCTGAAGCTTTTACGATCATTTTCAAGTATGTAACACAATTTTAAATTTCTAGTTGAATACCTCGTACTAGACATTGGAAATCTTCCAAGATTTTCTGTGGCGGTAGCTTGTGACATTTTGAATTTCGGAACCTCGTGCGTTACACATTGGTGGCTTAGCTGTATTAGTAAGCTTTATTATGTGCGTACATACTACGAATTATTGCACCGGTTTATGTACCTACTTATCTTTGATTGCAGGTGTGCCTATAAGCTCGTTTCCGATTATTCAATGGGCCCCTTCTGCGCCCCACAATGGTTCCATTGCAGTGTTTGCTACACATATTCAAAGCCACTGGGACCAAATGGCTGCTACGGGCAATATTATGAAAATACCATATATTTGTGAAAAGTAAATCTCAGAATAATGTTAATTAAAGTTTAAAGCTTATTTTAATATACATTCAAAATATTATTAATTTTACCACAAGATTGAGAGTTATGTGTTAAGCACAGGTCATTTTAAAAGTAGTCAAACAAATTTAACTTCCATACCCTACATTTTCTGAACCAATTGTTTAACTTGTATGTGTTTGTGATTTTTAAACTAATAAAATGTAATTCAGCACGCGGAAACCGTTTCTCTGGTTCATTGCTACACTTAAACTGTGTCCTCTGGAAATCCTCAGTCCAATTTTGTTATTAAAAACGAATTGTTTAGTGTAGAAATACTTCTAAATACTAAATACTTTGTAAAAAAATAACTAGGGAAACGTCAAAGTCGTTGTTAGAAGAGTGAGAGAGCCAAGTGTTGAGTACCCGTGAACATTGATTGGATTTAAGTGAGGTAATTATAAGTTTTTAAGTTTAAGAACACGTCAACTGTCCGGCCATAATGCGCCACTTTAACCAATGATAGGCTATAGGGAGGTCAAAGGTAGGGGGAAGAAAAGTAATGTTAGCGGGTACACAACACATGGCTCACTCACTCGTCTAACAACGACTTTGGCGTTTCCCTAGTTATAATCTTTATACAACCATTTGTGGTCACAGACCCTTGTTGAACAGATAGGCTACACCCCAGGCTAAATGGAACGGCCGGTGTATGACCCTTAGTACTTCCTCCAGCGTCAATGTATGAAAAATTAAAGACGATTCCGTCTGGGCTCGGGGTAGAATTGGCTCAGAGCATGGCTCTGCTAATCGTAAAAGGCGATTCAAGAGAAAATGTCCACCTCGCAAACATCAGCTACTCCCCAAAACCAGAAGCGAGCTCTGGCAATCGTCGTCGGGGACACCTCCCCCTTCCCTTGAAGACCTCCCCTACGACGGTGACAGTGACACAATGAACGATGACAAAGACAATGACGACCACGACGTGAGAAATCCCCCTTCCTCCCCTTACCCATGGCTGGTTCTGACCAGCATGGGCCCCACCTCCCCATCCCCTAGGCTAGAGTCGTGCATTATGACCTAACGGTTGACGCGTCCTTAATCCAAATAAACCCCAAAAAATAAAAGATTTGGGTCTAGGCGAACAGAGAAAGTGGTTGATAGTTTTTTGGTTTCAGGGTGCGTCAACCGTTTGTCGTCGTCCTATTATGAAAAAAGGCTGGTCCCATACGTCCCAATTTAGTTTTAGTTTGGATTAAGGGTGCGACAACCGCTAGGTCAAAAATCACCACTCTTGCCGAGAGGATAAAGGGAGGAAAATCCCATGCTGGTGCTGGTCAGAAATAGCCACGCGGGTAAAGGTGAAAGAAAAGGGAGGGTTCTCGCGTCGTGGTCGTCATCGTCTTTGTCATCGTTCGTTTTGTCCTGGTCGTCGTCGTTGGGAAGGTCGTCAGAGAATATGGGGGGTCCCCAGTGTTGTAAAGTAACTGAGTAAAAGTAATTGAGTAAAAGTAATTAGTTACTTTTTGAGTAATTGAATTACTATTTCAATTACTTTTATTTTAAGGTAACTGTAACTGTAACTGAATTACTTTTAAAAGTAATTATACTCAGTTTTCAGTTACTTTTTAACAGTTACTTTTGCCAACCATATGCTTGTTTACAGTTCAGTAATATAGAATTAAAATTATATCACGTCTGAAACTAAAACAACATTTTTAATTTTTGATGTTTTTTTATGAATTTTTTTGGTACTTTTAGTCTGGAACGAGATTTTACTGCTGGCTCAACTTGCATTCCTATTTCTGAATTTGTCTTGGTCAACATGACAACAATACACCAAAGCAACTGCTGGTTGCAACGAAAAATTTCAATAGATAAACAATTCCTTTGAATTCTACTAGGCCGCTTCGCAAACGCTTTTTCCAGTCGCGTTGATTGATGAGCTTTTTATTAAATATTTCAGTCCAATGTTTTAGTTTTTAAGTTGGGATCTCATTACTTTTTCTATGGTTACTTGATATAACTTGTTAATTATATACTTGTAAAGGCTTATATTAAAACCTTTATTACTATGAATTTTGACCAGCATTTTTAATTTGTTCTTTCAAGAGGCACTAGGCCTACACCACCATAATCTTAATGTCAATGTAAAATATGAACGTTGTAGCCCTACCAGTTTGGTCAGAATCGGCCTAAATGTCACGAAATTATCGTATTATGGACCGGGAAAAAAATCTTAAAAGTACGATTTCTATGAGAAATATTTCTTAAAATGTCTCTAAAATCATAAAATATATAATTTTAGTAATTTTAAACGTTCCCATAAAGTTTCATCAAGATCGAAATTGCCGTTTGCTAAATATCACGAAAATATCTCATTTAAAATCGAAAAAAGTCGAAAAAGTAGTATAATCATAAGAAATATTTGATCGATTGACCCCAAAAACGTGGCAAGTCTAATTCAGAGAATGTGAAAGTCCGATCAAATTTTCATCAAGATCGCTTATGCCGTTTGCCAGTTCGAGCGCGAACAAACAGACAAAAATACAAAAAATAAATAAAAAAATAAATAAAAAACATTTGAGACAAATTTTTTGAGGGGTCAGTCGCTCATCCAATTAGACTAGGAAGCTTCGCAAACGCTGTTTTTATCGCGTTGATGGATTATTTGGTTTCACCCTCTATGCTACTTCGTTAAAACTAATAAAAACTATATTTTCTAATTTTGCAATATTTTCATGCATCATCTGTATTATTATTATTATTATTATTATTATTATGATTATTTTTATTATTACAATTATTATTCACAATCACAACTAACAAATATTAATCGTTTTGTTCCATAATGAGTAGTGGTCCAGGAAAGATATTTTTTAAATTGAAAAATTATGGTCATTAAAATTCAAATTATGCTTTATTTTGCATTTTCGTTATTTTTTTAAAACATTACTTCATGTGCCTTTTCTGTGCGATTAAATTCGGTAAATCTAATAATCAATATTCAGGCATGATTGGTAAAGTCAGATAAAGACACTACAAAACACTGACAAATTGGTTGTTTTAGTGGAAAACGGTCATTCAATGAATTTTTTGCGTGATTTTTCTGCAATTAATACTAATAAAACGGTTAGCTTTGCTGATTGGGCGGTAAAAAATGATAAAAAGCTTTATTTCATGATTTCATACAAAAATGGGAAATTTGTCCTTTTGGTGCGGTTTTAATTTGCATTTTTTTAATATCATGAGCCATGAAACCGTATGAAAAACATGTTTCAGGTATTTTTAAGAAATGTAATTTTTTGCTGATTGCAAAATCCCTGGATCCCTAATAATGAGTAGTAGTAGTAATGAAGGATGTTAGTCTATAAGCCTGAGTTATAAAATATATAATTAATTGTACAAAAAACAGTTTGTGTAATTATTTTTAGAAAAAAATCTGTTCGTCATGCTTTTAGTAATGAATTTTTAAGAAAGTAACTTAAAAAGTAACTCAGTTACTTCATAAAGTAACTGTAACTGTAACTCAATTATTACTTTTGCAAGCAAGTAACTGTAACTGTAACTGAATTACTTTACAAAAGTAACTTTTACAACACTGGGGGTCCCCGACAACGACTACCAGAGCTCGCATTCTAGTTTCGGAAAGTAATATACTACCCTACTTACCAGCTGATGTTTGCGAGATAAAATACGTCGCACTGTTTCTTGTAGATCATCACCAGCCCAAACGAAGTGTATAATAGTATCCTTGATAGCCAGCAATGGCCTAGCATCATTTACAGAATGACAGAAGGCATGCATAATGAAAACAAAATAATAAACAAATTGACTTGGTTTATCTGATCGCAAACTTTCACAGGCTGTGTTCTATTTTACTAATGGGTATTTCAAACATTTGCAATCTAAGTTCAAATTTTACACATTTTTTTTTCTTGTGAGCTTAAATCGCAACTAACATTGTTCATTTTGCTAGCAGTTCTAAGTTACCTGGTCACGGATATCTGTTTAAAATTTCAGCTCAATCTATTTGACCGTTCGGCCGTATGAGCCCGGACAAACAGACATTTAACAGACAATGCTCACGGCCAAGGCCCGATCGAGTATAGCGTTAGGAAAGACTTACGTTCGCTACGCTCACTCGTCTAATAATAATTCATGAATTATTTCTATGTATAATATAATAAATAATCGGTCCCGGGCTATTATGGTAAGGCCCTTTGACCAATGGATTTTTCGTGCGTGACTATAGTGGCCTATGGGTTTGCACCAAGTTTGGAGTTGTATGTTTTATTATGCAATTTGAGTGCCGGATTGCTCGCCTGTACGGCGGTTAAAGTGTATCGGTTTGGCCGTTTGGTAGACAACTGGCAGTATAAAACTGTATGTGCCGGATCGGTAACAATTTGGTGCCAGTTATTTAAACAAGAATACATGCAACGTAAGGGGAAAACACATTTAACAGAACAGTGACGAGACGGCAATCATGAAAACACAGGAACCGGCACTCGGCAGTAAACTGGCTTTGTGGTAACAAACCGGCACCGATTAGTTACAACCCTTGTAGAAATATTTGGTTGCTACATGGTTACAAAAAGTTCACCATTTAGATACCAAGTGATTACCACTTGGCAACCTGTTGGTGACTAGTTGGTGACTTTCTAAATATGACGCCGAGCTTCAGCCAAGAGGTTGCCAACAGGTCACCAACTGATTGTCACGTGGATACCTCGTAGCGAACTGTTGGCGATCTAAAAACTGCATTCTTTTACGTCATTGTCTTGTCCTTCAAAGGGCTTAGGGTGGTTCTAGGACGCGAAGAGGATGCTTGCTATTTGAGTGAAGCAAGTAGGTATAGTAGATAACAAGTGTATACGTTAGCATCGCAGTGCTCTACAGTGGCTTTACGTTTGTACAGGCGTTTTATAAGTTTTGAATTGCATGTCGGCAAGATAAAAATGTGTGTAAACAAATATATTAAATGCGAATAAAAAGGAGTTCCGTGTTTTAACAGAATCGTAAACAAAACGCATTAAAAAATGACTGTCTCCTGTCACACGCTCTATATAGGCCGATATTAAATGGAATCAACATCCAAGCACAGATTTTATAGATTATCAGTGATCCAAGTTTAACGAAACGTGGTTTAGACAAAAAGAAAGTTTTGTCAGTTATACAAACATCAAAATAATGTATTGCATTTCGAACCGAGATCTTATAATTCAATACATAATAATTAATGTTGCTACTACTTTTCTAATTTGATTATCTTCATCCTGAACTTAAATGCAGACTAATTTAATATGAGATGGTTTTGAGACAATGTTAGAACCCGAAAAGCATGGCCTTTAATCCACTTCTTCATAATCTTCTACATTTTTTTATAACATAGTCAACGGGCTATCCATACAACTAAATAAACATTATTGCCTGAAGCTTTAATTTGGTGAACTTTTATTAACCATTTGGCTGTCTTTTGGCGACCTCTTGGTGACCTAGTGGCAACCTCTTGGTAAACTCTTAGCTGTCTTATGAAGGTTGCAGACAAGCTACCAAGAGGTAGTATTTTTTACACAAAAACGACTGGTTGGCAACCATTTGGCTTCTTTTGGCGATAACTTGGTAAACTCGTTTGTAACCTGCGTGGTGACTACTTGCTACCCATTGGTTACCTGTTGTCAACCATCTGGTTTCTATTCTGGGATGTAAATTCGTAACAAGCTAGCCAAAATGTGTTGTTGTTGTTGAGTTCATCGGTTGAATATTTCGGCTTTAAACATTGTACATGTATGTGAATGAAAAAGACATGGGTCGGGGATTCATTGTGCCTGGCCCTTGTCCTGCTCATGTCTTTAGTCCACCTAATGGTATTATTACTTAGTTCCTGGCACTGTGTCTTGCCGAATATTGCAGCTTGCTCAATTATAACACTGGAAAACAATAATTACTCTATGTACGGCAATTTATACAGAAGCTGATTTTAGAACTCGGTCTGTTAGTACCGCACACACTTTCTTAACGTTTCATAGACTGTCCACGATAGCTAATCAATCATTGATCGAATTATTTATTTTATTATACATAAACATTAATTTTTCTTATCGTTTTTTTCTACTTACAGTACTTTTACATACAATACACACAGGAATCCAGTGGATAAGGAGTAGAGTAGAGTAGAGTAATTTTTATTCGCTTGACCAATACATAGTATAAGTATACACACATTATCCTCTTATGAGAGAGATAGTAGAGTGAAGTGAATAATTTTTAATATTAACATAGGTTAATAATAATATTAATGTACAAAAAATGAAATGTAACTGAGCTAGGCCTCAAACTCTGTAATATAATAATTGATTGATGAATAGATAGTAGGTATTTTTATTTATGTTACATTAGGCCCTACATTTCATGCAGAGAGATATTCATTGAGTGAGTAGAAACTTTTGGATTTTAAAAATGATTTCATGCTGGACTTAAAAGTTGAAATGGAGGGACAGGTTCTTGTATTGTTTGGTAGCTTGTTATAAAGAGTTAAAGCTAGATATTGTGGACCTTTTGAGAATAGAGTTAGTTTATGGTTGGGAATGTGAATTTGTAGATTTGCTCTTGTAAAATGGGAGTGAACAGAGGTGTTTAGAGGGAAAAGATTAATATATTGATTGCTATATTTCCTATTAAAAATATTGATCTTTGGTTGGTTATCGCTCACACGTCGATTGCGTCGGGGTCTGCAGGGTTGGCTTGGTCGCTTTGATTTAAAGTCCCCCACTGAAAATCAGTTATATAACTGAGTGGGTAGACTCTAAATAAAATTTATTTATTATTTATTATTTAAGGTAGGAACGAAGAAATATCGCTGCAGCTTGAATAAGAGAGCAGGCCAGAGTAGGTATTCCTAGTTCCTTGAAAAGCTCTCTACAAGAATGCCTCCTGGAAACGCCAGCCATAATGCGAATTGCTCTCTTTTGGAGGGTGAATATTCTGATTGCATGGGAGGGATGCACCCCAGAAAAGTAGGCAATATGATATGAATGAGTGAACATGAGCAAAGTAAACCATTTTAAGTATGTGAGGATGAACTAGCTGTTTGAGCTTCCTAAAAATGAAACAACCACTTTGAATTTTAGAGGCCACATGGTTAATGTGGATAGACCAATCTAAAGTTTCGGACATGTATAACCCTAGCAATTTAGTGGAGTTGGTTCTAGTGATGCTTTTTTTTTTTTTTTTTTTAGCCAGATTAGGGGACTAGATTTGGGGATGTTGAGGGGGGAGTAGAAAGAAAGGTAGGTAGTCTTTGCTAGTGATATGGTTAAGAGGTTGCTATGGCAATATACAGACATTTGGGAAGCTTGATTGTTTACTAGTGGGGCATTGCAACAATTGAGTTTTTTGGACAGGTCAGGAGTTGACTCCAGTCATCTGCATATTGAGTGTGTCCTCATCTAGGAAGTTGAGCAGGTCATTAGTGAAGAGTGTGAAGGCAAGAACACCTAATATTGAGCCCTGTGGAACCCCGGCGACAAGTGTTTTGGGTTTGGAAAGATATTAATGGATGGAAAGTTTTTTCGCAAACTGGATTTCAACAACCTGGGTGCGACCAGTCAAGTAAGAAGCCCACCACTTGTGTGCCGTTCCTCTGATTCCTGAGGTTGACAGTTTGTCGAGAAGAATACTGTGGTCGATGGTGTCGAAGGCTTTGCTTAGATCGTAGAACATTCTCACGGCATGCTCCCCTTTATCCAGAGCAGAGTATAGGGGGGAAAGAAAGCTGAAAAGTGCAGTGGTAGTTGATTTATTTTTTTTAAAGCCGTGTTGGCTGGGAGAAAGCAAGTTGTGGTAGTTGAAAAAGGAGAGTAATCGATCGTGCATGATTAGTTCATATATTTTAGAGAATGATGAAACGAGGGAGATTGGCCTATAGTTGTTCATGTCAGATTTCTTTCCTTTATGTTTGTAAATGGGAATTACTTTTGTTAGTTTTAGTTTGGAGGGGAAGATACCAGAAGACAGAGATTTGTTTATAAAAAGGCTAGGGGAATTGAGATTAAACGCATACATTTAGTAAGAAGGGATCCCGGTATCTCATCCATACCACTTGAGTGTTTAGATTCTAATTTCCTTGCAATTTGAGTTACTTCAAAGTGTGTAGTATGGTAAAGAAATATTGTTTGTTCACATAGAGTTTTGAGATCAGTAGAACCTGGGGTACTGGGGGGAGGGGTTATGATGGGTAGAGCCAGTCTGACCTGTAGAGCAGGAATGTAAGAAAAAGTCATTGAAGAGATTGCCTAGGGAGGTGGGGTCAGAGATGGGTCTACCATTGATCATAATGGGAATGTTTGCTTTGGGGACGGGAGCTGCAGTCAGAGATTTGACCAAGGATCACGTTGCTTTGGGTATGTTGTTCGAGGAGGAAATTTTTCTGTCATTATGATGGAGCTTAGCTTGGTGGATATTCTTTGCATGAGATTTTTTTAGGTTTAAATATTGTTGTTTAAGATTTTGGTTTTTAGCTGAAAGCTTTAAGTTACGATGAAGTGTTCGTAGTTCCTTGGCTTCCAGGCGGAGCTCTGATGTTATCCAAGGGCTAGTTTGGGCTCTCGAGGTGGAGTGATTTTTTAGAGGGAAAGCTATATTGAATTGTGGTGTAGGATGGATGATAGGAATGAGGAGAACAGTTCATCGGCATCGACAGTTGAGCCTAATGATGGCCATTCTTCACGGCTGAGAAGGGAAAGGAAAGAGTCTGTGTTCTTGCCGTTGAAGACTCGTTTCAGAACCTTAGTTATTAGTTAGGTAAGTTATTAGAGCTAAAATCCTGTCGTAAAAAATACCTGGACACAAAACTTTAATAATCTTAACAATGCAACCGCTCGTCCACTCCTTCCTCTCGACGTCGGCGAATTAATAACAATTCATTACTAATTACCTTATCTAAAGTTTGTAGTGTTTGATCGCGGCGACTTGGTAAAGTATCACGGGGGTTCGTTAATTTTGGAATTTGATAATCGTATAATCTGTCTATCTGGCGCTCTGAGTGTTGATTGGGGCGGTAATTAGGGTTAGGTCCTATTTCTAACCGACAACATACCAAGATCGTAATATTTAGGTGACGTAATGGGAGAAAGGTTTTGTCGCCGAGTGCGACTTTCATGGGGTTGGGCGCCTTAATTATAATTTCAATCACAAGCCTGGCCACTATACAGGACATGCAATTAAATAAAAATAGAACTCCGACTCAAAAATACCTAGCTAACAAAAACATCGGTTTATGGAAATGGTCGATGAGACAATGCGTTGCGTCCACTTACACAACAATCGCCAGAGTACACCCGTACCACTGACGTACCAGGGCTTACCAGGACCACGCCGGGTCCTCTGATGAGTGGCACGGCGGGGCGGCCGCTAACTCCTCTGGATCGGCGCGCTCTGGAATGCCTAGGCTACTTATGGCTAAAGTGGATTGCAACAGGTCGGCTGAAGGCCTGAAATAATTGAAAATTGTGGATAGCAAATGGTGAGAAATAGCGGGATAAAATTAGTTTTGCCAGGAAACAAAACTTTTGTTGGAAGACAATTTTATGTAGTGCAATGGTTACATATGACACGTTATGAAATTTAGGCAATAAAAACTGGATCCAGCTAGTTAAATGGTTATACTGACATAATAAGATATTGTGAAAATCACATGAAATTTTACATAGGTTAGTTACATATAATGGCCTTGCCTGGCCGGCGTGGCTACCTAGGCCTCCCACATGGTTGCAAGTGTAGGCTCCGGACCCATAGTGTGGTCACAGGATAATTCATAAGATGATAAAGTGGAACACGGAATATATTAGATTAAGTAGGATGAGCTGGGGTAGGAAAAGTCCTTGTAGTCGAGTTACCTTGACATAGCCATAGTCGTCGATGCCATGTAGCTTCTCCTCAGGGACCCATGGCGTGGGTCGCTTGTCGGTCGGCTTACACGCTGTGGTTTTAAGGTAAAATTGAAACTGACTAATACTCCATATACACTAAAACACTGGCTACCCGCCTATGCCTTTGATACTTCGACATCGCGCCGGATTCACACGCTTTCGGTGGCTTTTAGTGAATTTTTACACAACACACGAACTGCACTGTTGACTTGTAGGTGGTTGACGCGCGAATGTGCGAGCTGACCTCGCATAGTGACGCTCTTCGACTAGCTACGAGTTCCCCTAGTATCCGCGACCCTGATTGGTCAGCGGGGGAGGTTTTAGCAAATCTCCACCAATGGGGTCACTCCTCTCTTGGACTAACCTTCGCCCGGCGGGCATAAAAACTGTCCGTTGCTCTCGTTCGAAAAATACCACATTTTACACAGGGTTGCCCCCTAAATACGCTTGACAACCTGGCAAGCGATCTATTTTAAGCCGATTCTCAGAAATCCATCTGTGAAGACTGGCTTTCTCTGCTCGCTAGCTGACCAAGTTCCCAACATGATGGCCAGTGCGGCAAAATTGTATGCACTTGTTGCCTTTGGGGCACAACATACGTGGGCTCCACAGCACCACAGACTTATATATTATTGATAATCAATTAAAATTGAAGATGTTGATTGATTATTCACCCGGGGGTGTTTGAATTAATTACATTTATGCAAATAAAAACAATAAATTTTTAATGGGGTGGGCAGCTGTAGGGCCGGTCCGTTACAAGGTGTTGTGCCTTCTAAGAGGAGTGAAGAAGTGACCAGGAAGGCGGTCCCTTTCTGGTTCGAGGGCAGCAAGGCTAGATACACAATACAAACAATACACAGTAGTAGTACGTAGATTTAGCTAAAAACGTAATCTATATTGAATAACAAATGTTCATACAGAAAAAGATTGAATAAACTAATTGCACCCTTACTTATGGCCATAAGTAATAAACAATTGCTACAATACCCATGGGCTTTCTCGACGTAGGCCTTCGTAGTAACAGAAGAGTCCGGGCTGTCGAGTGTAGATAGAGGTGTCTTGGACGGAGGTGGACGACGGTCGCTCTCGAGCACGTCCACACGGGTCCAACACTAAACACCCACTGCCCGCCGACTAGGCCGAGGAGAAGAGGGGGATGGTCAGGGTGAAGGGTGAACACAAGCCTGTAGCACTACAGGTAGGGTAGTCACAGAAGAGTCCGGGCTGTCGAGTGTAGGTAGAGGTGTCTTGGACGGAGGTGGACGACGGTCGCTCTCGAGCACGTCCACACGGGTCCAACACTAAACACCCACTGCCCGCCGACTAGGCCGAGGCGAAGAGGGGGATGGTCAGGGTGAAGGGTGAACACAAGCCTGTAGCACTACAGGTAGGGTAGTCACAGAAGAGTCCGGGCTGTCGAGTGTAGGTATAGAGGTGTCTTGGACGGAGGTGGACGACGGTCGCTCTCGAGCACGTCCACACGGGTCCAACACTAAACACCCACTGCCCGCCGACTAGGCCGAGGCGAAGAGGGGGATGGTCAGGGTGTAGGGTGAACACAAGCCTGTAGCACTACAGGTAGGGTAGTCACAGAAGAGTCCGGGCTGTCGAGTGTAGGTAGAGGTGTCTTGGAGGTGGACGACGGTCGCTCTCGAGCACGTCCACACGGGTCCAACACTAAACACCCACTGCCCGCCGACTAGGCCGAGGCGAAGAGGGGGATGGTCAGGGTGTAGGGTGAACACAAGCCTGTAGCACTACAGGTAGGGTAGTCACAGAAGAGTCCGGGCTGTCGAGTGTAGGTAGAGGTGTCTTGGACGGAGGTGGACGACGGTCGCTCTCGAGCACGTCCACACGGGTCCAACACTAAACACCCACTGCCCGCCGACTAGGCCGAGGCGAAGAGGGGGATGGTCCCGGGGGTAGGGTGAACCAAGCCTGTAGCACTACAGGTAGGGGAGTCACAGAAGAAAGTCCGGGCTGTCGGATGTAGGGAGAGGTGTCTTGGACGGAGGTGGACGACGTCG
>JAMZAV010002002.1:0-122375 GCA_024449915.1 Sweltsa coloradensis | reverse complement strand
TTGAAATTGGCTTATCTAACCCCTGGTGATTGGGCAGAAGGGGGGGTATGTTTTTTGGTCCCACGGTTCTAAAAACGTGACGTAGTTGCAGATGAAACTCGATAGTTTATTGTACCAACCATTCAAAAGATGCATACAAGTCGACTTGAAACTGTCATTCCGTCAAAGATTTATGCACGCACGGGCAAGTTGTGTTGCGCAAATGTTGATGAAAGTAATGTTTCCACACTCCACAAGCTATGTGTGACGTCACGATGACCAGAGTTCGGGTGATACTTCCCGATAATGTAGCGCAGTGAACGAAAAGGGACATTCCATTCCCGCACATAAAAATTACGACTGTGACATGTTTATGTTTCCCGCACACAGAGTACACGGACATCGATTACGTAATCACCGCAGCTGGCCATGGCACCATGACGACGCGGATACGAAGCACAAACACTAGTCATTATTTATTACGCGTGGCTGATAAATTGTCATTACACAATAAAATGAAATATTATTGGCGGGAAATAGTTCATGTAATTATTTAAATGTAATTAATTATTCAAAATAATTATACAATTTGAAGGCGGAACAAATTAATATTTAAATATCTTTGAAATTGTCTCATATCAGACCAAAAGGTTACAGTGTTAGAAATATTTTTCGTGATTTGGTCCAAGTCCAACCCAACCGACAGTGCGAGACTCCCCCCGTTGGTTCCGTCAATCTTGACTGTTGGTTTTATTCCTAGGTTCGTTTTCCTCAGTTTTCCTCATTCCTCTCTAACAGCCCTCGAACATCCCTTCTCAGATACGATAAATTGAAATTTAATACATGGTCCCAGGCGTAAAATAAATTTTAGCATCGATGATCAGAGCGCGTGAACTCACAGCTGATCAACGGAATTTTATTGGATGAGCGTAGCGAGCGAAGCGAAGATTCCCTTTCACTACACTGGAAAAAAAATCCGGAATGTTTTTTTTCCCTTCTTTTTTTGTATTTTTGTGTGTTTTAAACACGATTCCGGCTACACCGATACTCCAATTAAAATGAAATTTTCTGGAGGCCTTCGAAATCTCTGAACCTAGAACTGCCACGTTTTTGAGCGCAATCGAAAAATTATTTCTCATAAAAATCGCAATTTTACGATTTTTTTCGATTTAAAAAAAAATTCTTCGAAATATAACGTCTACATGCTTTATCCGATTGTAGTGATTTTTATACAGAACCTTTATTTTATGAAAACATATATTCGTGTGAAATTTGAGTTTAATCTAAAAGTTATTTCTTATGAAAATCGCAATTTTACGCTTTTTTACGTTTAAAAAAAATTACGCTCATCCAACAACGCGCCTGAAAAAGCGTTTGCGAAGCTTCCTTGTGTATATGAAATATGAAGTTTGTAGCATTAAGTTTAAAATATTTTAATAGGAATAAAAATATGTTGACGACTTATGAATGAAATTTTGCAGACATTATTTTATTTGAAAGCCTCCAGATTCCCGCTGTTATTATCCGTTATGACTTGGAGTAGATACTGCGTTTTTATTTTAATACAGATGGCGGATGGTGAAATTTGCGAAAAGGTGGCTGAAACGCAGTTGTTTTTCTATTTTTCCATTTATTTAAGTGAATTTGAAGAACTAGCAAGTTAAAAAGGTGTCATTAGTTTCGTCTGTATGGGCTCCTCTAATTCAAGAAGAATGGATGATAGTGATTCTCGATCACGATCTGATGTTGAGGACTCGGATCACGACTCTTCTGATCTTGCAGCGATCTTGCAATATCTCATTAGAAGGTTAGTAGGGCTAGGGGTCTACTAGGCATAATCTACCGTAGGACAAAAAAGGTCAAGGTTTATTCTAGCACAGGGCTAAGCCTTCAATAAAAATATCTCGAATTAATACGTACCGTCCCGTAGGTCCTAAGCAAGGCTAGGCCTAGCCCTTGGCTCTAGGCTCTAGCCCTAGGCATGGAGTGGCCCCCTTAAAGTTAACCTTTGTTCACATAGTGCCTGGCTTAGGCCCAGGCCCTAGAGTTTACCTAAGATTTAGTAGACTAGGGGCTAGGTCCTAGAGGCCTAGGGCCTAGTACCTATACAATAGGCCTACCGTAATAGATTGTAGGCCTACATGTTTAAGGCCTAGGCTAGGCTAGGCTAGGCTAGACCTAGGGCCTAGCTGGAACTTCTTCGGTTGGTATGGACCGGTTTTACAAAACTACTTGCGTTAGGTTAGCCGAACTTTCCGCTGGCTACAGTACGCTGCGTTAGAACAAGGGTATAATCGATAAGAGCACACCCGAAATCCTTTTCGTTACAAAACTACTTAGGCCTGACAATTACATTACCCGTCTGCTATGCAGACTTATGGGTTTTTTGTTGTATGCTTGAAATAAATAAATAAATAAAAAAATACCGGTAGGGGCCTAGGGCCTAGTTGTTTTTCAGTTTTTTTATTGAAAAAATAACAGTGTTAGAAAACCGGTCCATACCAACCGAAGAAGCCGCCTAGCTTACGTACCTTTTATAGTCATGCCATTTTGTGATAGGCCTAGCCTTAAGGTGACCAGACGTACCTTGTTGACCGGTACAGCACCGTTTTCAGAACACTTGTACTACCGGTGTCCCAAGAGACTAATTTAAATGACGTATTTGTACCGGTTTGCAATTTTGGAGGGGAAGTGTCCCGATTTTCTGTCGACTAGGCCTACCATGTGGAAAGATAATGTTTTAATTGAAAAATACTCCTCTAATAAAGGCCTACTAACAGTAATAACATTGAAATAGTTCCTCCACTTCCAAGAAGATAATTCATTTTCTCTAGGGGTGTGCAAGTATTATTCAATGATTTTGGTGGAAGTGCCGGGTATCCTATAGCAAATTTGACAGAATTCGTACAAATGGTGTAGGTACCGGGTCGCGCGCGAGTGTGAAAACGTAAAAATCATCTTTTCTTGGCATTACCTTATCAATCCTGGGGGGGTAAGACTCGACGCAAAATCCACATGATTTAGTCTATTTCCGTGCTGTATTCCGACAATCGGTAGACTCAACGAATCTTTCGATTCCGTCTGCTATTTGGTTGACGGAAACACTTCCGACAGTCGTAAATTTGTAAACAACAAAATCCTCCATTTTTATTTCGATAACATAGTCATCATATTTTGCTTAAAGGGGCTAAAAACCCAAAAAAATATTTTTTACCACGTGATCTATAACACAATACTACACTAAAATGACAGTTTAAAAAATTATAGGCCTATCTTCTGTGATTTAACACGAATTTTTGAATTTTTTTGATCAAGAAATTTGCAAAAATTGGTGTTGTGGGAAGTTTCTTAAATCGGCTTTAACCTGCTTCCTTTTTGGTCCACATAGATACTAGAGCATAATACCAATCTAAAATGCCCCTTCATAACATCGTGTCTTGAAACTGTGCCCAAATATAGGCTACCCTCAAACACGCAAAAATATGCATTCCAAAATCACACCCCATCTTGGTAATCAGCATATTTTGACCGAACTACTTGCCCAAATTACAAAACAAAATACAGAGAATTTACAGAAAAGGCTGTCGAGTACGTCAATAATACTAGTTAGCCTGAATGAAATATTTTTTTTTAGTTTAGCGGTTAAATACCCCTTTAAATACCTGAATATTTTGTGTTTTGTTGGTCCACAGTAGGCCTACAGTCCTACACTTGTTTGACTTTTATAAGTTGTTTATTGTTGCACAATACTTTGTTTCCATTTTTGTTTATTATAAACATAGTAATTAACAAACATACCTTAAATTTGACGTTGTTTGTGTACACAAGATAAAAAACCAAAACACGGCTGCACAAAAACTCACTGCCTTATAAATATGCGGCTGGCTAGTTTCTTCTTACATAATCATGGCGGTGGATTTTATAACGAAGCTTCCGATTGGCTAAACAATGGTAAAATCCTTGCCACAGACGCAAGTCACGGAATGATTCCGAAAATCGGAAACGAAACTGGAGTCTACCGAATGTCGGAATTGTTTCTTCATGGACGGAATCAGATTATTCAAAACCACGTGGAAGTTGAGGCCCGTCGAGTCTCACCAAATACCGTAATATAACACTACGTTTAATACAGGAAAGAGGGCTGTAAAACGGGAGACAACTAACAACAGCGATCCTGGCGGCATTGGAGTTACATTACCACGGCCATCTGGACGCCAAAACAATTAAAATACATTAAAGAAGGCGTTAAATCGGGAGACAAGTGACTGCTTTGCTCTAAACAAAACATAAACATGTCATTATTATATTATTATCTTGACAGACATGCTCAAAGGTACTCGTATTATTACTAGCCTACGTATTTGTATTGATTGTTCTTGTGTATTTAATATTTTTGTATTGGTTACTGAAGAACTAGATATCAATACATGTTTTTAAATGTGTAAACAAAGTATTACTAATCTAGTTCCTAATCCTGGCACACTTTAATTAGTAATAGGCCTAGCCCTAAAATGAATAAAGGATGATCATAATATTGATTGATTGCATATTGCTTAACGTCTCATATTTATGCACTTTGGCTAATCGAGACGATATCAAAATCTTTGTTTTCACCATAGCTACACTTGCAATAAAGATGCAATATAAAATATAATATATGTTAGTACTCTTATTTTTGTTGCTATGCACTGAAGCATAAAATTAAAAGGAATACATGATATGCACACCAAGTTGTGTGTCTATCCACGCGACCGTCTGAGTGTCCAGATGGGTTCAGCATGCCTGAACCCGGGGAGTCGAATAGGCCCAGAGCTTACCTCTTAATGCTCATCGTACAAGGCAAAGAAAAGGACGTCGTCTGCCCTCGAGGAATTTTCCCCTTCCCTTTGACTACCTCACCGACGACGACGACGACGACGACGACAATGACAAGACGGACGATGACGCAGGCGACAACGATCACGACGTGGGGCAACCCCCAACAACCCCTCCCCGTGCCAGCCCCCGGCCTGATTTCGTCACAACCCTCCGGCCCCTACCCCGCCAACCTACCAACCTCTCTGTTTCTGAACAGCACAGGCCTACCCTCACCGTGTACCACCGCGTTTCCCTTTTCGCCACAATCTTAAAATCTAAAAAAAAAAAAATAATAACCATAGGGCACTAATAACCTTAGTGTTGTGATTACTCCACTCAGGTGCAAGAAGTGGCGACTAAAATAGTCTGAGTTTAAGTGTTTTCGATAGTAATATTATGTATAAGCCTGCCCAGGGGCATCTTGCCCTTGTTTTGTCGTGTAACGTAATTGTCCAATTGGAAAATTACACTCAAACCCGACCCGGTAAAATAATCTATGCGCTAACTCCAGTATTTGAATTTCGCGCCCAATGTAACGCCAATGCCGCCAGGGGCGCTGATCCAAATTGTCTCCTCCCACAACAATGGAAACACAGCCATCTTTCCTGTATTAAACGTAGTGTTATATTACGGTATTTGGTCTCACCCCCCAGAATATCCATAACACTAACCTCAGTCTTTGGATACAAATTTGTGTTCTTTTTGGAAGTTCTGAACCTTTTTTTGGTACAAATAAAAAAATATGTCACTATAATGTTTGTATCAACATTTTCATGTAGGCCTAATACCAGTACCACACTACTGAATTATTATTATTAGCCCTAATAACATTTGTGTTTGATCATTAAAATGATGTTGTTACTCTTTCACTTTTGGACATATGCCTATAGGCCAGAACATATAGACCTATCAATAAACAAAATTAATAGGCCCATTGAACATAATTGTAAAAAATAAATATAGCCTAGTCAAAGAGTAATAGTGAAATTTAAAAAAAGACGAAGTAGGCCTACTCGGACTCGAATTAGACTCTATAGGCCTACTCAAGTTATTTTAAGTACTCGGACTCTACTTGCATTAAAGAATCAGGACTTGCACACCCCTAATTTTCTCAGTAATTATTTGCATTGATTTTGTTTAGGCCTATATACCTAGATAATGAAAAGTCAAAATCAATTTATCATGCGACTGAACTACGTTTTTAATTAGGCCCTAATTACCGTACATAGGCGGATAGGCCTACCTACATTAATTATTTTGTTGAATACAAATGAATTACCTAAAAGTTTAATCATGCATATTATAGGCTACATATTCAATGCAGTTTCAATGCAGGCCTATACCTAGATAATGAAAAGTCAAAATCAATTTATCATGCGACTGAACTACGTTTTTAATTAATTACCGTACATAGGCGGATAGGCCTACCTACATTAATTATTTTGTTGAATACAAATGAATTAAAAGTTTAATCATGCATATTATACATATTCAATGCAGTTTCAATTGTATTTATTATTATTATTCGTTAAAACTTCATTAGTATGATGCCCTCATCAATTCATTACACTCATTATTTTCTGCCAAGTGCTTGTATGATATTTATTTATTTATTTATTATTTATTTATTTTATTTATTTAATTCGAGTTTCGTTTTAACATCACAGATGTATGAAACATGTCATGAACATAATATAGGCAACTAGGCCTAAAAATTATTACAGAACTATTCCTAATACATACATTACACAAATAATAAAAACATAGGCCTACACAAACACATACAACACACATAATACATAAATTCATAGCTATAGGCCTACAGGTGCTTTTTCATATCTAGCTAGATTATGCCTAGCTATATGTACATTAGCCTATCCCTACTCCTGGTATTATGACTATGAATTGTCACATTTGTCTTTATACTTTTGCTAATTTTAACGTACGATGATTTGATATATATAAGCTTGGAAACGTAAGTATTTTAAGGTCTTTAAAATGTTCTTTGCATGATTCCAGGTAATTTATGCCGACTATTATTCGGATGGCTCTTTTCTGTCGTCTACTTGAGTTGCCCCATACCAATGCAGCATAGCTCATGTGTGAATTAAAAAGTGCATAATACACTGATTTTACCAGATCAATATTACCATAGTGTTTAAACTTTTTCATTAAATGTATAAATCAGAACTGAGTTGTTTTGAAAGTTGCTCTACTTGTACACCTAGCAATTTAAATGTGTCTACCTGTTCCAGATTTTTATTACCATCACTTCCTAAAATTACATTTATCTCTTCAGTCTGTTTATTCTTATTGTTAAAAATCATAAATTTTGTTTTTTGCTCATTCATCTGTACTACTTCTCATCTGTACTACTATCATTTTTAAACAGATAAAGATTTTATGACTACAAAAATGTACACATTAAAACCATTTTTAATTCATATTTTCATGTCAGAAAGCTGTTTTCTAGGCATTTGACGCAAATATATATCTTTAAAAAAAAAACGCCTCCAGCGACTGGGGCTCTTCCCCAGACTCCGAAATGATCCATGTCCTGGTTTGTAACTTTCAAAATATGGTCACCTTACCTAGCCGACCACATCAATCAGCAAGGTTAAGGAATCAAATGGTAAGTGCTAGAGCTAGCCCTGCTAGAAAGGCATAGGCTAGGAATGGGCAATGCATTTAGGCCTAGCCCCTACTCTTGGCTGTCAGCACGTGTAGGGCAACAAAGTGTATAATATTATCCTTGCTGTAGGGCTAGGGTCAGCTATGCAGTTCTCGACCACCTTTCATCCTTTAACCAATTATTTGTTCTATGTTTTACTGTACCCTACAGTATTTTAGCCATTATATCTCCGACATAGTTGGTTGGGCGAATGAGGCTGTTCAGGGTAGTGTAGTGTACCTACCAAAACGTATCGAATCAACTAACAATCGAATCGAAGGCTGTATCGATTCAGTTCTCGACCTACCCGGTAGGTTTTTATTTCGTAACCTAGGGCCTATTCTATTCTTGACCGCAGGCAAATCACATGTTAAACTTTGCCGAATAGGCTATTTAGGTCCTATCAACATTTATCAGAAATTGACCCAGAGTTTAATAACATTATACAAAGGGTATAAATGTCCACCAAAATATATATTTCAGTGCAAAACAATCAATATTGAGCAAAATGGACTAGGTAGGCCTACCTATTTCCGACCCTCTAAAGTCTAAACCCTCTAGGCATGCTTAAAGAGTCACCCGCCCACTTTTATCTATCTAGGCCTATATAGGGTTGCCATAATTTAAACTGAAGGCGGCGGGACAAATCTTTTCAGGGAAAATAGAACGGGGGGTTTAGGGGGGCTCCCCCCAACTATAGCGCCGCAGGCGAAATTAAAAAAAAACTAGGTTTTTAGAGTGCATTTTGAGCGTTTTAGATAAAAATACTGGACTGAATGCAGTAACGAAATATTGCAGTTTTTGCAGTGCAAAAACAGAAAACCAACAAAAATGCATTGGAATTTGGAACACTAATGACACTTTTTAATTAATAATTTTTGGGTCTTGGGAAGTTGGGACTGTGGAGTAAATAACGGATTCAACAAGTTAACAATTTAATATGAGTTTGTTATACTTGAATCATAGGCCTACTTGTTTTATTGAACTAATTGTAATTATAATTGTAAACTTAGTACTTCACTTCTAAAATATATGCAAAATATATCTTAACAAAATTTGACATTAGAAATGAATACAAGTACCTAGGAACTATTATTGGAGGACTTAGATTAGACCAGATTAGTTTAGTTAGATTTGTACTTTACTGATGATTTCGTTTGTTCCAAAAGATGTTTTCTTTTAGGCGACTTTAGAGACTTGCGAAACCCTTCACAATTTTCTGGAAAATTTGTCTTGATCATTAATTCTGCTTCCAGCGTGCTTAAATTAAGACGATTACGGTACGCCCGTGGCCTATATTATTATTATTATTTATTTTCAAATAGCCAAATACAGACATATATGACAATTTGATGGTGGAAGGGAAAAGGGCAGAGCCCCATTACACAAATGTGCCCTACCACCATTGTATAGCTAGATTTACAATTAATTCTTAATAGTACTTTCTAGTTTCTAGACTATTTACATGACACGCTAACTATTATAACTATTATAACTGTACATCATGCCACAAACGCAACACTATATTATAGTCTTATCCATAGACCAGTCCTACATCCCATAATCAACATCATGCATAACAACTATACCATACATGATGATATCAACACAACACAGGACCCGTCCATTGATAAGCTATAACTATTATAGATAGATATTAGAAAATACACAAATACGTATTACAAATAATTATTAACTAATAATATTTTGAATTACATGTATATGTTATTATGATATCATTTTATTATTATACATTTTTTAACGTGATATTGTATTATATTACTCGTATTGTCTATTTTATAACTATGATTTACCAAATTGTACAATCAAAACAACACTGAGAGTGCTAGAATATAAGTTGAAATACATTTAATAGATGCAAATTGATACAAGATTGTTAAATTATTGTCTTTGATGTTATTAATGAGAGCATTTTCAGTGAAAAAAAAATAGTACTAACAACTGTTGAAACAAGTTTAAAAAATACCAATTAAGAGAGAAGCGAGATTAAACTATCATAGTTCGATGGTTTTTTAGGCGGACAATACTCTGATTTACATGCAGATTCATTGATTGGTTCAGGCTTACTAAAAATTGTTTTGACCCACTTATGAAATTGATTAGTGTTACAGTTTGACTTGAAATGAGGTGGCAGAGAGTTCCAGAGCTTTACAGCCCGATTAAAATATCCCATTTGGTATGCTGCCGTACGTGCATGGGGAGGAGTAACATAAACAAAGTGTTTTCGGAAAACAGATCTGTAAGACAGTTGAACGCGGTGAAATGGATTGATGTCAACTAGCCCCCTTAAAGATTTTTGAAAAAGTATAACGTCTATTTGTTTAAGTAGATTTCCAATGCTGTCAATACGACTTTTGTGTAGCCTGTCTTCTGCCCCATCACAACGACCTTTCTGAATAAATTTTGTAGCCCGATTCTGTAGAGATTCTAACTTAGCCAAGTTGGTACCTGTTGTTGGATGCCACGCTGGAGCTGCCCATGTGAAAATTGGCCTTACCAACGTCAGGTACATGGAACGAGCTACACTTGGCCGACATCCTTGTAGGCTCCTGGAAACGAAGCCAAGCACTCTTGAAGCTTTTGCACGGACAGCTTCCACGTGCATATTCCACTTCAAGTCTGCTGTGACTGTCAGACCCAGGAGCTTGATTTTTTTGCAACTAATTAACTCTTTCTTTGAATAATATATTTACTGTCATATGGTGATTTTGAGCGTGTTAGTGATATAACAGAGCTTTTGAGAGGGTTGAGGCTCATCTCATTCACTTCACACCACAGTTGAATGTTAGCAAGGTCAGTTTGTAGTATCGCAGCGTCCTCAGTGCTCGTTATCCCCCTGAACAAGGTACAGTCATCTGCGTATTGTAATATGTCAGATTCTACACATTGTGGGAGATCTAGCATGTACATAACAAATAAAAACGGACCTAGTACCGAGCCTTGAGGCACACCAGAGCTAACATTAACATATGGAGAAGAGACGCCGTCATACACTACACTTTGGTTTCTGTTGAGCAAGAAAGACGAGACCCATGACAGGAGATTTCCCTTTACGTTATACAAGTTGGCTAACTTCAAGAGTAATCGCTTGTGTGGGACTCGGTCAAACGCTTTACTGAAGTCCAACGTGACAACATCTACCTGTTTACACTTACCACTGTCCAGTGAGAACTGCCACATGTCAATTGCTTGAGTTAGCATCGTAACACAGGACCGTTGGCGGATGAACCCATGTTGGTTACTATTAATGTATTTTGACAGTTCAAAATGGCGAACAAGGTGATGAGCTACTATTCTTTCTAACGATTTGCAGACCACTGATGTTAGGGAGATCGGTCTATAGTTATTAATGTCTTCCCTCTCACCTGACTTGAAGGTCGGTACGACGTTGGCGGATTTCCATTGTTGTGGTACAGTTCCGGTAGCGAGAGATGTGTTATATATGCAAGCTAATGAGGGAGCAATTGACTTGGCGCACATCCGGAGAATGCGGCAAGGAATCTTGTCGGGACCACTTGCCGATCCGTCCCGTAGACGCTGGAGTATCCGGAGAACTTCCTCATTCGATATATATATATTTGATAAGGGGATGCCTGGTTTTTTGTTGCTTGGGGGAATGGTGGAGCCCAGGTCTACTTTAGTTGCAGGAGGAGAAAAAGTTGCTCTTGAACTTTTTACTGAACGCAGTTGCAATGTCCGTAGCATCGGTTACCTTAACCCCATTGATATTGAAGAAAAAAGGAGCAGCGCTGCCTTTTTTAGAGTGAACGTATTTCCACAGCCCTTTCGAGTTCTTTTCACTACCTAACCGCCATATATAATTTGAGTGAGCATTTCTAACAGTGTCCTTGGTTTTGTTTCTATTTAATCTGTATTGTTCCCAGTTTGCGTCGCTCGGGGACGATTTCCATTTTCTGTACAAGTGATCGCGAAGGCGTATTTGTTTTAAAATAGTGTCAGTCATCCAGGGTGGGCGACGCTGACCTTTTATTTTTGTAGTTGGGATAGCCTTGTGAACGCACCACCAGAAACACTCCACCCATGTGTTCCAGGCTTCATCTATTGACGCACCCCAAGAGAGGGTTGGCATATGGTCTTTAAATAATGTATTTAGAAGTTCCCAGTCTGCATGTTTGTAGTTCAGCACCTCGACGTTTAGTTTCTTAATTTTCGGCATTGTTATTTGGAGGGTGGCGCTGATCGCTAGGTGGTCACTTATACCCGGAATTACTGTTATCGACTTTATTATTGATGAGTCGTTGCACAGGAACAAGTCCAACAATGAGCTGTTTGTGGGTGTTACTCGAGTCGCTTCGGGAACCAACTGCTGTAAAAATAGGTTAAGAAATGCAGTGACGTAGTGATTTGAGATTGAATTAAGAGGGATGGGGTAGTGCTGCCAATCCACTTGAATATTAAAGTCTCCACAGATAATAGTGGCTTTGGCTGCAGTTTGTACGTCCTGAGCGGATTCAAGAGAGGCCAGTAAATCCCCGTTCACCGAATCACTTGCATTAGGGGCCCGGTATGCAGAACAAACTAGACATTTGTCACCACCGATTGTAATTTCCACCCATACTGCCTCAGCTTCTGGACGCTCCAGGTCCGGTCTCCTGACTGGGTAGAGTTCCGGTTTAATTGCTATCAGCGTGCCACCACCGCGAGTACCGCATCGATCTTTTCGGAACACCCTGTAGCTACTAGGGAGAATCTCACTGCTGTTGATGGTAGGATCTAGCCAAGTTTCGCATACACCACACGATTGCAGCGTTTTTCTGCTCAATCCACGCGTCTAAATCACCCTTTCGCTTTAGGCATTTAAGACTACGAGCATTAAAAGATAGTATTGTAATGTTCTCGTTCTTTTGATTAATGTTCCCAAGAGATGAGGTTGACATATCCATGACGTGTTGCGAATCATCGAAAAACGAATCGTTGAATGAAGGCAGTGAACACTTCCAGCATGACCAGAGTTCAAGCCCTCTCACGAATCGTCTGTGCTTGGCCTGCGATATCTTGGCGCACGTGTTGTGGGATGACAGGTTGCACTGCGCGCACGTGGTGGTCAGCTGATTTCTCCGGCCGGGGTGAAGGCACACTTGACAGCAGGGGCGCTCCGGGTGGTCTCTGCGCTCCGCGAGGCCTGGTGGTAGGCTAGGCGGCCCGCCCCCTCGAGGAGTGGAGTGAGAGGGGTTGCTAGACGCACTTTGACACCGCGGCCCCGGGTTGACGTGAACGTCCCCTGCCAAAGCCAGCAGCATCATGACCGAACCTAGCACTGAAGACGGCCCCCTCACACTCACCCCACGCATGTTTGCCAGACGTTGGCGCCTCCAAGTCCGAGGTTTGGGCCGACCCAAATATCGCGGCAGGGGGAGTGATGTGAAAGATCGCTGGGTATTTTCTAGTAGAGTATTGCAGCACAGAGTAGACGCCAACAAATCGCAATTACTCGACACGAGTAAGTCTTCAACCGGAGATCCGTAACACAACTTCGATCTTAAGACATACTCGGCACAAGGTTTCACTTGCTACTTGCTATTATCACTCTAACCACTATAAACAGAATAAAAATACGGAGCGACACATTCACACCACCCGCACCTGCCGCCATCTTTGGCCTTTTGACGGCCTTTTGACGGGGCGCGCGCTAACCCCGTCCGGCGACGATCTAACCGGATACTCTTCCGACCCGTCTTGAAACACGGACCAAGGAGTCTAACATGTACGCGAGTCATTGGCCTATATGTTGCTGTTGATAGCTTTGCACGTTTTGGACTGCATACATCTGATATTGTACATTGGACTTTGACAATTTTTTTACAAAGCGGGACAATTGTGTCCCGCTGGGTGTACTGGCGGGACGCGGGACTTAAAATTGGATATCGGGACTGTCCCGCCGAAAGCGGGACGAATGGCAACCCTAGGCCTATATGATGTTGTATGTTGTAGGCCTAGGCCCCCACACCAAGGCAGAGCCTAGGCCTATTGTTGGAATCCTTTTTCTCTGTCAAGCAGGAACATTTTTATCTGTTTCAGTGGTCAAGTACATATAATTTCATCAGACCGGGATGACGACAGTGAGGACGAGTTTGTAGCTGCGGCAAGCCCTCCAAGAATTGATTCGCGGCCCAACACAAAGGTTTTGGATGTGCGTATGCCTATCAAGTACCTATCAATAACTAGGCCTAAGCTAAATCCTTTTAAACAACATTTGACATCTTAGTCGGCCTACCCAGCCATCTAGATGTAAATGAGCAAACACACTGCTTGTTACGTTTTTTTTTTTTTTTCATTTAACATAGTATTTGACAAAGACCCTACCTACAAAAGTTTGGTAACTTTGCTGCTAGTTAGTTGTTGGTGGTTTAGTTAATGGGGCTGAAGTACAAGAGTTAGCCAATCTTCGTGCCAATATAATTTGAAATTGCCTATCAACAAAATACAAATAGGCTTAGTTAATGTTCTTTAACTAATTTCCTGTTATGGACGTATCTGTTCCGTCAAGGCGCGCCGCCGCCCATGTGTTATGAACGGAATAGATATGTCCAACTAGCAATCTACGGTAGCGGATTGTAGCCTGTTGTACCAACGGACCTATTCCTTTCATTTTCCTCCCAGTTGAAAGCTATCACACTAGATAGCACCTCACTACAATTTACTATATAACTTACGTACTGGCCGAATATGAGTAGTTTGTAGCCATGGATATGGAATTTATGGGAAGAAGAGTGACTTGGCTGTTGTCCTTCACCCGTGATTTTTTGCATCACTGCTCAAGTTTGTTTATTTTGTGTTTCTCAAAAGTCCACGAGCGCGAGTGCATTTTTGGATGTAAATAGTGATTTGGAAGAGAGTGGTGTTGAAGTGTTTTTCAAAGGTTAAGATAGGTGGAGAAAGGATTATCCGGACGACGATGATGGCTCCGATTTGCGTATAAGTAGGCGTTGCCTAGAGCGGGTGAATATCGGCAATGTCTTGGAAGTAACAGATTCTTCGTAGAATACATTTTGAAGGTTATTGATGACTAAAATGAAGTAGCATGCTAGGCCTAAGTAAAAATGATGATAACATGCTGTTGAATGTAGATTGTAGACAAGCTAAGATAACCACGTTGATGTTGGCGCTCGCTGGCCTAGGGCTACAACATCATTCAACACATTTGGAGACTCTTATTATCTCTTTGTGGGAGATAGGGTTGGACATTAGTGTTTTTGCTCACCTGCCTCAATTTTAAAAACATTTTGACATCATAAATTTAAAAAAATATTACCAAGGAGTGTAACATGTACGCAAGTCATTGGGACCGCACTAAACCTAAAGGCGAAATTAAAGTAAAGGCCGCTGTGTGAGTCCGTGGCCAGCATCCCCAAGACGTCTTGTTGTCATCCATTGAAAAAACATTGATTTAAAAAAAAAAACGGATTCGTACGTTGGTCGAAAATTTCTTTGAACTAAGCGCACTACATAATATATAAGCATTAAGCATGCTTATTGTGCATTTGGGTCTCAATCAGGGGCGGCTCGTGAGTTATTATTGTGGGGGTGCACATAATTTTGAAGTCTTATTCTGCGGGAAACAAAGGGGTCTGGGGCACAGCCCCAGCCGCTGGAGGCGAAATTTTTTTCAGATACTAATGGTCTGAAGTACCCGGAAAACGACTTAAGAGTATATTTTTTGAATTTATTGGTCGGGAAAACTCCCCTATGTGTAATTGTTACTTATGGAAAACCATCCAAAAAATTAATTATTATATGGTTAAGTAAGTAAGTAAGTAAGTAAGTAAGTAAGTAAGTAATTGATTTATTTAGCAATACAACTGCTATTACATACAATGTACATTGTTATGATACAAGATAAAATATACAACCAGGCAGGTATAACAACAAGATAAAAGTGAACAATACAGGCAAGGATAATCTACCAAATCTCTTTAAGTACATATTCCCTACATTGGGTTTACATAGGCCCTACCCGAATAATGTCCCTTCATCTCCTCCGACACGCGCCTCAAACATCACATCGTATATTTATTTTAAAATGAAGTCCATTCTTCGATTTTTTAGTTTCGAAAAACGGTCAATTACTAGTTCATTGAAATCGTCCATTTCGAGAACCAAGTCTAATTTTGGGGTTGGTCGGCCTCGTGATTTTATTTCTGTTTTTCTGATTTTTCTTCCAATGGTCGTTTTAAAAAACTGTTTATTTTTAGATCGCTTATTACCGAAGTCATATTATAATTTCACTTCACGGCATGATAATAATTTTAATACTGTTCGCTCACTTCACCAACCCTGTCGCGAACAACTTTCACTAGCTACTGAGCGGATTGTGGGGGTGAATGAATGCTGCGCCTGCGAGCAAAATACCAAGGCATTGAATGGAAATAACTGGTTTTGACCCAGTCGCTTGAGCGATCCCCCAAGCTATTTCAGACGTGATTTCAAAAGATGGCTCGCGGGCTCGTTCTGCCATCCGACCGTAGAAAACGATGAAAAACTGAACTCACATTCGGGGAGCGAGTTTCCCTCCGGTGGCAGCACTTACCTGCTGAAGAATGACTCCTGCCGAATATGCCTTGCTTTGGGCCGGCCAAAATATCCATGCAAACAATCCAACGATTTATTGGGAATATTATGAGATTTGCTTTGAACCTTAAATTTGGAATTTAGTTCGCGCAGATATTTGGGGGTGCGCGCTATACACGAGCCGCCCCTGGTCTCAATACTGTTTTGGATTAGGAATTAATGCAAATTTCAAAGTAGTCAAATCGAATAGTAAAATGCTATAGGGAACCTAAGTAGCGAGCGCGGGAGAAATTTGGGATCACACTTGATCACAAGGCATAGGAAAATAACCTGTCTTAGAACTTTGCGCTACCGTATCTCCCGACTGAGGCCAAAAATAAAATAAGACATTTCTAACACACTACGAGAACACTCCATGTTTTCACTACATATAGCAGTGAGACGGTAGACTGTAGATAGGGTTGCCAACCGGCCGGTTTTTGACCGGCACGCCGGTTTTTGCCCCACTTGGCCGGTTGCCGGTCAGTCCCTTCGACCGGCAATAGTGTTGCCGTTTTTTTTTACGTAAATAACCCATTATACTAAAAATATTACTAAACATACACAAAAAACTAAAATAAACATTTAAAAACCATCCCAACCATCGTTTCCCGAATCCTAAATCCCACTTAATTAGTAAACATTGCTCTTCTCCACTTCCCCTTGACCTAACCCCCCAACCCCCTCACCAGACAGCAAACAAGGCAGTAGGCTGGCCAAAGACTGCCACACTGCACTGCAGTCCACTGTCAATGCCGTTCATACGGGAAGTTTGTGCACGAATCCGACGGTGAAATTGACTCTCCGCGAAAAAATAAAGTCCAACAAGACTCTCCTTCAAGCAGCAAGATCAACTGCTAACTACTCATTCACGATTAAGAAGTAAACTTGTTAATTGATCATAATTCCTTTAAATCTGTTAATGCTGTTAACGTAATATTAATTTACTGCTGTGAGAATCGTGATATGACAAATTGAAATTAAGACAAAAAATTATTCTTGGTTTATTTGGAATTTATTATCCTTAGGCCTAAATAACTTATGAATAAAAATATGCCCATTGCCTACTCGAATTATGAATACTCGGCATATCAGCGGGTGTAATATTATAATCTAGGCCTATTATCTCAGTGACTTTTTTATTTTTGGTGGTTTTCCAGTTTTGACTGGACAAAAACTACATTGTTTTGGTATATCATCCAGCCCACCACTTTTTTCTAAAACGCACCAAATGCAATCTAAAAAGCTGAATTCCAAAATTTTCGTCTGCGGCGCTATAGTTGGGGGGCTCTGCCCCCCAAACCCTTCGTGCTTGGTCCCTTTCCCACGAATTTACATAGAAGGCCGGTTTTTCCCGTGGTCAGAGTTGGCAACCCTAACTGTAGACGGTACCTACAGTTTCATGCCCTCATAATGGTGGAAAACCACCACTCAACCCAAAGTAGTTGGAACTGAGTTAAGATTATTATTATTATTATCATTATCATCATCATCATCATCATCATCATCATCATCATCATCATCATCATCATCATCTTGCAAACGATGTATACGAAGATGTAAATGGTTATTGAGATTTGAGAAGGCACTTCCCGCTGCTCGTTAGCCCTATTTTGCCTGTGTTATTTGTCTTAAAAGTTAAAACATAACTTGCAAAAAAGATCTGACTGATGGACGATTAAGGATGTGCGTTTGCTTTGCACAAGGTTCTTTATTAAGTTTAGATCTATGCTAGTATGGCCTTTTGAAGTTGATTTGTAAACAATTTGTTTTCTAAAAATTACACCTAACATACTCAGAGTATTTTCAAAAATTCTCTTTTGTAAAAATCACATAAACGTTTTCAAAGTACTGAAAATTGAATAGCATACTTGTATGGATGTACATTTCCTTTACAATCTAGTGTTTACTTGAGTCTTCTGGGCCTCTGGCTCTATTAGTTTGGCACTAGTGTTTAGTGCACGTGTGGAGTGTTTAGTGCACGTGTGGAGAGTGTTTAGTGCACGTGTGGAGAGTGTTTAGTGCACGTGAGGAGTGTTTAGTGCGCGTGAGGAGTGTTTAGTGCACGTGTGGAGAGTGTTTAGTGCACGTGTGGAGTGTTTAGTGCACGTGTGGAGAGTGTTTGGTGTTGGTAAGGCTCATTTTTACTAAAAGGCATGGGAAAAGTGTTGGTTTGTTTCTTTCTGGAGATTGATGTTTGTATACTTACCATTACAGCAAAATGAAGTTAGTCTATCTACCAGGATCGCTAGTGGACTTATGCATACAACTGGAAACCAGCGGCCTACATCTGTGGCCTCTATGATCTCTGCAAGGGAGGTTAGTAATTTTAATTCTGTTTTAACTGTACCCTGTATGACTAGGACCTTCAAAGGTTGTTTGATACTACCGGTGGTGATATCATTCCATAATTATTTTATTTTATTTACTATTCTCAGCTAGTCTACATTTATCTACACCTACATACACCCTTTTTTATGCATTTTAAATTATGATTTATGAAGCATCCTATCTTCCCAACTTCGTTTCATATGTTCATACTACCTCAACCGTGTCCTTCTCATCCTGTTCCTATACTTCTCTACACCTAGCATTTTTCTAATGTCCGTGTTTCTAATTCTGTCCCTTCTCATCTTGCTCACTATGATCCTCAGTAAGCCTATATAGGCCTAGCCTATTTTATTCTTACTAATGGGGTGCTCACAAGGTGGTATCTCTCACATGAAAACAGTGATAGTGACTCAATATGGTTAGTGATGATGTGGATTTACTGTAAAATAGAAACTGGTAAATTATCAGTAAATACTGTAAATTTGCGTAATTTTTATCAGATGGAGTAAAATCAAAACTCAATTTACAGTCCCTGTAACTGGTAAATTTGGTAATTTGTATGCTGCTGTTGCTGAAGGGTTGTTTTTGATGTTGACTTCATCTTTTGTAGAATGTAGGTCTGAAAATCTGTTTGTTCTTTCCAGTAGGGTTGTGCGAATCCACTATTTTTACTTCAAACTCGGAACTCGAACTTTCATATAGTAGTTTCGAAAATCGAACTTTGAATATCACAAAAATTTTGAACCCAACCGAACTCAAACTCGAATCGAACTTGAAGGGATATCAAACGGTTATTTAGGTAAAATAATGATAAGTCTGGACCGGCACCTCCACCATTCCAATCTTGTTTTTTTTTTTAAATTTTAACCTGCAAACTGAGAACCATTGTTTGACATTTCAAAGAAAAGGTGACCGCATACCACTACAAATTATATACGTAGGCTATACTATTTAAAAAAAAACTTTTTTTCTGAACTTCAAACTTTTTTTCACTTGAACTCGAACTTTCTTAAGTTCGAGTTCGAATTTTGAACGTTCGCACATCCCTACTTTCCAGACATGCTTAGGGCCGTGAATTGAGAACTAGGCCTACCAATGTTAAGCCATGCTTTCTAGTTCCCTTGTTTTTAGGCTATAAATTCCATTTCCTTATTGAAGTGTACATTCATTGGAATATAATACAGGAAAATGGAAAATTTTACCACTCGATAAATGTGGTCCGTAATTTTACGGTAATTTACCAACTCTCCTCACTAAATTAACTCACTAAAAAAGCATACAAAATGAAAATGATACAGGCAAATTATTATTAAAAATCCACTCCTACCTAATTGAAAATGCTTTTTACTCAATAGCCAAATTCAAGAGCGGACACAATTAGAATTTAGAATATATGTTATTTTCACCTATTACTGTACTGGTCTAATACTATTACGCCTGTATGTGCTTTAAATAAATAAATAAATTTCATTGTGATGCTATTGTTGTACCTTTACTGTTATTGTCATGTTTCCTCATCTGCTCATCTGTTATTTGTGCCATCTTTGAAATCGTGTGCTTTTCAATTGAGGCGGAACCACTGAGTGGCCTATCATGGTGACTTACTACATTAAATACTGAATGAATAATAATGTGTGTGTATTTATGAAAGGTAATAGTTAAATCACTTTAATTTCTTTAAATTTCTTTAAAAATGTTAATATTTTAATTATATTTTTAATATGTCTGTAGGCCTAATTTTGCTATTATTGTCATGTTTGCTCATTTGCCCATGATGTGTTATATATGCCAGCTTTAAAAATAATGTTCTTTTCAATTGTGAAGGAACCACTTTGTGGCCTATCATAAAGGTGATGTACTACAATATTACTGAATGAATAATAAAGTGTGTGTATTAGGTAACTGAATTTCTAAGAATTCTTTAAAATATTTTAATTTTTTAATTGGTGTGATCTGTTTCATCATAATGTATTGTATGTAAATAATGTGATAATGTATGTAAGTATGACATGTAATATGCCCTGACCATTTCTTACGATGGGTCGAAATTACACAATAAAAACCAAACCAAATATATAGATAGATGATAGATAGATAACTTTATTCATCTTGACAGGACATTGTACATGTTTTGACTCCCGGAGGAGAAGTGAATAGCCTAAGGTACTTACAGATAGTATATGTAATCCTAGTACTACAGAGTAATCATGTACATTAAGTAATAAAGAAAATTATGAATAAAATAATTAATACATGTAATAATTGTAACATTGGACTGTGAAATCTACACTCAATATGGTACCTAGGACTTCGTATATGCATTCTAGATGTAATTTGTGCATAAATTTAACTGTTTCGCAATGAGAGTAAAGCTGGATTCATGACATTGCATTGAATTGCGATGCATGCATTGCGTTGTGTTGTGTTGCGTTGCGATTTTGAGAGACACTGCGTTGTTCTGCAGGTAGTTCACGATCTCCAACGCATCCACTGCCTGTGCACACTTTGTGTCGGGTCTGTTCATTATGTTTTGTTATTGATTGTTTTAATCACAGCCCCTTGTTCCTTTCAAAGTGACAGCATGAAAGAGAAATGTGTGTTATTCCCAAGTCCTAACCAAGGAGGAAAGGGGTTTTAACTTTAATAAGTCTAATTTCATATAAAATATAAACACACGGAAATCTTAGGGCTAGCTAGGCTCTTACTGTAAGTAGGTTTCCTTTATCTAAACTGTTACTATAATTTTGAGATAGGTACTAGTTAATTATCTGCCTGTGTTTATGTCAGGAGGGGGCTTGCACTGCAAATTAGATAGTCATGTCATAATGTTAGGGTTGTGCAAACCCACTATTTTTACTTCAAACTCGAACTTTTCCAGTTAAAAAAAAACGAACTTCGAACTTTACAAAAATTTCGAACTGTATCGAACTCTAACTCAACTTAAAGGTATGTCAAACCGTCATAATATGTAAAAAAGTCTGGACCGGCACCTCCACCAAGAAAGTATGTAACTTCTGGACTGGCACCTCCACCATCCGTTTTTTGTTTTTAAATTTGTACCTGTAAACTGAGAACCACTTTTTGACATGTCAAATAATAATTGTGACCGCACACCACCACAAATTAGTAAAAAAAAATTTTTTTCGAACCTGGAACTTTTTTCCGAACTTGAACTTAAAAAAATTCGAGTTCGATTTCGAATTTTGAACGTTTGCTCATCCCTACAAAATATGAATTGGGAAGCCTTGACTTGTGTGCGTGCTATAAAGGTTTAATATTGGTCAAATTTTGCGTTGGTTAGCGATAACGCACGCAGCTGGCGCCTGATTGGTCCAGAAAAATCGCAACGCATCGCAGGACAACACAATAAAATAAATTAATTGTATTTAGAGTCTACCCACTCAGTTATATAACTGATTTTCATCCATGTCATGAATTCAAGCTTTATCTGGGGAAAAATAAGTGACACCACTTTATACATCCTAAAAACTAAATTTAGGAAAAAAAAATCACTTACAAATCTCCCAGAATGAAATCTTCTACATTATTTTTCTCCCATCATTCATCAACCATTGAATCTGTATTCAAGGACATGTGTGACTGTGATTCCATATGTAGCTTATAGGCTTACTGACTGAATAATAACACTTTCATCCTATTATGTTTTATTCTATACAGAAAGGATTGCACGGAATGACCGGCTTCAGTCGAGGAGATCGCTGTAAAATAACAAACTGCTACATACCTAACACGATGGAAACTATTGCGTCCTATCCCAATAAGGCATTCTGTGGTTCATACACGGCAAAGAATGGCAACTACTTTCTTAGTGCTTGTCAGGGTAAGCTAGATCCTAGTTGTAAATGTGTAAGTGCATATCTCTAAGAATCAATTATTTTTATTTACCATAATACTAGTAAGTAGGTTACCTACACCCAGTTATATGTTTTTCAGTTTCACACATTTTGTAATAATAACTTCAGATTTTGTTATTGAAATAAAACCAATTTTGTAGATCGCAAGCTGCGTCTCTACAACTCAGAAAACTTCCAATTGTTGAAAACTATTCAAGCAAGAGATGTCGGTTGGAGTATCCTTGATGTTGCATTCAGCCCAGATGAAACAATGATTGTCTACTCCAGTTGGTCGGAATGCTGTACGTAAAGTCCTACATGTAGTAATATTTTTGGTTTTAGGACCACAGGTATAAATAATTGCTGTATTGAAAATATTCAGTAATATGATATTTGAATTGTATATTTTTTATTTTCTGATTTTTTTTTATGAAATGTGAAGTCACATTTTTTGCTTGTGCCTGGCCAATACACCATTCAACTCCTGTCTATGGAAACAATAATAAATTGACAAAGAACGTTTACTATAAAATATATTGTGGATTAATTTGGGTTCAAAGTCACACTAGTATTTAAATTTGAACAAACAAAACAAATTAACACACATTTGACATTTTGCAAACAAATTTTTACCACCGGCTACTTACAATGCCTCTGAACCAAAAATGCACGATGGCCTAGTAGGGGCCTAAGCAAAAGATAATAAGAAATAAATAAAGGCAAAAAATAAGTAAAATCTAATAAAGTATTTTTTGCTAGGGAAATATTTTGTTTCAATTGTTCTGACATACTGTACCATGTTTTTTCAGTACACTTGTGTCGAACATTTGCCGATTGTCCAGATGAAAGCCAGGAGGCTCTACTGCTGTGTCCTGATCAACGGCGGTTTTGCATTTTCTCCCTCAGTTTTCAACAGATGGACAAGAAATTCTTGGTGGGGCAAATGATGGCTACATTTATATATATGATATTGAAACTAAACAGAGAGCTCTTAGGGTGAGTGAATGAGGCACTGAGCCTTTTCTGTTATATGTTGCCCTCTAAACAATACAATTGAGTTCTAAGGCCTACAAACCACTAGGTATGAATGGTCGATATGAATTTGAATATTGATAATTGCGCATGTGCAATTGAGTATTGATCGATAAATATCAATATTTTTTACGTTGATCAATATAATAATCAGAACAGGCTGAACAGGCTGCAAGAAACTTATAACAGTCTATCAATCTTAAACATAGACCTAGATCTTAATTTTAATACTCTTGCAACATTTGATATCTGTTTTTACAAGACACTATTGTTGACAACTAAACACACACACTCACGCACGCACCTACACACACAAACACACACACATTCACATAACCAACACAACCATGAAATAGTAGTATATGCCTTTGAATATCAATACAAGTGATGTATGTTTTCATGTTCCACATTTATGATTATATTTGTTAGTTCTTAAATTGTTAATTGATAAGTTCATATATTATATTTGCACTAGTGGAATTATTTTCTGTTGCAAATAAAGACTTAATAATAATAATAATAATAATAATAATAATAATAATAATAATAATAATAATAATAATAAATAAAAATTAGGGCCATACTTTCTCGCATACCGAGGCGGACTGTGTATCTTTTGCGAGAGTGCATCTTTTTGTTCCTTCTACTAACACATGATAGCCGAGTAGGCCGATTGGGGGGATATGAAAAGAAGAAGAAGACTTGCTCATAACAGTTTTTTCCACACTAGCGACGTCTTTCACGAGGGCAGCTCTCCCCCCCACGTGGCCGGCCGGACCGATTGTAGTGAGAGCGCACCAAGTAGGTCACGTAAACAGACGCTATCCGCTTGTGTCGTATCTTTGTGAAAGTTGTGCGTCTTGGAAATCTTAGCTCTTGTGAAGTTTCATTTCAGCTTTTGTTGTGATAGTCGTTCATTCATTTGCGAGTTATTATCAGTTATTCAATTCTCCGATACTTATTACAGGATAAGATGAATAATATTCACCATTACTTTGGAAGACGTGATATCAGTCTGAGAACTGATCTTGAGCAACGTACTACAATATCGGTAGTTACGAGGTCCGAGGAGAGATTGAGCTATCAGTGCGGCGAGTGAAGCCGCCTGGCAACACATGCACACCATGCAAGTTGCCTACACTGCAGGGGCAATGCCTTGTACTTCAGACTTTGCGCCAATTGTGTGTTGTAGATATCGCAGTGGACAAATTTTTCTCGGAATAAAGTGATTATTGTCTTGACTTAACTGGAAATATTTTATAAGTACCTAACGTTTTGTATAATAAACGGTTAATTACAAAATTTTGGACTGGCGAGCTTTTCAATGATTGATCCGGGAAGACTGAATCGATTATCGGTCGTTTTGGGGAAATAATCGAATCCATCGAAATATCGATAAACTTCCAAACTCTCTAGCGTTACAAAGTAAGTTATTCCAAAGTCAGTGCAGATTGCAGAGCTATTATAAAATCATAAATGTGTACTGAGTCATTATCCATCACCATTTCCTCCTTTTGGCAGGGTCAGCTTGAGTGTTACAACCAAATGTGTCCACTTCTTTCTATCCTCTCGCCTTAGACAACATACACTTTGTTGATACCCGTAACTCAATGCTATTGAGGCATACAAAAAGACAAACCTCTTTGACAAAACACTGCAGCCAAAATCGCTGATATTGCAGGGACTGAGCCCACGTTATGTGGAGAACCAAGGCAATATTATCACATTACCAGTGTTGTCAGTTAGACCCTCCAACTTTCACAAGGTTTTTTACTAGACGAGCGCACAGACATTCGCAGAGCTGGACAGTATCTAACTGGCATTGGATTGTATCCAAAGAAAATATCAATCGGGCCTTACAAAAAAACATACCGCCGATACCGGTAGGTAGGCCTACTCTGCAACATGGCTATCAAAGACTGTTTGTTGTTTGTTTTGGACCTTTGGAAGGTATGAGCATAATTTGTCGCCGGCTCTGCACTGAGTAACGGGTCTTTATAACGTTTGTTGTTTAAGCTCTCACAATCGTATCTCTTCCACATCCTCCTAGCACTCTCCAATTGCTCCTAAGTCTGACAGATCTTAGTTCAGAGATTTTTGGATGAGCGTAGCGAAGATTCCATTTCACTACACTGGAGAAAAAAATCCGGAATGTTTTTTTTTTTTTTCTGTTTGTATTATTGTGTGTTTGTTAACACGATTCCGGCTAAACCGATACCTACTCCAATTGCGATGAAATTTTATGGAGGCCTTCGAAATCACTGAACTTAGAACTGCCACGTTTTTTAGCGCAATCGAAAAATTATTTCTCATAAAAATTGCAATTTTACAATTTTTTTTTATTTTTAAAATTTTTTTACGACTTATAACACCTACATGCTTGATCCGATTTTAATGATTTTTTCACAGAACTTTAATATCATGAATTAAGATATTCTTGTGAAATTTGAGCGCCATAGAAAAATTATTTCTCATGAAAATCGAAATTTTACAGTTTTTTTTCTTTTTTAAAACAATTCTTTGACTTATAACACCTACATGCTTTATCCTATTGTAATGATTTTTTCACAGAACCTTAATTTTATGAATTAATATATTCGTGTAAAATTTGAACACAATCTAATAATTATTTCTTATGAATATTGAAATTTTACGATTTTTTTCTTTTTTTAAAATTACGATTAATAAAAAATAAAGTAAATTTGTAATTTAATTTAATTTACTTTTAAAAAAATCTTCGACCAAGTAATAATTTTTTCACAGAACAACAGAAAATCCGCATAACACATGGCAGCTTAATGCACCAATTACGCTCATCCAACAACGCGGCGGGACTTAAGCGTTTTCCTAGTTAAGGTCCTATGATACTTCACTATGATCGGAATAGCCGTTTGACTGGTAGAGAGCAAAGAAACAAATTTGTTTTATATACATAAAAAGTAGGGCTGGGCTATGACATATCATTCAATTATTGATATCACACGAAAAATTTCGATATGATATCGATATATCGAAATGTAATTGTTTGTAAAAAAAAAAAAAAAAAAAAAAATCAATTTTTTTTAAATGTTATTTTTCATAATTTTGGCCAAATATGTTTGATAAGGTGTCACCATAGACCTATTTACGATCTCACAATCGCGTTTTATGACCCGGCACCTCCAGCAAATGCACCAGCCAGGGTAATTTAATTTAGACTACCTACCCGGCACCTCCACCAAAATTTTGAAATTTAGCATTTTTTGTGTTAATTTTGATATTTCGATATGAAATCAAATATCGATATCGAAATTTTTTCCAATCATCGATATCATATCGAAATATCGATTTTTTTGCCCAGCCCTAATAAAAAGTTTATGACGAGCTATTTTTCTCAGGTTAACTGAAGTTTTTGCTACGTTCACTCTGCTCATTCATCTTCATTGTGGTTTGAGTTAAGCCTATACTAGCTCCAACAAAAGAATGCAGATGCTTTCGTCACTAGTGGTAGTGGTGAGGGTGGTACGAATGCGCGGTACGTACAAGGAATGTCGCCTTTGTGTATGAAAGAGATATTCATTTTACCAACACAAGCAAAAATTATCTGTGCTTGATCAATCACTAAGTTCTTCCGTATGTTAGATCCACGCTAAGCTAGTGCGAATGGAGTTGACAAAGTAGTTATGTAGGGAAAACAATTTTGATCTAGTATCTGCATTCTTTTGTTGGAACCACTACTTGGTTTTTGTTGTGGTGATGGTAATGACTAATGAGTGACTAATGAATAAATACATTTTAATGTAAAATTGAATTGGAAGTAGGCCTAAGTTTGTTATTTTGTAGTCACTAACTACTTATTGACTACTACTTATTAGTTACTTATTGTGTAGAAATATATATATATATATTTATCTATGGGACTATGGCTAATAAATAATAATCATCTTCAATCTGGAATCAATATTAAAAAGTGAGCATTTGACATGTAGGGGCCTACCCCTAAATAATAAAATATAAATGGAAAAAGATTATAAGTTATATAACATAGGTGTGTGATTGTAAACTTAGCCTAAATTTTTAAAAATCATGGAGGTACCGCCGTACCGGTAATAGGTATTTGTTTAAACTACCTGTTTGCAAGGGAAAATAAGAACAAAATAAATAAATACGTATTGACAGTATGTTCTTGTTTTTAATTTGCAGATTAAAGGCCACGAGGATGATGTGAATACAGTGGCCTATGCAGACAAGACCTCGTACATCCTATACAGTGGTGGGGATGATGGACTTTGTAAGGTATTGGCACAATCAGTTTTCAGCATATTATACCGTATTATAAATTGATAAGTTGTGTCATTTACAGAATCAGGTTCACTCCTTACTCTCTATAGTACCGGGTACTGTAAACCCTTGTTAATGCAAACTCATTCACATTGTGTTCAATTCAAACTTGATGGAAGTCCCTACCGAGGCATTTGATATACAGTAAGATCCCTCTTATCCGATCTCCTCTTATCCGATGTTCCGTGTTAACCAACCCGCCCAAAAAAAAAAAAAAAAAAAAAAAAAAAAAATTAAAGTTTTAAATACGTAAATAAAACATAAAAATAATTACAGACGCCGCGCCGCACTTTTTTAAATGTACTCGCATACATTTGTAGGCATGCCTTACGAGTAGGGATGACATCGGGTACCCGGTTCCAGAAATTACCCGGAGACGATTTTAAGATAATTCACCATTTTAAATTACGCGCTACGTGGTTGCGGTCTTTCCCGCGGAGCGTGCCCGCTGTCTAAAGAGTAACTGGAGTTGACGACAGAGCGCGTTGTAAGCTACCACGTGCTTCCGTCCGTCTCGGCGAGTCGCGCCCATGCCACGAGTGAGTGCAAGAGAGAAAGATGCGGCAATAAATCTTGGACACTGCCGTGTGCGCAGTACGAGATGCGCGTACGATCCAACCAACTCACACTCACAGCTGACTGACAAAGATGGTTGGGTGAAGAAGAAGAATTCGCAATGCAATCATCTTTCAACCGATTCACGAAATTCGTTATCACGACGCATAGGATTGTTATTCCTGGGCTTATGTTCTTTCTTTCCCAGGCTTATCTTGCGACGAGAGCTTCAGCGCGGGATATAGTAGTGAGAGGTTTTTCCCACATGAGAAAGAGAGCTAGGCCTAGCCTAGGCCTATGTTTGCATTGTAGGCCTAGCCTAGGCCTAGGCCTACTGCGTCGAGTTTAGGCCTAGACTTACGTTTTTATTACGACATGTAGGCCTAATTGTTTACGTGTGTTTGTGAGCTTGATTTACAAGCTATTAAATCATTTAGTATACCCTCCACGAAGTGTATCGTGTGTATTTTATGTTCCTTTATCCATTACATGTGTCATATATCATTTTACCACATCAGGCTATGCTACGAGAGCAAATAAACAAATGAAACGCGCCATCCGAGTTTTTCGCAAATCCGAGGTGCCCCCGGTCTCATCCAACTCGGATAAGAGAGATCTTACTGTACTATGAGCTTCAAGTTAACTTTTTTTTTTTCAAAATGAGAGTTTTGGGGTTTCTTGAAGTTTATATTAGAGGTGAAATGATAAGACTGCGGGTAGAAATTTTAATAGTGGGGTTGGGTTCGGGGCTCTGGTAGGCCTACATTACTTGGGTTCGGGGCTCTGGTAGGCCTACATTACTTGGGTTCGGGGCTCTGGTAGGCCTACATTACTTGGGTTCGGGGCTCTGGTAGGCCTACATTACTTGGGTTTTCGGCTCAGGCCGGGTGTTGAATTATTTTACTTGTGAAAAATCTTACATTGTGATTGAATTGTTAAGACTGGCACCTCCCCTACATCAATTAAGTGTGGAAGTTACCATAAAATCGGGCCCCCAAATACCGACCCAAAATTTCGGGTATCCGCAAACCACTAAATATTTTGGACCCGTTCTTCTTCGTACAGTACGTGCAATAATGCACTTCTGTTCAATTAGGGATTTTCTTAAATCCAAGCAATACAGGTACAAAAGTACCTCAAATTAACAGGGCTCTACTATGTAAGTGGAATTGAATTTTAAACATTCTCTCGGGCCATTCAGAGCAAGTGTTTTACGTAGGCCTATTGCATTTCCAGGTGTGGGATCGACGCACACTAAACGAGAGCAACCCCAAGCCCTGTGGAGTTCTTGCCGGGCACAGAGACGGTGTGACCTACATCGACTCGCGCGGCGACTCTCGCCATTTGATCTCCAACTCGAAGGACCAGAGCATCAAGCTTTGGGACATTCGACTCTTCTCTGACGCTTCGGCACAGGAGACCACGCGGCAGGTTGTTCTGGAACAGAACTGGGATTACCGGTGGCAGAAGGTACCCAGAAAATGTAAGTTAAAGAAAAGTCTAGTAGACAGAGCTATCAAGACAGGCTCGCCGCTCTCATATACTACCACGCCTGCGCCTTGGACTAGCAAGCCAGCTGGCTCGCGAGGCCCGACTTGGTCGATGCACTCGGGCGGGAGTCGCGTGCGTAATATTTTACATAAATGTTCCGTTTTTCAATTGAGCTTTGCACGCAAAGCTTGTTACAGGTCGCGCCACCATAGTACCGGTCCTAACTGCTATGAATCATCAACACAGTAGGCAGTGACTGAATGACTAACTCCCCATAGTTCTTTGGGCTCGGCATTGTGGATCATCTAGACTGGGCTTGTACTAAGGTGGCGCTACGTGTGTGAGAAAGTAGCAGTGCAAAGACCAATTCAATTCATGTTGATAACATATTGTAGCCTACTGTTATTCAAATGGGTGAGATGGAAGGGTATTACGTGCATGTGCATCAACATCTTGGTTTTTTTCAGTGAGCAATGTACGAAAGAACCTGGCTGGTGATACATCCGTGATGACGTATCGAGGCCACTCTGTCCTACAGACTCTCGTCAAGTGCCACTTCTCTCCCGAGGCCACCACCGGCCAGCGTTACATCTACACAGGCTGTGCTGCAGGCAGAGTAGTCAGTAAGTCACTTTGATACATTTCTCCGTCAATGCCTAGAAATATGATCAATCAAATTGCTGCAAAAGACTAGTGTAGTCAACATTGTTTACGAGACAATCACAGCGGGCGGCCACACGCGGGAGAGAGAGGGGTAATGACAATGTCAATGTGTCAATAACGCTGTATAGTGTGTATTGTTTTCCCGTGAAATAGGTAGATCGCGAGCAGAAAAACCCGTTTAAAGCGCCTGGGAATTCCATCAAATCCACAATTTAGTTGACAAATTTTGTTGTAAAAAGTTATGGTCAAAAACATTAGTTTGTTAAAATGATCTTTTTGTTGTAATGACTCTTGGCTTGTTTAACACTTCAAACATAGGCTAGGAATTCAGGTGGGACCACCAACATTTTTCGGTATAATGATAATTTCGTAGTAATAGTGTTCATTGTAACGACTTTTGACTGTAGCTAAAACTAAAAGAGATTGCACATGTGGTCTCTTTATCTACTTCTACTACATATGATCATAACATTAAAAAAAAACAGGGAGAGCCTTGGCTCAGTCTTGGCACCAAGCCAAGGTTCTGTCTTGTAGATAGAGTGATGGTGTGGCTGTGGACTGAGGGGGGGGGGGGGCTACAGCCTTGTGCAACAGTAGCTACGTAGTAGTGATTGACCTACAATCTGGTAAGGTACTTGATTAATAAAAGCACTGCTTTTGCTTTATAATTATAAAACATGGAAACTTGGCTGGATGTTTGGAAGTAGGGTTAAAATGTGTTTCTTTTGTTTCCAGTTTATGACCTGTTGACGGGTCGAGTCGTCAAGGTGTTGGAAGGTCATAGAGCATGCGTCCGAGATGTGTCTTGGCATCCCACTAAGCACGAAATTATTAGTACATCGGTAAGAAACTTCCTACATTTCTTGCATTTGGTATAATCCTTAGGAGTGATTGTAATGGTGTTTCTTCTAGGCAAACAACCATAGAATTCTTTAGAGGTGTGCAAATTCTACTTTTTTCCAAACTGAACCTTCATATTATTTTGAACTTTGAACTCTAACTTTGAACTTTGTTGAATGCTTTCTGAATGCTCCGTTAACGAAAAACTCTGATGATCCCGACTTTCTTGTTTTTCTCCTCCCAGCTGGGCCCTAGTTACAGTATATTAAAGTGATATTTTAAGTGTGAAACTCGTTAAATACCATTAAAAGAACATAAATAAAACAGCAATCTGTGATATTTGACTGCGCAATTGATAAATAAAAGGTCGTAAAATAGGTCACGGGATGGGACTGGGAGACACGCGAGTGTGAACGCCTAGTTTCAAGATAAGAAAAGTTGTAAAAGACCCTTTAAAACTAGATAAAACAATATTTTTTTAAGATAAACAATCTCATAGTCACAAGAATACGATAACGAGCTACAGCCTTCAAAGCTATGCAGTAAGCTCAAGATCAGGCATAAAGAATGAAGTTTTTTCTGTTTGACGGAAGATGATCGTTTTCTCAAAGCGATCTCGCCAGCGCTTGATGTTGCATCGCAAATTCCATTCGCCCATTCATCCACTTCTCCCTCGTCGAGCGCATCACAGCCTGGTAGCCGACGGAACACGTTCAGAAATGCTTCTGTGTTGTGTGTTGCATTTTCATAGTCACCGTCATTGTCACCCAATGCAAATTCCATTTCTTCCTATCCAGACTCGTCTTCATCATGTCGTCTTCACAGCTAGGCCATATTTTGCGCAATGACCTAATGATAGAAAGTGGTTCTATCTCTGCCCACGACTTGGCTGACCAGTAAACAATTGTTTTCATTGTGACTTGTCTGCCAGTAAAAACTGCAGAAGGCAATATCTGTAGTGGCGCTTGAGATTTTCTAGCACCCCCTGATCCATTGGTTGCACAAGAGCAGTTACATTAGGCGGTAGAAAAATTGCCGTAATGTTGCCTAAAAGTTATTAAGTTCATCTTCACCCGGATGCGAAGGCACATTGTCAAGCAATAGCAGTCAAACTTTTTTTGCGCAAATGACGTTTCACCGACGGAACAAACTTGTCAAAAAACCACTCTTTAAATAAAATCGAATCCATCCACGCACTCCTTTGGTGACAATAATGGACAGGCAATGCATCTAAATCCAAGTTTTTGAATGCACGCAGTTTTTTTAATTTTCCGATTAACATTAATGGAAGCTCATGTGTTCCTGTAGCATTACTGCACGACATGTGCTCCTGAAGCATTACTGCACGCCATGTGTTCCTGAAGCATTACTGCACGCCATGTGTTCCTGAAGCATTACTGCTCGCCGTGTGTTCCTGAAGCATTACTGCACGCCATTAGTGTTCCTGAAGCATTACTGTACGCCATGTATTCCTGAAGCATTACTGATTGTTGTCAAGTTTCTATTGTTACTTGTTATTATATACCTCAAAAGACTTACCATTAAAACCTTTAATTCTATGGATTCTGGGTAACTTTTTCAACTTTTTCTTTCAAAAGGAACTACATCACCATAACCTTAATGTGCATGTAAAATATAAACGTTGTAGCCCCACCCGTTTGGTCAGAATCGGCCCAAATGTCACGAAAATATCGCACTAAAAATTGGGAAAAAATCGTAAAAGTACGAAATTCATGAGAAATATTTCTTTGATTGTACCCAAAAACGTGGCAGGTCTAAGTTCAGAGATTTCGAAGGTCCTCTCCAATTTTCATCAAGATCACATATCGATGGTGAAGAAGAAGAACCAATACCTTCTATCTGCCATTTTCTGCCAAAATGAGATGTTGGTGTCTATGGATACAGAAAATTATTTCGAATTTTTTGGTGCTAATAGCTCCTATCTAACAATGCTTAAACATCTCCAAAAGAGACATATACATCAATATCTCCTATCTGCCACTGCCAACTAGTTACTTTTTTTAAAATCAGTTTTAATGCTCTCCTGAACAATTTGCTTTTTGGCAGATAGAAGGTATTGGTTCTTCACCATCGATATGCCGTTTGCCCGGTAGAATGCAAACAAACAGGCCTACAAAAATACAAAAAAAAAACAGCTAATTTTGAGTGAAATTGAAGTCTTCGCTTCGCTCATCAAAATTTTTTTTAAATCTCACGTAGACTAGGCCTATAGCATGAAATCGTGAACGAAATTGTATGAAACTGGTCAAAACGCTAATTAAATCGCAAAATTGAACCTGTTATTGAGTGTTTTATTCTTTTTGTGGCAAAATGCGGAAATCACTTTAAAAAATTAAAGTTGGCACATAAAATCAAAATTGCATCTTGTCTGACACCTCAACTGTGTCCTTCCCATCCTGTGACTTAATTTCTATCCGGTTTTATATGGAAATCAATCCAGAATTCAAAAAATCCAAATCAGCGGGGCATCGAACCCGATCTCCCAATTGCCAGTCGGGTGCTTTTCCCCTTAAGTGATTCGTAAATCGTAATTGTGTCGTCAACATTCACAGTTATGCTTGCAGTCATGGTTGGGGGAAGAAAGCTTGAATACCATTAATATCATCTAGGGGTGTGCGGGAAAGGATTTTTCAGACTCGGGACGGGATCGGGAATTTTACATTACAAAATACGGGAATCGGGACGGGATCGGGAAATTTTCCGACAAATAAATAAATTAAATGCAGCATCTTTATATCACTTTATCAAGTACAAAAATTGCAAAGGATCACCAAATTAATCACATTGACTCACAATTTGACCTTAGGCTTGGGCCTAGGCCTAGCTAGGCGTACTTGAAGGGCCTACGCCTAGGCCCTACCCAAAACGAATAGGCCTAGGGCCCTCGTAATAATTAGGTTAGAAAGAATGGACTGTGCTTTAGATTAGCCATGAAGGTTAGGCCTAGGACCAACTGGGAAGAGAGACCAAATTACAAATTAGCTAGTTGTAAGTTGTACCTAGGCCTAGGGCCTAGGCTACAAACTAACCATTTTCAACTTACCAAATGCATTTGGCCTAGGGCCTGCCTAGGCTAGCATCCATGGGCTTATCTAAACCACAGGCCTTTCTTTCTAACCAAATAATTAATTTTGGGTAGTCCTAGGCCCTGGCTTAGACAAATATAAATACAAGTAGGGACCTAGGCCCTTGCCTAAAGTCTATTTGTAAGTCAAATCATTGTGATTAATTTGGTGGAGGCCTATTTCCCAGCTGTTTCAGGTCAAAAATCGAATATTATTTTGATTTTTGAAGCACTGCACTCTGGATGCTAATGAATCATGCAGGCACGCGCGAATGCTGCGATCTAGTGGGCACCTTGCCAACTGCTTTCATATAGTCTGAAGCGGCGGGAATTTCAATTTCCCGACTTTTGACGTAATCCCGGCGAGTTTCGGGAAAAAAACTATTTCGGGAACGGGATCGGGAAGGTGATTATCCGATCCCGATCCCGAAATGTCGGGATCCCGCACACCCCTAATATCATCTATGGATTAACTTTCATAAAAATGCTGAATGGCTGAACGGCAAATGCTCTTTGAGGTCCGCCTTAGGGTATGTCCGGTATGATATTGATGCAGCGATATGTTTTTCTCATGCCTTAGGATGCCGACTTATTTTTGTCACAAAATTCATATTCATATTATAGCCTATTCATTGTACAATAATTTGAATTCCTTTAAACTTTTACCTTACTTTATTTTTCATTTCTTGAAATGGATTTTAAAATTGGGGGTTGTTGAATATTGGATGCTGTGTTATAGACGGGCTAATTCAACGGTGTATAATCCCTGTAGGCTCTTATGACATAACTTATTTTGGAGAGGTCTACCTTCAATGTGAACCAATACATACATGGATGTTGCAACAGATAATGATGATTGATGATATTCACCTAGAGCCTACATGAAAATAAATAAATCCGTATTTAGAGTCTACCCGCTTAGGCCCGGTATTTCAATGTCCAGTTAAAGTGGCAAGTAAATTTAACTGACACATAACTTGTTTTCACTATGGCAACCACCAATCAGAAGCCTTGTAAATATTTACTGAGAGGACTAACTGGCAGATAAATTTTAACTAGACATTGAAATTCTGGACCTAGTCATAACTGATTTTAGTGGGGACATAAACAAAGCGACCAAGCCAACCAACCCTGTAGGCCCCGACGTAATCGACGAGTGATCGATAACCAACCAAAGATCAATATTTTTTATAATAGGAAATATATAGCAATCAGTGGCGTGGAAAGTGCGAACACCCGCGGATCAAAGCCAGAATCAACAAGGCCGATTCAGAACAACTTTGAATTTATTATGTGCCTCGTTGCTAGGACGGCTCTAAAGTCACCGTTTACTAGTTCCTAAGCTAAGAACTGATGGACTGAAGTCCAAATCAGAAGTTAAAAAACTTCTGACATTAGCGGGGTTTGAACCCTGAACCTTCTGCATTGGAAGCAGGTAGGCTAACCACAAGACCAGCGAGCCACACAACAAGACCAGCGAGCCACACACAAACTTTTGGATGTTGCGTTGTCGAATGTAAAATAAAGAACTCTTATTAAACTAATGAATTGTTACAGTGGGATGGAACGCTGGGTCGGTGGACATACTCGGGGAAGACCAAGGAAGACTCCGAGACCGAGATGGAGACTGTGTTGTTAACTCCGGAGGAGGTGGAGGAAAAGACTGTGCGGCGCAGCCAGCGCATCGCGGACCGTCAACTAGTGTCTCAGGGAACGCTCAACGGGGGGACATCTTCCGCTCGCTCCAGACTCGGCCCCCGAAGGAAATGACTGGACCGGGTTGTGAAGTTAAGTTCATCAACATTATGTGACTAGGTGTAAGGACAATAAGACTCCGAGCGCATTGCAGAACCAATTACAGTATGAGGGTTGCCATGCTTACCCCTTCTGAGAGATGCAAAACATTCCTCCTAACCAGTTCTGTATTATAGGGCTTTTGTGTATTGCATACTGGGAGGTGAAGGAAAGTTAAAGTCAAAACAAAAGTAAAAGTGGTCAATCCATCTTAAGCCACAGCTCAATTGGTTTTCATCCATTCAAAACACTTGTTTCTTTTAATGTAGACCAAAGTATTTTAATGGGGTTTTACTGTATTTTGATAGATCAGGGATCGAGAATCAGCATAATTAAGCCTTGCCTAAACATCAGGAGGATTAGTTTTTCTTGAGCAAATTATTACGCTCCGCTCTTTTCAAATAACTACTAGAAGAGAACGCGAATGGTTTGTAACTAGAATCATAATCAAGGTACAGTAGTTCAATGAACAACATTTTCATCCACTGTTTTTGCATCTCCATGAAGCATTCATGAGTGTGACAAGTGCTGAGGCCCAGTGGTGCGGGTGCAAAATTGAGACGGCAAATGACATTTGCCTCCTCGAAAATAATATCGGAAGATGTTACTACTGGATACATCAAGTGTGTAGAGATATTAATGCCAGAACTGTAGTCATATATATATATGTAGGCCTACTTGCCATTGTAAAAGGCATTTTCACGTATGCTCCATAGGTATTTAACCATTAACACATTAACCAAGTTGTCGCAGATGTTTAGAACAAGTGTCAATTGTCCATAGTGTTGCATAACAAAAGCTTCAGCATAACTAAGTTGGCAAACAATGTTCAGAACTCTGCCAATGTAGACATAATGTTGTTGATGGTGTTAACTGTTAATGCCAGAACAGCAATGGCATGTGGGCCTACTTATCATTGCCAAATGAAATGTGTTATCACTGTGACTACATTTACCAAGCCGCCTAACTAATCATCACTCACAGCTTGTGTTCTGGGAGAGTGGAAAACAAATTGTGTATGCTTATTATTTTGAGAAGTTTATTTATATTCTGTATAGGCCTATGTATGTACATATATTATACACGTATATTAAACATTGTAAACATTTTGTTTTTCAATGAACAATTGCTATTGTGTAGCACTGTTAGCGCATGTAAATACCTACCTTGGTATTCTTGGTTGGAGGATGATGAGCTACCCTACCCTACTATTGATTATGAGCTCGACATCAAGAGCTTGTATTGGATCCCGTGGTATTCTAATTTAAATGAGTGCTTAACTGTTTGATGGAGACTGCTGCATATGAAAGCAAGTACTACTTGGAAGTACTGTAGGTAGTTCTAATCGTTCGTAGAATATGAGAGACATAGTACTTGGAAAAAGGTCGTAATAACAGCTATCAATCATATTCATTAGTCACTCATAATGGTCCTTGTAAGGAATTCTATTCTGGGAGACAAAATGGGGGAAATTGTTTCCATAGATTTGTGAAAATATTTAACCGGTAATGATTTGTTTTGTAATGACTCAAATTGAAATTGGCTTTTTGTAAAGCCTACAGCCCTAGCCCTATTGAACGTAGTAGAGTTGTGTTGAAAACCTATTGGCATTTAGCATTGAAATTTTAAATGTATATATGACCCGCATTAGAAACAAATTACAAAATTGCCGCTAGGTGTACCGGTAAAATCTTTTTCCATTTTTCCAGGAAAAAAAAACAATCTTTTTCTTTTATCTTAATTTTATTTTGTGCATTTTATTTTTAAATATGTTGTGTGTATATTGTGGTTGTGAGTATAGTTAATACTTAATTTTCAGTACTAGGTTATTATTTTGTAAAACAATGAGATTTGCTACAAAGTTTGACGGGGATAAGCTGGCAATAAGTTACATGTCGGTAGTAGGCCTACATGTATTTTCAACTCATGCTTGCTAATTAAAGGCATTATTAAGAGTATAAGAGTAAATACTATAGTACACCCATAATTCATGATGTTAAGCCTGATTAAATAGGCATTGTTAATAACAAATCCAATGCCAAGGTATTACATTTAGTATAATATCAATAAAATATATTATCAATTATCATTAATTTGAATAAATTTGGATTTGCATTTTTTCTTTCTTTCTTATTTAATACCACATTTTTATAGATATGGGGTTTTCACCTGCTAAACTAAAAAATATATTTAAAAATATAAAATTAGTTATGAATTTACGAAGTGACAGAAAAAAAATGGGTCCACCCTTACTGGGAAAAAAACTAAGCTTGATTATTTTCGAGCTAGGCCCCATCGCCAAAAATTTCCCATAAGAAATAACAGGGAGACATTATTTTTATGTCCCGTGACCTTGAAGGGTTTTGGTAAAAAACTATTTTCCATCATTGACATACTCGGCTACCTTTTCTGTGAATCGTCTATGTTTTGTTTCTGTATTTGGGGGCAAGTGGTTCAGTGATGGGCTATCATAAGCATTGATTTGGTGTATTTCTATAGTGTTGATTGGGGATGGGATAGATCTTAAAACTTGCAAATCCGACTACTATTACACTGTAAAAAGTAAATCCAGACTCTTAATAATAATAACTAATTAAGAATAGCTCTAAAAAAAAACATGTTTTTGACTGGCTAGTGGGCTGGTTGTACATTCTAATAATCTTCATTAACCATTAACCATTATTGATCAATGATCATCCACTAAATTTTTCATTTTTATTTACTTTATTTAGCTACCTATATTGCTACTATACAATTGTCACATAATAATTTACAATTTTGTCTTGTCACATAGACTAATACAAATTATTCTCTATTTTTAATCACCCATTCTCGACATTTTAATTTAAAACTATGTACGTATCTTGACCCCTTTACATCTGCTGTCAATTTGTTAGGCCCTATATTCTCCGATCCCGGCATAAAAACTGATCTTTGTTTTTTTTTTTTTTTTAGTTGGTCTGGTTTCTCTTCCATGAATTTCCACACTCTTTAATTTTTCTTCTAAATAACTTGGCAAATGATTATTTTCAATCTTGTATATAAATGTTAACATATTGTGTAATTGAATATTTTGTTGAACTGTTAACCATCTTAAATCTTTCGTCATATCAGAAATTGGCGTTATTTTCCTACATTGTAATATGCATCTCATAGCCTTGTTTTTTTTTTAAACTAAATTAAATTAAAGATTACATTGAACAATACTGCTTTTTGGTAAGTTGAACAGCTTTTCAAGAATTTGATGTTCATTCAACATACTTAAACTAGGGACAGAGCAAGCCATTAAAAAGTTTTAGTTTTTAGACATATTTTTTTAAAAGACAGGTTAGCCCTAGGCCTAGAGTATATTTTTAATTTGTAGCTCAAATACTCTGATGGATTAACTTAAAACGAGACTAGGTATTGGCAATGACTAGATTGCATCAGTATTTTTGTTTTATTTCATCTATTTTTATTTTTAGGTGTTGTGTTTCCTAGAGCATGTGCCTCGTTCTCATAAGCAATAGTGTAGGCTACCCTAAGTACATTAATTTGTTCATACATTTACTTTAGTTAATATAGATTGGAGAAGGGTTGACAGGTTGGGAAAGCATAGAGAACATAAAGCCCAGCCTGAAGGGCTGGGGGCGACAAAACTTTTCACCTGCTGATGACAACAGTAGCTAATTTAAAGTTGTTACCTTAATCCACGACGCGTTTCGTCCTTCTGGGACTCTTCAGGCGGATGGTGGCCACTAAAAATCAGCTAACTACATGCAACCAAAACTCACAACACATAACCAAACCTGTGGTAGGGCCACGCAAGAAGTAAATTCTGCAAGCATGTTGTCATCATCAGCAAGGTTACTTCACACACCATTCATACTGGGGCACACAGTCAGCACAGACAGTAAGGGGGCTTCCCTCCCAACTCTGGTGCTCGGGAGACAAGAAATCCATGACTTACCCTGGATTCGAACCAGGACCCTTGGCAACAAGAGAAAAGCTGCCCCTCCTGCTGTTGCTGGGCAAGGGTGCCTCTTCATTCATACAAAGAGAAAAGGTTAGAGATAGGAAGGGTGGAAAGTCACAACACAGCACAACCAGTGAGGGGGCTTCCCTCCTAGACTCTGGTGCTTGGGCGACAAAAGAACCATGTCTTACCCTGGATTTGAACCAAGACCCGTGGCAACGAGAGAGGCTGCCCTACTAATAATTGTGACTGGGATTCGAAAACGAAAGGAAACAAGACTACAAATTGCAAGCTCTTGGCTATAGCACAGGTACACGTGCTATATTAGCTCTTGGCTGCAGATGAAGAGGTTGAAGGAAAAGACGAGTAGGGTCTAACAGGTTCATCACCTGCTAGGCCCCCCCAGCAGGACAAGGAGTCACACTTGTTATGAACAAGGAAACACGGACCCACCAGAGGGTGTAGAGTAGGCTCGCCCATCTCGACCCCATAGGTGAAGAAAGATGGAAAGTGATAGGTGTCAAATGACTTGGTTGTTCAATTAGTTTGGAAAAGGCCAAATGGCTAGTTTAGTTTAGAGGGGCAGCTTTTCTCTTGTTGCCAAGGGTCCTGGTTCGAATCCAGGGTAAGTCATGGATTTCTTGTCTCCCGAGCACCAGAGTTGGGAGGGAAGCCCCCTTACTGTCTGTGCTGACTGTGTGCCCCAGTATGAATGGTGTGTGAAGTAACCTTGCTGATGATGACAACATGCTTGCAGAATTTACTTCTTGCGTGGCCCTACCACAGGTTTGGTTATGTGTTGTGAGTTTTGGTTGCATGTAGTTAGCTGATTTTTTAGTGGCCACCATCCGCCTGAAGAGTCCCAGAAGGACGAAACGCGTCGTGGATTAAGGTAACAACTTTAAATTAGCTACTGTTGTCATCAGCAGGTGAAAAGTTTTGTCGCCCCCAGCCCTTCAGGCTGGGCTTTATGTTCTCTATGCTTTCCCAACCTGTCAACCCTTCTCCAATCTAAACTAAACTAGCCATTTGGCCTTTTCCAAACTAATTGAACAACCAAGTCATTTGACACCTATCACTTTCCATCTTTCTTCACCTATGGGGTCGAGATGGGCGAGCCTACTCTACACCCTCTGGTGGGTCCGTGTTTCCTTGTTCATAACAAGTGTGACTCCTTGTCCTGCTGGGGGGGCCTAGCAGGTGATGAACCTGTTAGACCCTACTCGTCTTTTCCTTCAACCTCTTCATCTGCAGCCAAGAGCTAATATAGCACGTGTACCTGTGCTATAGCCAAGAGCTTGCAATTTGTAGTCTTGTTTCCTTTCGTTTTCGAATCCCAGTCACAATTATTAGTAGGGCAGCCTCTCTCGTTGCCACGGGTCTTGGTTCAAATCCAGGGTAAGACATGGTTCTTTTGTCGCCCAAGCACCAGAGTCTAGGAGGGAAGCCCCCTCACTGGTTGTGCTGTGTTGTGACTTTCCACCCTTCCTATCTCTAACCTTTTCTCTTTGTATGAATGAAGAGGCACCCTTGCCCAGCAACAGCAGGAGGGGCAGCTTTTCTCTTGTTGCCAAGGGTCCTGGTTCGAATCCAGGGTAAGTCATGGATTTCTTGTCTCCCGAGCACCAGAGTTGGGAGGGAAGCCCCCTTACTGTCTGTGCTGACTGTGTGCCCCAGTATGAATGGTGTGTGAAGTAACCTTGCTGATGATGACAACATGCTTGCAGAATTTACTTCTTGCGTGGCCTTACCACAGGTTTGGTTATGTGTTGTGAGTTTTGGTTGCATGTAGTTAGCTGATTTTTAGTGGCCACCATCCGCCTGAAGAGTCCCAGAAGGACGAAACGCGTCGTGGATTAAGGTAACAACTTTAAATTAGCTACTGTTGTCATCAGCAGGTGAAAAGTTTTGTCGCCCCCAGCCCTTCAGGCTGGGCTTTATGTTCTCTATGCTTTCCCAACCTGTCAACCCTTCTCCAATCTAAACTAAACTAGCCATTTGGCCTTTTCCAAACTAATTGAACATTACTTTAGTTAATAAGTAGTTCCATGTTTACATGAAGCAGTATTCCGAGCCTCTGGATTTTCTTAATTTCCACTAATAAAAATGTTAATGTACCAATACCTACATTTATTTTAAATCTTTCACTTCAAAATAATTTCTTTATTGCCTAATTGGCATCATAATCAGCTCCAATATAGGCCCTATGGGATAAATAAATATATAATTAAAAAATAAAATGGCCTAAAATGTACATTAAAACAGGCATGTAGGAACTCTTTAAGTGGGGCGTGAATGACAAGCTTATTTTTGGCTTCTGCATGCTTGACACAACTAGTACCTAGTAAAACTAGGTTTTTAGTAACTTGTAGCTGTGTTGATGAATGGCAAACTGGATGTTAAACATTCTGAAGTGGGCGGGGGTCACAGAAAGGATTCCCCTCCCCCCTTCTTATGCACCTGCATAAAAAGCCCTAAAGGCATTGCAATTGATCGACAGGTTCTTAATCTAGTGTCCCAGTCATTACATAATGGAGAATAAAGCTGCTGTGGTATTAAACATAGTCCTACATACGAGGTGACTAAATGGCTGATCTCGTGTGATTTGAACTGCTTAGCACATCATTAGCCTTTCAAGTGATTTGCCCACATATACATGGGATTGGGTGAGTTCTTTGCTATGCCAAGCCCGTGTATACACGTTTCACTACTCCCGCTGAATGTTTAAATTATAGGAGTCGTATATTGTGGATATCGACGTATGCATGATAGTTAATTTATTGTACACGAATGACGTCAATCGGCAAAGTGTTGAAACTACAAGGCAACAATTCGTCTTGATTTGTATGCCTGGTAGTGAATTTTTAAGGTCGTGTAAATGATTACATCGTCAATGGCACTTGCTTTAAGTAAACATGGCTAAACCAACTGAAGAAGCAATATTTTGACAGGCAATATAGCAAAACCTTTTTGTCTACCAAATCAGATTATAAAGTAGAGTGTGACAGCAATGAAGAGGTTGATGATAGCTTCATAGGATGTTGCCATTTTGCGGCGCCCACAGAGTCTGTCGGACCTAAAGGTCTGTTCGTTTGTCTTACTCCAGAGTAAAGTAGAGTTACTCCGATATTTCTAGAGTCAGAGTAAAAACGTCATAACCTGATCCAGAGCTTCTCGGAGTACGTACTCCAGATCACGACAAAAGAACATAATTATGGTCAACTTAACCTAATTGACGTTGACACTTGACAGTTCTGCTGATAAATTCATGATAAATTGTCGCAATGAGTGTTGTGGATGAGTTGGAATTGTTCAATGATGACGAATATGAAAGTTCCCTTTTCTCGAGTTCTGACTCTAGTTCTGATGATGACATTGAGATGGTTGTAGGGATTGTAAAACTTGTTATAGCACCCATCTAGTAGTGCTGGCTCCCCCTCAGGTGTTAAAATTAAAGTGGCGTCGATAATATCTTGCGACGCCTCAGCCATAGTTAGCAAATAGGCTAGCCTAGATTATGGTTTCCAGCTCGATCATTTACCGCTCTTCGGCCATTTTTTCTTACTCTACTCTACGTACTCCACCTATAGACCCAGAGTACATATTCGTACTCTCGCTAACTCTAGAGTAAGTTACTTGGTACAAAAGAACGCGCATCACAACTTGATCTAGAGTAAGATTTTACAAAAGAACGCCGATAACTTACTCTGGCTGATCTAGATCAGTCAGAGTACGACAAACGAACAGACCTTAAGACTACACCCAGGACTACTCATGGTTAGTCCTAGAGTAGTAATTGAATCTGACGATGACAAGAACGCTAATAACCTAGTCCTAAATTTCATGCATCGAATCGAACCTAAAACAATAATATGAGAAATTTTATGTAAAACTGTATTTTACTATTTTTGAAAACGCACAGAGCACAGAGTGTGTGAAAGGGGACCAGAAACGTAGCACTATAAGGTTAAGCACCTGTGTTGTTGGTTCTGTTTTAATTTAATGTAATTCCACCGCAATTTTTAAATCCTTTTTATAAACCACAATGAATAATGTGTAGGCCTAGGCCTATATATATGTATGTATATATATATATATATATATATATATATATATATACCACCTACTCAATTTTTATCGTGTGACACAACCCAGAAAAACGTGTATTCTAATATATATATATATATATATATATATATATATGGATTGTTGTAGGTTTTCGCGGCCCGTCATAGGATAAAAACAAGGATCTTGGGTAAAACCGCGTCGAAAATAAGATGAACCAGGGCAGAACCTGGGCGTCCACCGACGTTTCGTCTGTACTACGTCATACATTTTCAAGGTTGACTGTGACTCTACGGAGGTTGGAGTCACAGTGGTTGGCAAGCACGCAGCGCCCGCCTTATATAGCCTCGGCTGAAGGTGCGGGGCGGCGAGGTTATATAGAAAATAGGTGCGGGGCGGCTTATTTTCGACGCGGTTTTACCCAAGATCCTTGTTTTTATCCTATGACGGGCCGCGAAAACCTACACGAATCCATATATATATATATATATATATATGTATGTTAGAATTCACGTTTTTCTGGGTTGTGTCACACGATAAAAATTGGGTAGGTGGTTTAGACTTACCCCACCTCACCCTATATATATATATATATATATATATAGCATAGCATAGCAGTTGTCGAAAAAGTTTGCCCCGACTGGGGTTCGAACCCAGAACCTCCGGCTTAACGTGCCATAGCTCTACCAATTGAGCTACCGTGACCACAGAACAAACCTTTACTAAACTGCTATTTGTTGTGATTGTTGACCTCCATGACATAAATCCAACAGAAGACTGCAATGTAGCTGTCAAATCTGAAAGATCACAGGGATAAATCCAAACACATCTCATCTCCCATGAGTTGGGTAGTATGAATATAAGATTTTTAAGCATAAGCCCGCTTTAAGGACATAGTTATTGATTCATAGCAGTTATATATATATATATTATACAGCAGAATCAATAACTATGTCCTTAAAGCGGGCTTATGCTTAAAAATCTTATATTCATATATATATATATATATATATATTTGTTTTTGGATATTTTCGTGGCCGATATGAATTAATGAACTAGGTTTTTCGGTTATAATGCCACGTTTATTCACATTAGGCCAACGTTTATAAACGTTATAAACGTTATAAACGTGGCATTATAACCGAAAAACCTAGTTCATTAATATATATATATATATATATATATATATACTGAACGCGTCGTGGATTAAGGTAACAACTTTAAATTAGCTGCAGTTGTCATTAGCACGGAAAAGTTTTGTCGCCCCCAGCCCTTCAGGCTGGGCTCTATGTTCTCTATGCTTTCCCAACCTGTCAACCCTTCTCCAATCTAAACTATATATATATATACATATTTCAAAACACTTTCTTCCCAACATAAGCTGGGTCAGGGAATGGCTTGCCCCTGAGTGATAATATTAATTTACTAATAAAATAAGGTAAATAACTAATAATGATAATCGGTGAGCTAATTGTTGAACAATTATCTTATACATAATCACTCGATCAATATATAATACTAATTGTTGTCTTACCCAGCCCTTCAGGCTGTGTTTAAGGTTGTCCATTCATTTGAACTCTTCACCAATCCTAGTAATTGGTCAGATAGAAGATAGGCCTACTTCATTTGTATCTTCCCATCCCTAATATTAATTACTAGACTTTATTATCAATAGGGCAATGGTAATACTACTGCTATATGATATGATTGTTGAGTTCCATGATATAAATTGGTCATTGGGAATTGGTTAGAGCTATGGCACGTTAAGTCGGAAGTTCTGGTTTAAAAATTCCAGTCTGGGCAATATTTCACAACAATTGCTATGGATGAATATTGAATACTAACAATGTCCTTAAAGTGGCTAATGCTTAAAAATCATGTCAATAAATCATTGTTAATGCTAAGCCTATACAATTGATTGTGTGAGGTTTGTATATATATTGTATTGTAGTGTAGTGGCTTCATTCTTACTTCTTTCCTGTAGACCAGCATGTGTGGCATATGCATAGATGTCACCCACCCTAGCCTACTATTATGTTATTGCCAATGCCAGGCCAGACATTGCAGACTGAATGTTTCTGTGGCACATGACAGAATCTCCTAGTCTCATACAGTCATTACCTTTGTTGCAGCAATCTGTAGCTTAACTTCAGTTTAAATGAAATTCTAAATTAATAAATGGGTGCCACTATACCGGTAATCAATTGGGAATGGGATACATAATTTAAAGTTTTAAACATTAGACGTTCAACCAAGTTTGAACCACCTTTTGGCACTTCTCGGTGGCTATTTTGCATGTGGACCACACAAACAAAATTAGTGGCTTAATTGAAAGCCTTCTTCTTATCTAATGAACAACATATAAATGATGCTTAATAATCTCCAAGGCAAAAATTATTTTAAAAGTTATTTTATTAGGCTATCCGCTATACACATTTATTTGAATTAAAACAAATAAATAAAAACATTTGTAACATCAACAATTGCTTTAACAGTTGGCAACATTGTTGGATGAGGGAAGCAAAGACTTCAATTTCACTGACCCCCCAAAAAATTAGCTCGGGTGTTTTTTTTTTTTTTTTTTCTGTCTGTTTGTTAACTCTTTACCAGGCAAACGGCATATCCAATCTTGATGAAAATTGGAGAGGACCTTCGAAATCTCTAAACTTGAAGGTGTATTGTTTTTGGGTACAATCGAAGAAATATTTCTCATGAATATCGAACTTTTACAATTTTTTTCGATTTTTAGTGCGATATTTTCGTGACATTTGGGCCGATTCTGACCAATCTGGTGGTGCTACAACGTTCATATTATTATACATGGACATTAAGGTTATGGTAGGGTGTCCAGATTTTCAAACCAAAAAAGTGGGACAAACTTCTGGCGGCTGTAGCTGGGTTCTGGGGCGAAGCCCCAGCCGCCTGAGGCCTTTTCGCCGAAGGCGAAAAAAAATTACACCATACTACAATTATTTTGTCATGTTTTAACTGAAAAATGGCAACTCGGGGGATTACCTTAATGGATAATTACTACAGAAAATGTTGCTTTGCAGATCGTACAAAACACTTTGTCATTATCAGTCTCGTGTCTAACAAGATAAGGAAAGTCCTTCTTAACATCGTCATTGAAAACACACGTTTAGGCGGCGGCATTTTACACACTCACGCGTAAGAGACGAAAAAACTATCTCGTAAAAGTGAGGTTATGAAGTAAAAATATGTTTTCAAATCAAAATTAGCTTCCCCACCATTTAATTGCTGCTAATAATAATTAAATATCGAATTGCGAACTATATATTCTATCTGTTTGAATACAATCAGTTCTACAAATAAGCAGGCAAAGTAGGCTTGCAAGCACTCTAAATTTTTTTTTTCATATTTTTTCCTCACGACAGCATTTACAACGATCTGAGCAAGCAAGGACCCAAGGAAGGTTTGTTTTGGGTGAATTATCAAATTAAATATTTATTGTGATACTCACAGTTATGTTTTATCATGTTGCTCGGCTGCAAAACGACAAAAACTTCGTTGGTGCTCGGGACAATTTGTGTAACTGATGCCGTCAACCAACCCCACCCCCCCTCTACACTCCACCTGCTGATGACGCATTCATTCGTGCAAAGTCAAGGTCAGCAGAAAAGTGTATACAGAATACGCGTAGTCCGTAAATTTCCAGCAGACAAGCCACGAGCTACACGTGAAATCGGTATATTTACAAAAACGGGACAAAACAGCGTCCCGTGAACAGTTGTCGGGACACCGGGACAGGTCCCTAAAAAACGGGACTGTCCCGTTTTTAACGGGACGAATGAACACCCTAGGTTATGGTGATGTAGTACCTTTTGAAAGAAAAAGTTGAAAAAGTTAGCCAGAATTCATAGAAATAAAGGTTTTAAGGCTATTGTACCACCTCTGGCCGACAATTTGGAAGTCGAAGGAACATGTCTGAAAAGTTTGCTGAATGGAAGAAGGCCTTTAAAATAACAGAAAAAAAATTGTTAATTTTTTGGGCGGGACATAACCTCACTTTTGGAAATTAAATTTAGATTTTTGGACAAAAGTGTAATATACAAGACTAGTTCAAAATTAAATTTTGAGAATCGGTTTTCTGGACATAGTTTCTAAACACCTTTAGCTACAAATTTGTTTGTTGTTTTGTCAAACGGTACAAATACGAGTTTTGTACCGTTTGACAAAAAAATTCGTACACCAACTGTTATTTTCAGAAAACTATTTTAGCTATAGTCAAGTTATAGCTAAAGGTGTTTAGAAACTATCTCCAGAAAACCGATTCTCAAAATTTAATTTTGAACTAGTCTTGTATATTACACTTTTGTCCAAAAATTTAAATATAATTTCCAAAAGTGAAGTTATGTCCCGCCCAAAAAAATTCACAATTTTTTTTTCTGTTATTTTAAAGGCCTTCTTTCATTCAGCAAACGTTTCAGACATGTTTCTTCGACTTTCAAATTATCGGCCAGAGGTGGTACAATAGCCTTAATATAAGTTTTTTTGATTTTTTGTGCGGTATTTTCGTGCCATTTGGGTCAATTCTGACCAAACGGGTGGGGCTACAACGTTCATTGAGCGAGCGAAGCGAGCGTCTCCACTTGACTCTTATGGCTCGAATGTCTGTTTTTGTTTTTTTTTTTCTGTTACTGCTTCGATACAGGTCGCACCGTTTCTCTGATCGACCTGAAATTTTGCACACATGTACATACCACCTAGGCGGGTTGCTGTATAGTTTTGTGGCAAAATCGTTCAAAAAGTTAAAAAGTTACATTAAAGTTAATTGAAAGTTTTTTTTCAAACTTTAACGGAGACAAAATCTGAGGTGGCCAAATCATTTAGAATGTCCGTCCGATCACGAATATGTTATTTTTATTTTGATCCGATAAGTAGTGTAGTCGGAAATTACATTATAACAAAGTCCCGTTACCATGGCAACGGCGCACGTGGTTTCAGGTCACTATGCACTGCCACCTAGAAGTAATCAAAACACTATCGAGGAAGCAGTGTATTATTTGTAACCAAAGAGTTTAACAAGGAAATGATGTCAAGGTCTTCTAGATGGCGGTGGATTTTATCCATTCTCTCCTATTTTTCAAATTTTCAGCTAAATCGGTCAAGACCTTAAAGACTTATTGGTATGTAACATTATGGGAATGTCTTACTCGGGTCGTGTTGCACGTACCGGTGCTCGCTCAACAACGCGTCCAACTGAGCGTTTTCCTAGTATTATTCATGGACATTAAGGTTATGGTGATGTAGTACCTTTTGAAAGAAAAGGTTGAAAAGTTAGCCAGAATCCATAGAAATAAAGCTTTTAATATAAGTTTTTTTTATTTTTTGTGCGATATTTTCGTGCCATTTGGGTCAATTCTGACCAAACGGGTGGGGCTACAACGTTCATATTATACAAGGTAAGGTTATGGTGATGTAGTACATTTAACGAAAAAGTTGAAAAAGTTAGCCAGAATCCATAGAAATAAAGCTTTTAATATAAGTTTTTTACGGTAAATAATAACAACAAGAAACAATAGAAACTTGACAGCAATCACCTTCAATGCGTAGTCAGCAAAACAAAGCACTTGCAAAAGTAAAGATATCTCATGCAAAAAAAACTTAAAAAAGCTCATCCATCAACGCGACTAAAAAAAGCGTTTGCGAAGCTTCCTAGTTAAAATATCAAGGACCAATGAGAGCTTGCTTCAATACCATTCTTACAAACAAAACAAAACACAGAGTCACAGACTGACATCTACAAAAAGATTTTCATTCAGCTGTCACTGAATAGCCCTAGGCCTAGGGTTCCTGCTTCAGTTAGGCCCTTTATCCTAGAAATCTTTTCAACTTCTCTTTCGACATTACGGTACTTGATCCTTATGAAAATACCACTTTAATTTGAACAACAACGTCAATAATATGACCTAATAATTCATCTGTCAAAGTACTTCCAGTGCTCCAAAATCAGGCGGCCATTGCATGATAGCATTGTTAGTTTTTCTGCATTGGTTGTGCCGAGTTGGATCACGTGACCATTTTGAAGGTCGTTCAAACTTGGTTGAATTCAACTCTACATGTTACATGTTACAAATTTATACAATTGTTTAAAAGTGCATATAAATATATTATTGTAAAAAATATATTTAGTATACCTATTATATTACTTTAATATACTGCATATAAAATATGTGAAGTCATTCAAACACATTCAATAAATCAGTTTATAAACGTTTTGTTTCTTTTTTTTTTTTTTTTTTTTTTTTTTTTTTTTTTTAAGTTGGGACGATGATCGATTGCGAAGATTCCTTTGCAACTCCTGGAACAAAAATGCCCGTGAGAATGAAATTTTTTCTCTTATATATCGCTTTTCTTTTTTTTTTTCTGATTTTTTGTCTTAACACATTCCTGCAGAAACCGATATCATTTGCGATTAATATTTTATCGGACCTTTAATCTCTGAAAAAATGTCGCACTTTTTGAGCGCAATCGAAAAACTATTTCTCATGAAAATCGAAATTTTACATTTTTTTTTTTTTTACAAATTTTTGCTTTATAATCACCTACATGCTTTATCCCGATTTTAATGATTTTTATTACAGAACCTTATTTTTATAATTAGTATTTGTGTAAATTTGGCGCAATCAAAAACTATTTCTATGAAAATTTATATTTATTTTTTTTTTTTTTTTTTTAACAATTTTATTAGACTTATTAAAACTTAATATTTAATCCCATTGTAATGATTTTTTCACAGAACGTAAATTTATAAATATGATAATTTAAAATTCTACCGTAGAATTGATAGTATTTCCCTTTAAATATTGAATATTTCGATTTTTCATCTTTTTTACTTACTTAATAACCCAACTCCAAAAATTAAGTTAATTTTTAATTTAATAATTTAATAAAAAATCTTCAACTTATTAATGATTTTTTTCACCACCACACAAACCCATACAGTGGGCAGATTAAATAACATCACCAACCCCTGTAGTGCAGACCATTCAAAGTATGGAATTTGAAGATCTGATTTTGTTTTTAGATCCTTCACTCAGTAATTCAACGTTTTCAAATTATTACAAATAACTTCATAAATATAAATAAAATTTTGGTTAGGGCCTAATTCACCCTGGGGAGTTGTGCTGCTTTGTGCGAAATCCGGTTTCAAGTTATTTGGCATGATTCTTATTTATTATTATTAAATTGTGTTTTGTGAAAGTTTGTAAGTAATGTAGTTGTCTGCTTGTTGATCGGTATCTAGAGCATTATTGTTTGTGAATTAGTAATGTCATTGACATAAAAGTAATGTCGGCATAGGAAAACAACAGCAGTATATTTAATTTGTTTTCAGTTACGGTTCAACCCTGGTCCAATCTCATATCAAAGTGATTAGGCGTAATTACTGCCACCCTTGGCTTACAGTTCACTATTTTATTTAAACGGTTGGATGAGCTTAGGCAAACTATTTTGCAATATTTAATACCCATTTAAAAATGCTTGATCTCCAAATCAAGCTCTAGAGTCTAGACCACTTTTTGAACTCACTCAAATGTTCACCCAGAAATGCATGTTGCAATCGGAGAACATTTCAAATGAGTTTCTATTACTCAAGCTTTAGAAATTATTATAATGAATATACCTCTTTGGTGGCCTATTTATAATGTAAAAAAAAACTTGTAACAATATTTTTAAAATGTGCTCTGATTGCGACACACACACATTCGAAATCGACCTATTATTAGGGTAATTCAGTACACTATCATAGGTACAGTACAATATCATAGGGCAATTGCTAGAGCTTCAATGTGATCCAGAAAAAATATCTGCGCTCTCCATTAAAAATTAAAATGTGGTTTGTCCAAGCTCATCCAACAGTTATAAAGTGCATATATATTTAATTTTATGGAAGGTGACTGTAATCACAACTAAACATTTATTTTAAGACTATATTGATAACTAGGCATTCATTTACTGTATAAAGCCTTGTTTATTTAACATTTTGAATCATTAACATAATTAAACATTGTAATTGAAATTTTAGCCAGGGAAATTGTTTTTACCTAAACAGTCACAAATGTTAGTACTTCCCCGGCAAAATATAAGGTTGTAGGTAGTACTTAATAAAGCCAAATGTTACAAACGTAACAAAATTGAGCACCAAATTAGCAATTTGCGAGTTGATGAATGAGTCTTTAGGTAGAACCATACTGGATAATTTGGCAAGCAAGCAACAGTTTTCAAGTGAGTCTTGGGATGTGTCCCTAGGGTTGGGTACTAGGCCTATATTGTTGATCATGGTCACGGTGTGGGAGTACAGTGAGCGCTAAGTTACGTGCTTACACGTTTTTCTAAATGCCAGCTTGCAAAGGTCTATAGATGAGAGTTGGCTGAACTCAAGCTAGGTATTGTATTCATGTTTATTTGTCCAAATATGTGTGGGAAGTAAGTTCCTGTTTCAAATTACTAAAACTAGTATTTAAAAAAAAATTGAAATAAGATTATGCATAGGCCAAAGTTTGTGCAGCAATGGAAATATAAAACATCCCAGAACCATCTGTTTGTGACAATGAGTGGTTTGATTTGGAAGAATTCTACCTTGTCCACTGACTTGCTGTGTTTTCAAGTACTGTATTAAGTGGAGGTCCTTTCTTTCATATTTTGTTGTTGGGCATCATCCATGTCTTCAGTTTACAGTACGACCTAATGCCTCTCAACTCCATTTCCCTGTATACTTGCTAATTTTGTAAATTGTATAGGCCACAAATAAATATAGCTTATGAGATATGACGTTGTTTGTGTGACTTCTTCATCTGGTAAATTAATATATATAAAGAGTTTTCACTTACAGTTACAATCATCTTAAAGGGCCATAGGACCAAAAGGCTACACTGTTATAAAACTACGTAATTTGACGTGAGGTGTGTTACAAATTCTTTGGTTTGTATCAGTGGCTAATAATTTGACGATGTAATGCTTAAAATAACGGCAAAACATCCATCTGTATTTCAGTTGAAAATTATTAATTACACACATAAATTTGTTCATTGTTCATAGCTAAATGTTTTTTCTGGAACATGTATGTTATACATTTTTCATTTAAAACTTTGTAAAAAATTTTAAACCGTAGGTAAAATTTCCATTGTCGTAAATTTGCCATTTATGATAAAACTTATTTGGCTACAAATATTTTTAAAAAAATATCACATAAGTCTTAGACAATTTTACTGTGAGTAGATTTTAGGCAGTTGGATGAGCTCGGCCCAACTTTTTTTTACAATATTAGATGTTTAACATGTTGTATTATAGTTATAATTAAAAACAGTGGAATCTCTTCATTTACATATTTCATGTGAGGTATGTGGGTATGTACATATAATTTTAGTGTATTTGTAGGCTCGTGGCAAGGTCGCATCTCTGTGTCCACCCCTTGCAAGGAGACAATTAGACCTTGTTACCAAGCTTCTATTGTACAAGTTACTGGTTAGACCATCGTTCAGCTGCGCGGCTCCTGTTTGACAATTAGACCTTGTTACCAAGCTTCTATTGTACAAGTTGCTGGTTAGACCATCGTTCAGTTACTATTTGGTCAGGATGTGCAGCCTCCACTACGACCCAGCTACGAATAATGCAGAACAAAATTCTAAGAATGACTTCCAAGAGCTACACGAAACACTGGATGTACCTATGATTAAAACTCATCTTTGCCAACTAGCAGAAAAATTCTTCTCCAGTATTATATCTGCCTAAAAGCCATTAATATACACCATTTCTGAAATCAATCCTAGCAACCGACCGCTACAAACGTCCCATTGCATACTGCGGAGCAGATGAACATCTCCCATCGAAGAAGATAAATCTATAAACATAAATGTTCTTAATTCTTAATGAAGAAATATCACAAGCCACTGCTTTTAAATGAGTAAACCTTGGAACAAATTCTCTTATACCTATTACAAATAATCCATTGGTCAATGGGCCTTACCATATTGACTCGGCACCGATTATAAATAATGTACATCAAAACAATAAAGAATTTATTATTTATTAGTGTATTTGTATAAGTTGATAGTGGCTGGGGAGAGAGAGATGGTGCGAGGATGGGAGAGAGTGGAGAGAGCTTGAAGGGAGGTGTTGATTCTGTGATGCTCAAGATCAATGGAGCAGTTTGAAAGCATTGCAAAGATCATGTTTCTTGCCATAGAATGTGGGCTGCTGATCTCGTGTGCTAACTTGTTTACACTTGCTCGTTGTCACTGTTGAAGCAGTGTACACACACTTCCCAACAACCTGGAAAGTCAGTGTAGTTAACAAAATTTACAACAAGAAACATTATTTTTTAGTTTAGTTTTAGCCTATGCCTACTGAAACTTGATTGTAAGATTTTAGTTATTCACAACTTACTGCAATACAAAGATGTATTTTATTTAATATTTGTAAATTTGACAAACAGAAAATATATAAACATAGTCTTTAACAAAATATAATGTTATATATCTACTAGCAATTATTCCACGTATTCTCTCCACAAAATGTAAAATATTTTCAAATACCACCAAATATTCCCTAACAGTCCAACTAGGCCTAGTATAGCTAAATATTCCCTTGCAAGTTTGCACTATTGAAAATCATTAAATACATTTATAGTCGGTCAAAAGCTACTTTTGCAAATTCCTCCCAGCGTAGCTCTTGATTGTAACCTGGAGATTAAATGTTGAACTTGATACATGACAGTTTTAACTTTGCATTAGGCCTATAGAAGGATGCTAAAATCAGTTTCCATTAATCGGCCCTTAATACTTAGAATGCATTTCTATTTTCTCAAAGTTATTCCTGATTTATATGTAATCTTGGGTACTTGGCATAAATCCCCTTCCAAATGGTTTAGGATTGCATGCCATATTTGGGCGAGGTCCTAAACTCCATAGTAGTTGAGATGTTAAACGTTACACGTCATGCTGGTCAAACCTATTCTATTTGTTTGTTGAATTGAAGCACATGTTTGCATTCAGTTGTTAGCTGTTGCTTGTTGTCGTCATTAATATTTGAATAATTATTTTCATTAGCAAAAATAAATGATTTATTAACTACGTGTAAAGGCATGTATAAAGTTTATTAAATATGATTATGAATTAAAATATTCATTATATAATAAGTTATGTAACTTGGCATTAGAGAACCATACCTCAAATTTTAAAACATTAAAAAGTCATCTTATCTCATGTAAATATCTCGACCTTGAAGCATTGTTTTGTTACGTACATCAAGTACATCAAGACATGGGTTGCATGGGCTGCATAGCACTTTTGACATTCTCTAAGATTCACGGACTGCTGTGAAATGTTTCATTGTTTAGAGAGATTGTCGATAATCTAAGTGTAATAATAATCTAATCTAGGTAAGTATGTTGATTGATTGATTGGATATTGCGTAACGTCTCATATTTATGCAACTTGGCTAATCAAGATGAACAGAGGGACGTAAGGGGAGACGCGGCGGGACAAGGATGTTGATTAGGGCATTGCTTGCACTATTGAGTACCTTTAGGTTGTTCATTTCTGGATGCGTGGATGGAATTGTTCATAACAAAGAGGATCCACTCTTATTTAAGTTAATAAAAATAAAACTTATCTACTTGAAAAGAAAGCCTTGAACTAATAAACTATTTGTTTGTTGCCTCTCTAGTTAACACCTAGGCAATGTTTGAGCTCTTGACTCAGCATAGATATAGTACAGAAAATATTGCCTGTAGATATATACATACATAATAGAATTTACAGTGTCATCTAATAAAATTACCTTTTTTGAATTAACAAAGTGTTAAATCATGTGTTTCATCAATCACATTTCTTGATCAGTTACCATAGTTGCTCGGAAATTCAGTATGATGGTCTGCATACACTTCAATATAGTTATCCCTCATTGATTACAGCTTGGTTAATTTCAATTTGTTGAATCAAACTATAGTGAACTAGAACACATAAAGAAGTTTTGGGTATATGTCACAATGTAAAATTTCTTTAAAAAAATCAGTGAACAAAATTCAAACTGAAACTTTTGTGTCCTTTGGTAATTGAATTTAAAAATAGACTACTGTAGTCTGAGTATGCACAAGACCACTAGACCCTTGATCTTAAAGATTTAAAAAAATTACAGCTGAATATCTTTAGTAATATTTAATTCTCACTTTACAAAATAATTAGCAACGTTAAGTTTTTAACTTTTTGTTTTGAACAATACACGTGTTATTAGGTAAGAAAGTTATACTGGTGCTGGAGGTGCCATTGCCAAAACACATTATGTTGTTTGGTTATTATGCAATAAAAAATAAATGCAGGTTACAAAATTAAACTACTAAGAATACTGACTTGTGGTTAAGCCTGACTCAATGGCCTTGCACACATTTGGCATTGCATACATTTTCATGGTCATGGGTAAATACATCTTCAGACAGTAACAAAAACACAGCCTTTGGTACCTTTGGTAGCTTGTTAGGAATGCAAAAAATGTGAAGAAAAATAGAAAAATTTAAGTAAAAAAAATAATTTTAAACTACACAGAACATAATTATAAAAACCATTTTTTGTAAACAAAAAATATTATTTCTAGCCAGTCATTAAACTTAAGATTTAATTAAAATATTATTAGTTAATTAAATCCAAAATCTGAAAGAATTCCATAAATATCTCTCCCCCCTCCCCCCTAAAAAAGTAACACATACATTACATATTCTGTAGGGATGTGGAACAGTATAAAATAACCAGTCTAAGCTAACCTTATGCAATTTTACTAGAGAGGTAAGCATAATCAATAAAATATTCCAGTTGGGTGGTTATTCCATGAATGGCACTGATTATAAAAGTTAACATGTAAATAGTTTGTATGTAAGACTATTATATAGGAGCTAAATAGTTTTAAGTCATTTGGCAGATTGACAGACTAGATATCTAGTGTCTGGTACAATCATGCCTGCCAAGAAAAGCACCTGAGTTCAAGTCATTTAAAACGGTTGGTTGAACTTCTGACTTTCACATTCATAATTTTAAAAGTTGATCACCTTCAAATACAGAGAATAAATTAGTTATCATCTCTATTACTAGAAAATGAAAACAATATGGAAACATGATATTTTTGACACTAATCAGACCTAAACCTAAAACCAAGTTTCAAATGTTTGCACTTGTCTAGTTCAATACTAAATAATAATTAGAAAGAATCTTAATTTAGAAAGTCTGGTGCGCAATTAATTTAAATAAGGAAATTTCACTCAATCACAAGCATATGTAAACACAAGTGTAATTAAAAATTATGTTCGTTACACACAGTGTCGGTAGGTATGCGGCTTTAGCAGAATTGCTTTAATTGGCCTCTCGTGAGCTAATGTAAAGTAGTTGTATGAGATTGCACCACTGAATATTCTTAGGATTGTATCATGAAACAAGTGACATAGTGGGAAGGCCTCAATTAGTATTTTTTTGTCTGGATAATGTAAGCCAAACACTCGTTACAAAGACTGTAGTGTTGTCATCAACACTTGGGACTTGGGAGAGTAATGAGAATTGTACATCACATGTACGTATTTGTAATTCTTAAACTATTTTTATGATAAATAATAAAATTATACAATTTTTAGCTGCTTGTAAACTTGTCTCTGATTGATCAAGTACATAATATTTGTGTTAAATGAGAGCGAAACAAGCTAGTCGTAATGAATGGTGAAACGCATAAAACATTATTTTAGTTGGCGTTAATCATTAGTAAGTTAAATGATGTTAAGTGTTTGGTCAAGGGAAGATCCTGAACAGAATTGAAGTCTAGATTGCACTAGCTATCCACTTCATAAAACCCTTTTTTGCCTGTATAGTACGGTAATGTGATACAATTGTACTCCTGGAGATGTGTTATTACTTATTATTGATAGTAGTACTTGTATTTCCAAATAAGATTGTGTCTTGAAGCAATTAGTTAATGATTTGTTTAACTACTGCCATTCTCCAAATTACTTAGTGGTTAGAATAAAATAAACAATAAATTTTCTTTGTTTGGACAAGAAGTCTTATGTTACTGTTTGTTAATATCATTTGTGAGGTGAATTTTGTATGCTTCCTGTCCTCAGTGTGTGGTAGGCCTGAGCTAATTTATGTCTGTAGACTGATAAGATTAAGCCTCCCAAGTGGCAGCTTAGATGGCTTCAGTTATGTTTGGAACAAGGTCGAGGAGTAGGAGGCCCCACTCACCTCACTAAGCAGCTCATTTCCACTCGGAACTCCATAGGAAGAGCATCATGCCGGCAACTGAAAACATTGGTCGTAGGAATTGTATTCCGATTCTCTACACGAGAGGCACACATTATGAAGTTGGATTCGATATAGTAAGTCAAAGTTCACTACTCTTTTTTGTCTTGTTTTTATAATTTTGTTATCTCTTTCAGAGTTCAAGTACGTCACACACATTATATAATTGCAGCTTAAATATTGTTACTTTTTGCATGTGATCGAGCCTTTTTACATCTACTGCTTACTGAATAGTAAATAATTACAATAATAATTGAGTAACCTTCTATATATTCCTTCAACTTTGTTGTCTAGTTTATATTTTACTGTTAACCTTGGCTCACCAATGTATGACATTAAAATAGCATGCCATCTTCTCTCTCTCTCTCTCTCTCTCTCTCTCTCTATCAGGTTGGATGGAAGATAAGGTTTTACTAGCCTTAATCCCACCTTGAAATAAAGACCTTAATCAATCAATCAATCTCTCTTCTTATCAGCTCCCTAAATTATCTGGTTTATTTTATTCTGGCCTCTCGTCTTTTCTTATACAATTTTGGAGGCTTGTTTGTGTACAATGTTATTTATTTCCCAGAGATGGCTGTGAATTTGGTCTTTCTTCTGAACCTCTTTTATCCCTTGAAATTTTTTTTTCAATGATTGCATCTGGCAAGGGTTGCTTCTTTGTGTTTTATCGTCTTCAGATAAAGTCTATGATCTCTCTCTTGCGTCCCTGAAGTATTGAAATCACACCTTTGCAAATGGTGCATACCAATTTGTCCAAAGAGCATTTTTTAATGAAAGGGCTTCTAAGTGACATATTAAGTGCATATTTACAAAATAATGTAAGTTGGTATTTGGAGAAATGGAAATGGAAAATTTAACATTTAGACGTCCCGGCTCATCTGAGTTTGATTTCCAGAGATACAGTTTTTTGCTGTTTGAAATACTATCTTAATAGCAGAATATACTGAAGTTTGTACTATAAATTCAACAATTTAATAATCCTTTGTTGTGGGGAGGGGGCTACTGGAATATTTGGACACATTACCCCCAGATGATCTACCTACACAAGTAGTTTGGCAAGACATAACACAATGTGTTCATTAGACAAGTTTTTAGATAGATTGTAGATAATCAAGTCATTAGGAATTGTATTACATTGATGCTAAGGCCTACTTTATACACAATGAGATGACATAGCAATCCAACTTGAATTGACTATACCAGTCACTATGTTTGTCATGTGCATAGAACACTTGATAACAACCTCCATAAAAACTTGAGTTTTACAACTAGCGAGTCCTACTTCTAGTTATTACACAACTCTTGTGTTATCAGCTTATGTATCAGGAGTGGCAAAACAAAAACTGTAAACAAACCATTACACCATAAAATTCTCAATCTAAATAGTAATTAGTACACAACATAAAAGTGAAAAGATATTGGGTCTTGCCAGTTGTTTGTGGTTTCAATATTATATTTGTTATTCAAATGACATACAGAGTGCCCCAGTGTCTTGTGTTTCAGATGGCTATTGTAGCATTGTTCGTAGTAAATATTCATTATCAATTGCACTTCTTTTCTCAAATTGTCTCTAAGAATTATAGTCTTTTTATCAATTGCACTTCTTTTCTCAAATTGTCTCGCTTTACACCTAATACTACTGCAATGTGGTAGGATTGGTGATGAGTGCCTGCCTAGAGATTGGCTTGCTTATGATTTATGAACAATGTCACCTAGAGAAATGTGGAGTGAACACTTTCAAACAAGTGGCTAGTATAGGTCCTCATCCTCCTTGAGTAGTCACTATTCAGTCATCCACATTGTGTGACAAAGAATGTAATATTGAGTGGGGAAAATCACCTCTAGCCTCAAAGAGTTGACAGAGGCAGGTGGGGGGCATTTAAAGGCAAAGGGGCTGCCCTTTTCTAACAACTTATAATATATTCTTATCTGTTAAAAAAATATACAGTTTAAAAAAAATAAACACAATTTCTTTTTTTAACTTTCAGGGTCGTACTTTCAGTGGTATCATCCATAGCTTCCTAGCTTCTTTCGCACCGTTGAATGAAACGTTCTTACCTCTTTACGAAACCGATGCTGGAAAGAAGGTTTACGAAGAAACTCTGTCCTGTGTCCAGACTAACTTCCCTCAGTATGTGAAGGAAATGGAAGGCACTGCAGATGGGGCCAAGGTTCCATTTCACAAGGCAAGAAACTTTCTGATACAGTTGTTTTATATTTGAGGTCAAGGTAGATCTAACGTGCAATTGGTAGGAAATGCAGCTTGCAGAAATTAATAGTAGGCCTATTTTAGATTGCTGCACTTACTCCTGCCCACTGGATACCAACAGTTTTGTAATGTTATTCAGTTTAGTTAGTTTAGTTTAGTTTAGTTTAGTTTAGTTTAGTTTTATTTGCCTGTTGTGGGTACATGGTACAGATATAGGCATTGTCTGTAGAGAGTCTACAAGAACGACATCCCTGCACTCGCTGTGTGCATTCCAAATTGTAACACCATAGATGGTCAAAACATGTATCAAATGAATATATTACAATTTCCTTGTTAACAAGTTAACCTTGAACCTTGTTTGTTTATTGCCAGGTAAAAGGTATTGATTTCATTCACTTAACCCGGAAATTACATATTTGTTTTGTCTTTTTTGTTTAGGTGGCTTAAAATTTGATACTATCATACATATTTTAATTTTTTCTATCATTTGTCATTTATAAATAAACCTGTTATATTTTTGTTATTTTTTCAACTTCTTTTAATTGCAGTTTTTTACTTTTGTCTATGGAGTGCGTATTTAGATGAGCAATGTGCAATGTTTGTTATTTTTATTTTGTTATTTGTTGGAATGAGCGTAGCGAGCGTAGCGAGCGAAGCGAAAACTTCAATTCACTGACCCAAAAATTTAGCTCCAATGTTTTTTTTTTTTTCTTTTTATTGTTTGTTGTATTTTTCTTTTGTTAGCAGGATTCCGAGGCCAAACGGCATAAGCGATCTTATGAAATTTTGGGGATCTTCGTTTTCTCTGAACTTAGAGGTGTATTGCTTTTGGGTACAATCGAAGAAAATTTTCATGAATAATCGTACTTTTAACGATTTTTTTCGATTTTAGTGCGATATTTTCGTCAATTTGGCCGATTCTGACCTAAACGGGTGGGGCTATAACGTTCATAATTTCACATGGACATTAAGATTATGGTGATGTAGTACCTTTGAAAGAAAAAGTTTAAAAAGTTAACTAGAATCTATAGAAATAATGGTTTTAATATTAGTTTTTCAATTTTTAGTGCAATATTTTCGTCACATTTGGGCCGATTCTGACCAAACGGGTGGGGCTACAACGTTCAGATTTCACATGGACATTAAGGTTATGGTGATGTAGTACCTTTTGAAAGAAAAAGTTGAAAAATTTAGTCAGAATCCACAGAAATAAGGTTTTAATATGAGTTTTTTTAGGTTTATAATACCAATTGACAAGTAACAATAGAAACTTGACAACAATCACCTACAATGCATCAAAAAGCCTTGCAAAGGAAAGTGTAAACAAACGCAAAAAACGCAAACAAAAAACTTACAAAAAAACGCTCATCCATCAACCGCGGGGACTTTAGCGTTTTCCTTGTATGTTGAATATACACCCATTTCTCGTTGTGTGGATTGTTGTTTAGTGGGGCTGTGCTGAAATAAATAAATGCACTCATTTTTAGTAATTTTGCTCGTGCAGTGCAAAATAAGCGAAAGTGGGTATTTGACATTAATTTTGGCCTCGTCTACCAGCACTAAAAGTGTAATTGTGATGGCCTACTGATATGTAGGCCCTAGTTGGTTTAAGTTTGTACAGGTATTTGGTTTACATAGGGTTGGCCCCTACTTCAAAACTTGAGTTATTTAAGACTGACAGCAGAAACTAATACTATCACTTTTAAATGTTGAATCATTCATAAATTTTTTTATGAATCAAACCTTTTTCGCTTTTTTTAAATTTGTTTAATCATACAAATTTGGATTTTCTAAATATAAGAGAAATCATGGGTTAAAGCAGGTCGGAACTTAAACATGCATTATAAAAATTAATTTATAATGTTTGCTTCTTTATATAGGGTTATCATAGAAAATATACCAACTTAACTTAATGCTATTTCAGGCTACTTAAGAAATACGTTGGTTGTATGAAATCGGTTTTAAATCTCGTGTCCACAACTTATTTTGCTAAAATGTGTTTCAAATCAGTAAAAAATACAGTGATGGAATAACAGTAGGCTACCTATGTTTTCCCCAGCTGTTCCTCCTACACATGGATGAAATCCTGCAAAATGCTGTTGGTCAAATGACGGACGTTGATAATGGAACCGGGTGCTCATCAGTTTGTTGCAATCACCCAGGACAGGTGAGTAGTGCAAGATCTGTGGTATAACTGAAGTTGGGTTTTGAAGTAATTTTAAACAAAATAATATGTAGCCTTTTATTTAATCCTACTGAATATCCATATATTTTTCTAATTACGTGCTTCATTATGTTCTAGGGCGCTAAATTCCTTGCATATAAAATATTTTAATCATTCTTTAAATTTATACTAAAACATTATATTTTAGTCTCAAGTTACATTTGTCTTGCTCAAGCATCATTATGCCCTCTTCAAAGACAATAACAATCTATTTCTTACTATTTCAAAACATATTCAGGACATATTTGAGTCTTTTTGTAAACAAGGTCATTCTAAGTTTCCTTCACTTTGACAAACATGGCATTAAGTAAATAGATTTAACACAGGTTAGATAGACCGCGACGTCACAAATAGGCTTCTTTTGAATAACAAACGAACCGTATATAAACTGGGCATCTGCTCCTTGTAAAGTCAGTCTATTCCAGACCTCCCGATCTGTCAGTTGTCACTGGTGATCACCTCCTTCCTATGATCTGTCAGTGTTAATGGTGATCTCCTCCTTCAAATGATACTCAGTTGCTACTGGCCATCATTATAGGGCTCCCATTCGTACCGTTTTAGTCGGGACAGTCCCTTTTTTTGAGGTGGTGTCCCGGTGTCCCGGCTACTTGTAGCCGGGACGCTAATTAACCCGTTTTTAGAATGGCAAACGACCGCGCTATTTTTACGGTCTAGCATTTGAATCGCCGCGCCTGCAATGCAACTCTTCACCCCGACCATGGCCAGTTACCAACCACTCACCAAAAACGAACTATAAGATTCAAGAAGTCAAGGTCAAGATCCAGGCTGCCAACAGTCAGAAGAAAGTGTCATTTTACCGATAAACTATAGACAAGATTTTCCTTTTTTTTTACGAAAAAGTTAACAAGAATATTGAAGGGATTGTTGAGTGTACAATGTGTTGTGACTTTAATATATCTCCTAATTTTTGTTTCAACGTTAACATTTTCGGAATAGGCGGCGGTAGGAAGGGGAGGATGGGAGAATTATCCCCACTTTTTGCGTGAACCCCCCCCCCCCCCACACTTAGAAGAGCAAATGACCAACAATTTCGACAGTTTCCCATTGTTTGGAACGTGATCTGCGAACGTATTGATGCATTTCAATGGTTGTAACATGATCTATATCGTCACTACCCCATTTTTTTTTTTTAATTAAAGTTTTTACTCCTAAAAAAATGCATTAATTGTCTGCATTCAGACCACTTATTTTTTCTAGAAGCACCTAAACAGCCTCTAAAAACCTTATTTTGCAAAATTTTACGCTGCGGCGCTGTAGTTGGGAGGCAACAAGCCCCCAAGAGCCCCCACGTGCTGGTCCCCTAAAATAGTTGCCCGTATTTGGGTTTGTATTATGGGAGCCCTACATCATTACCACCCTCACCTTCTCACTCTATTATCTTAACTCAGTGCTTAATTAAACGTCAGTCCGAGATAAGGGTAAGTCCAATTAATTATGTTATTATCTAATTTGCACTTGTAATCTGGCTCCACCAATAAATGTCATTCTTAAAACAGCTAATTACATGTCACTTCATGCATGACCACAAATGACCTTTATACTTGATTAATGTTGGTATAATTACCTTTTATGCACCGGCCTTCTGTCAGTTGCATCTTGGTATAAGTCTTATCAACTGCAGAATGCTGTTCTATATCTATCACATGTAATACTCTACACGCCGATTGGCATTATCTCTCTGTACCTACTGTGCACTATCTTGTTGTGTATAATGACTGGTTACATCACCCCTAGGCCGTATGCTCAAGCCCACAAGTCCACACATATTGTCATTAAACCCTCTGACCCAAACTATCTTGAAACATTAGTCCAGTATATTATGTATCTGCAGTCCTCCCGAAGGAACTGAAATAAAAAGGGGTTTCACTAGACTCAGGATTCACTGCATTATTACCGACTCTACCCAGAAGGTCAAGTTCCCGCACTCCACCTCAGTCCTACCCTCGGTTCCACTATACCTTCTGTCTTCCTCAACAAAGACGTATAAACTCTGTTGAGTGGTGACAGCCTCCTTTCAAACCTAACGCCAAACATTTACGCCGCCCCGTACATTAATTCATATTTAATACCGTGTGAATGATTGTTCGATCGATGTTTCGATGAAGTTGTATAGATCCTCAGTAGTTTGGAATATCTTATGATGATGTTTGCCTCGACTACTCTTGTGACCACATACCATTGGGTTAGCAAGGATCAATTGTTGGATTGATTGATTCATTTATTTCTTGATTTTCTTGATTATATATGCTTGCAAAATGATTTATTATTGATAACTTGGTAGCCCTGCCCTGTTTTCATTTCTATTAAAATTAATAGTAAACATTTCCAACAAAAAAGTAGGGTGTATCACTTAGAGGATGAAATTTAGCATTTTAGGGTATTGATGCTAAATCAGGGAGTATAAATTCTTAAAACGCTACAAATGCTAATTTACTGAAAATAAGGTTTACCTTGCTAATTGAGAATGTTTAGCATTTGTATTCTAATGTTTAAGGACTACATTGAATTGAAACTGTTCTCTATAAAGGCATATTTGAATTCATTCCCCATTAAAAATACAAAACTCTCCACATTGGGTTTGGTTGAAAGAAGAAAATTAATGCTACAAACTGCTAAATTGGAATAATTAATGCTAAATATTCAGAATCTAAATGCTATTTTTTCATAGTCTATATCACTTATATATGAAATCTGATATAAATGTATTATGTTAAGATCTTTCATCTTAAATAAATAGTATTCATATGTAGTTTGCCCTGGAGTCCTAACATTTGGGTGGAAAACCCAAGCTGACCCTCCCTGTATCACTGGTTCCCAATAGCTAGGAGCCCCGGAAAATAGTTTTATAAAAATTGTAAATTAGTTTTATGAAATGGCAAAATAGTTTTATGGCTATTTTAACCCTTTACATACAGATGCACATAGAAATTTAGCTTGTTTTCTGGATTTTTTTAAACTTTGTTGAACGCAAACATAATAAAATATAGTGAAATAGCTTAATTTCATGAAATTAGCGTGAAAAGAACAGAAATAGTGTTATATCGCTTTATGACGGGAAATCAGGAAAATAGTTTTATGTAGCGTTATATAGCACTTAGAATTTGATAAAATTGGTGTCAAACTTCATCTAAAACACTAAGCAATATGTTTTATTCATTTCTATTAAAAGTAGTTTTATGGCAAAATGCTAATTCCCTGGACCCCTACCAATAGCTCTTGCAAAAACAAATTAAGTGCAGGCTACTTTTCACAGGCCTTAAAATAAAATTGATTGCCCCGTTCAGCGTTAGCTTATAGTAATCTACACATTATTGGCTTATTGCTGTTACAGGAAGTTCTTGGCCACACCGAAGATGCTCTGTCGGAAGTTTTGAACCATTTCTACTTTGTGTCTGCCCACATTATTTCCGACACACCCCAAGGTCGTTGGAATGTGACTGAGGAGCGATTCACATCTCTCTGTTACGCTGGTCACTTGCCCGGATTCACGATGAGCTACAACCACCACGGTCTTGTTTTCTCTGTGAACATTGTTAGTGCCAAGAAGCTCACTTCAGGGAAAACTCGTGAGTCTAACAAACAATGTACTAATTTATGTTTAATTAGAAAGAGTTCATGGTAACATAATAAACTTCACGAACGCTTTTCCTGGTCACGTTGATGGATGAAAATTTTTGGGTTATTGAACTTTCTCTTTCTATACTTTATTGCATCTTTGTTTTGCCATTGTCAACATAATTACCGGGTGGTATGTTATGTTTATTTTGAAACAGTGTTGTAACAAATAGTACATGAAACCAATAATTGAAAGTAAAAGTGCCAGATTTCGACATCACCTTTTTGAAATTTGTTTTTTTTATGGACGTATCGGTTAGACGCGTAGTTACCATTTTTTAATGTAGGCATATCCCCTAGTAGCTGCTGGGCAGACCAGTATATCACATTTCTAGAATTTTCTCTATGTTGGTAGCATGTTCATTTGTATAAACTGTACTGTGGCCTTTAGTTTTCTAACTATAACTATAAGTAAAGAAAAGCTTCTTGATTTCATTTTTCTTTCACACCTCTTTTTTCCTTTTACTTCAAAACTATATACAATTAAAAAACTATCTTCTGTAAAAAAACTATCTCCCACAAAAAATAAAATTATGAATCATTTAATGATTTTATAACTACTGAGATTCTTAGAACAGTTAGGTTTAATAAGTATAAACAATAATTGGACTCATCATGTTCTTTTAGTAAATTAATATATTAAATTAAAAAAACTTTTTTGTTTTGTTTTGTTTAGTTTGTTGCCTTTTGAAGGGTACCTACTGAAAGTACCCAAAATATTGATTTTCCTTTAATTTAATATATTAATTTACTAAAAGAACATGATGAGTCCAATTATTGTTTATACTTATTTAATGATTTGTTTGATATAAAAAATTGTATTTGTGTTTCACTTCAATTTGGTTTGTTGATGCATTTAGCCTTGTTATTCATATTTTGTATTATGTGTGTGTGTATTTTGTTCTTATTTTGTTGTACTGTAACTGCCATGTATTATGTCCCATATAATATGTACTATGTACAAATCAGTGGACTGCAACAAAATTAATTAATTAATTAATTAATATGTTACAAAATTAAATTGATCAGGATAAAGTCAGACGAGTCGGAAGTTGTGGGCACAACTGCGTTTTCTTGGTCAGTTTAAGATAATTTTCTTTAAAAAGAAATAGAAAAATAGAAAATACAATGGTAATTAGTTATATTATATTTTATTACTCAGGTTAAAGGATAATTTAATCGGAATTTGAATGCAAGAGAGCTTACTGTCGTGGGAGGTTAGTAGGTCAGATAAAGCCAGTATCTCTGCTCTTCCAGCCCGCTTCTTCCTCACGCGCGCGCTCTTGTCAGCTGAGAACTTCCTCCAAGCGCAGCTTATTCTCCGTGACAGCGGTTGTGGGGCTGGCGATGGTGTCAGCATCAACATGACCTTCTTGCGTCAAGAAGGTGACCGGCTGTTTCACAACGCAGAGGTGGCGCCTGCAATCAATGGGGCCAAAGAATCCGAGCTGAACATCCTCACGGCCAGTCCTAAGGAACACATCTTCCACTGCAACAAGTACTTGCGACATTGGACTTTCTTTTTGGGTTCCCATTCGAAAAGAAATTCAGTATCGACTACCGTTAAATACATTTTATATGACACATATACTCCCAACTTGTGACATCTTGATCACTGGGGTAGGGTCATTTTTTCTGTAGTAAGAGTCAGCTGTATTTGCTCACATACGGAAGTAATTCAAAAAACTAATGGTAAAATGATAAATCATCAAACAACAACCCTACTTGTTCAGTAGAAAGTGGGCTGTGTAAATCACAGTTTAATTATTATGTTTTTTGAATGTTTGTTGCTTGAGATGTCATTTAAATCAGCACAGCAGTGGTTGCTGTACTGTCTAGGGATTGGGTGACTGTGCACTGCAGTTAGTGAATTAAGTGCAACATTGGTCCAGTTTGTAATAAAATAGTGTAGATTTCAAAGTTTGATTCCAAATGATCTCAAATTTTAAGAGTAATGAAATAATTTCATTTTCATTTTAGATACTTGAGGTTAAAAGTCCCTGAGGTAACCACACCAATAATCTCGAGCAGTACTCACCGTCATGCAACGATGGAGCAACACCCTAAACCTTGCACGATGCATGACGTGGTTACTTTGCTTGGTGATACGTCAGATAAAGAATTTCCTGTATTTAGAGGGGCCGAAGAAGACAGAGTAAAGACTGTAGCAGTTGGTAAGTCCTTATAAGCACACTCATAAACATACCATAGTGGAGACTAGAGATGATCACTGAGGCATTATCACTTCTTAAACCACATCTATAACATTTAACGGACACTTGGTTTGAGTTGTCGAAGAATTTGCAGGCTCAAAGACAAGAAGCAACACAGACTCAAAGGCTGGGATAGCATATTTTCCACCAGCTGAAGATGGCTGGAGCTTCAGTAATTTTAAGACAACCCAATAGTCTTAGTCTATACATTTTTCATTTTGTGATTCCTCTCTCCGGAGGAATTTCAGAAGAAAAATATTAATGTGTATTGAACTATTTTATTTTTACTTTGTGTATTCCTGCTTGTCAAATTGTTAGAGAAGCAATTAGCATTAATAAATAAATAAATGGTTACATAACAGTAACCGCAATATGTATTGTGGTTTTAGAATTGATAAAAACAGGGTCAAATGATTGGTTTCTAATTTAAATATAAACATAACAGAGTACAGTATATGTCCATACACATAAACATAATTATTTACATAAAACCAGTTTACTTAGCTAACTTAGACATTTATCCTTCACAAGTACAATGACTGCCAAAAGTGTAGATATGGTACTATACTAACAAAATTAAGGTGCATTGAAATGTTGACACATCACTCTCATCGCATATGTATGTATTGAATATTGTTGTTGTCTTTAATAAAGCAAATGACTCAACAGCAAAGGTTTTAATCACATATGAAGGTCACGATACAAGTCAGTTTTTCGCGAAATCGAGACAGTGGTGGAGACACCTAGCAGTGTTTTTTTAGACCGTTCAGAATATGAAAAGAATTGAAAACAGATTGTAGGAAATATCGATACAAGTCCATGAAAAACACTGATCATTGGATCAGACTCTAGTTGGAGTATTGATGTTAATTTTAACTTTAAAAGCAGTTTATCTCAGAAGTATTCAAATGTGACTTACTGTATTGTTCTTCCCCTGTACCCTTCATATGAATGTATCACCAACATTGTGTACACGGTTCTAGCAAAATTATTATGCATTGAATTGTGTGCAAATGTATGTTAAATGGTGCACACCACTCTCATCTCATTTATTTATCTATTTTTATTTAGAAGATTTTTAATTGAAATTTGTATTGTGTCTTTCTCTTTCTTCAATAAAGCAAAGAGCTGTCTTTTAAATCTTAGTACATATTGTAAAAGAACAGTGTAATGTCCAAAAACACTAATTTAAATACTGTTTTAGGGCTCTTTTAACAGGACTCAATTCCAGCATTTGCCAAACGACTAAAAAAACTGTGGAAAAAACTTTTAGTCAGGATTGCCATGCTGGAGGGATTTCAACCCATGACCTCCCAAATCAGAGCTGCATGTCTCATGCATGTGCCACCACTGTGTTGGTATGGCTATGCCCTCATCTAACAACCAGCTACAATATAATAGATTGATAATGTGTAGATGTGTTTAAATTTGTATGCATTAAAATTTCCAAAAATAAAAAAAAGATAATTAATGGTATGTTTCTCTTTTCAGGAATATTCGACTGTGTAGCAAGAACTTGGAGCATATACACAGACAATCCGATAGCAAATGATCCGATTGTAACGTTGCCGATCCAGCTTAAATCCTCCGCTAAATGAATTTATTCCTTGATTGAATTACTCGTGTCCGTGCTAAAAAAGCTGATGCCTAGCACTTGGAAGACTTCTAAGTAGAGCGTTGGAAGCAGAAAATAAAATGGGTTAAAGACTTCAGATGGAAATGTGCAACTTTGCTAGATTAATTGAAACCACAATGCACCCCATCATAAATGTGTTAAACATATTAAGAAACCATATTATATTGTGTTATTGCTAGTATGCTAAATAAATATATAATTTAAATATGATAAATAAGTACTAGTAAAACATAATTTGTGAGGTGACTTTGACAACGGTTATAGATGTAAATAGATAGTATACTATATCTACTACAAACAAAATATAATTGAAACTAGGAATACATATCAGACATACAAATCATTAATCAAATGTTCCAGAGAAGTTGTGGTAGGTATGTATCTTCAAACTCTTCCGATACCGATTCTTCTGATACCACTAGTATTGGCCGATTCTCAATATCAGTACCACTTGATCTCTAATTTTGAGTAAAAATTTATTATTTATATCACTGATTTGCAATTAGAGGATTGCATAAATGAAATAAAAACTGCTCACCCTGAGTGATAAAGACCACCAGTTGGTCGAAATATATCAGTAACTTGTCTATTCTTCTATTTGTGTCTGTGTGACCTACCTAACGTTTTTTAAGATATAAGCTGTCGTCCTACTGTCACTGTACCATTCCCCACCCCCTCTGAAACATTTTTATTCATGTTCCCAGTTTAAGTATCCTAACCATTTAGGCCTCACCTGGCCTAACTAGGTAATACTAAGTATTTTAAAAACAACATTTTTGAAAAACTTAAACCATCCTATTTAACGTCTGCACCTATTTGTGTCTATTGTGATTTACCTAACATTTGTAAGGTAAGCTGTCATCCTTCTCTCCCTTTCCCCTCATGGAACATGTAAATACGTACTGTATAATGTCGCTACTGCCTGTATGTCAGTTTCTATGTTATAGTTTATTTTATTTATTTAATGTCTAACTCTAACTCTAGGTCCTATTCATTATAACTTGTTTACAGTGGAGGATAATATATGCAATCCACTTACCACCTACCCTACCTAACTGTGACCTTACTATGAGGAGACATATTGTTCCACTATGCATGCCCGCATCCTTGGGACCATAAAATAAAATAATATAAACCTGACTGACCTATCAAGAATTCAATGTCATTCATATATACCTATTCAAATCTGCCATTTCATATTCATTTTTTGTTTTTACTTTTTACCAAATTATTATGACTAATGTGGAGGTTTTTGCAATACTCATGAAAAAATAATGATGTAGTAAATAGGAACATTCATAAAATAATTTAATTAAATGAGCATTGGGTACAATCTAAGAAATATTTCTCATAAATATAATTCTTTTACAATTTCCCCCGATTTTTAGCGCAACACTTTCGTGATATTTGGCCTTAAACTGGGCAAACAGCTACTCCGGAATGCTGAAACTTCATGGCAACGTTCAAAATCATTGACCTTGTAGATATGTTGCAATTTTGGGTACAATCGAAGAAATATTTCTTATAAAAATCGTACTTTGAAGGGCAATGAGAGGTCGATATAACATTGCTGCCTTGCACCTTTCTGCGGCTGCACAACGAGGCGTGTGTCGGTTCTCAGTCTCTCTGACTTGCAGGCTTGCAGTCTGTCACCTCGCTTTGTTGAAGGCAGACTTGGTTCAAAACATGAAACCGTAATAAATGGATATAAATAGTCAACCGAAAAGCTCATCCATCAATGGGACTGAAAAATGCGTTTGCGAAGCTAAGAATACAATGATAAAAACTAATTTTCAAGGCAGGTATTTATGTTGAAGGCGACATTTACACTGTTAAAAGCTAAATTAAGGAGTGAAACTCTCCTATTGTGCACTACTTTTCTGTCCGTTGTGTATGCCACGTATATCACGATAAAAGCTGAAGGTGACCTCTGAGCCCTTCAATGATGATGATACATCATGATTGTTTTAGAGACCTGTGGGGGCGTGGCTATCTCACCATAAAGGTTGAATATTCATGTGCTCGGCACCTCCACCAGAAAAGCGAAAAACAATAATGGACGGTAAGCTTTGCAACCTATTTAGGTTACTCAACAAAAACAAGGGTGCCATTAATTTTTACACAAAACCCTGCCTCATTTAATTGTAACCATTCAAGTCTTAGGGCCTACGGGATCCCAATTTAAAAATTCGCAAAAATAATCATCAGGCTGAGGGGGGAGGGAGATACAGTCGCGGCACTGTGTATCATACATACCACCCAACCCAACAAGATTTAGATTATTTTCAACGCCAATTCAGCTCTTTTAAAAAAGTCAATTATAGGGAACGATGCTTTCTTTTCTCTTCGTCGGCTCGCGCGTACGTCTGTGCGTGCGACACAAACTCTGATTTACATGAGTTTTTTGAGCGAGCGTAGCGAGCGTCTCCACTTGACTCTTATGGCTCGAATGTCTGTTTTTTTTTTTGTTTTTTTTTCTGTTACTGCTTCGATACAGGTCGCACCGTTTCTCTGATCGACCTGAAATTTTTTACACATGTACATACCACCTAGGCGGGTTGCTGTATAGTTTTTGAACAAAATCCGATCGTTGGTTATAAAAAAAAAAAAAAATGTTCCGATCGTTATGAAATTTTGCAGGGTCAATAAGTACAACATTCTCTCCTATTTTCCAAATTTTCAGCTAAATCGGTTAAGACCTTAAAGACTTATTGGTAATCATAATTCGAAAAATGATGTTAAAAAATGAAGGAGGCAGTGAAGATACAAAGATACACTTTAGAAGGCATGACGTGAATTAGTACAATGCAAAGATGTTGGAATAGTATAAAGTGTACAATGTCAATATCCAGTTAGGCCTACAGTTTGTGGTGGGCCTTATAGGAATGTCGTACTCGGGTCGTGTTGCACGTACCGGTGCTCACTCAACAACGCGTCCAACTTAGCGTTTTCCTAGTAGTTGACATTGTCCTTCAACAGCGACGATACGGAATTTTTTGTGACCCTGGGTCAGGGGGCGGGATGAGCGTCGCCCAAACTTGCCATGTGAATACCAGGCACCTCCACCAACGGTATTTTTATTTTTGGATTCTACTTCGACCCCCCCCCCCTTTTGGGTTCCCCGTACGCATGCAATAGTTGCGTTTTGTTTTCACCACAATTTTAATCATTTTCCTTGGGAAGCCTGTCCATGGGTGCACTATTCATGCCCCTCTTCTAGATGTCTAGCTATAGGTATGTTGTGGATAGGACAATTGTGAAGGGATGTCTGAGGGCTGTTTAAAAACTCAATTCATTGCATTCGCATTAACGACTGAGGAAAACCTTGGAATAAAACATCATTCAGGATTGCCAGTATCAAATACCTGCGACTGCACATGGAAAAACCTTATTTATAGTAAAATTATCATTGCTGGGCTATGTAGTGTTTACCCTACACAACTTTCGGTTCACCGATTTAACATTTATAATAGGTACAGCTATTTTCAATAAATTCGGGTCGAGAAGTCCTTTCTGAAAGTTTTTTTCAAAGGTTTCCTTCAATCGTGAATGCTCGAACAGGTGGAGCTGTATTCAAGTGTAGACCTGCCTCGGACAGCTTCACAGTTCCTAACACCCTATATCTACTTGTCTTAATAACCAAGTTGATGTGAACCCTCTAGCTGGCATCTTTATACGTTTTCGTTTTTGTATTCACCAAATTTTAGAAAATGAGAACCAATTGCGACTCTTCAATAGCCGCGCTGTTTTGCCAGACTAGTCACGTGATTTTGTAAGTACGGTACCGGTACCTATACTGTCGTGTTGGTGCCTGAATCGAGCGGTTCTTCTCACGCAATGCCTTGACGTAGGTAAAACACACGGCATGCTGTAATATGTACGAGTGTCATGCATAATAACGTAATAGTGTTGCTGTTTTACATTACTGTGTAGTTTGAAGTTTCACCATCACGGCAACACCAGTAAGGAAAATTTACTTTAGCTAGACTATAATCAAACACTGATGTTCTACGGGAATTCACAATCTAATTTGTAAAAGAAATCAATAAAACGAGCAACTATAGAGGTTAGTGTAGGCTAGCTATGGTGTAGGTTTATGTAGGTAGATATTTGAACACGTTTCCAAGCAAAGGGGTTGCTACCTGGTGGCGAAAAATGCAACTGTCCGATCAGTGATAGTCGGAGGAGCGCGCTATGTGCTTACCTGAAGAACACATGTCATTCCGTGTTTGTCTCTTAAAATATGAACAATCACAGGTACATTGTCGTTGCTCTCCCTAAATGTTGTTAATTGATGATAATCAAAAGCATGGGGGTGCACCAAAATGATAAAATCGCTCTTTAAAATGCGGGATATGAGACCATGTGCACCAGAATAATATTACTATATTCAGACCTGCGCCCCATGCACCCACCGAGGATGGCATTTGTATCCATATTACAATTCTCTGACTGCAATATCATAATAAATCATTGGTATTTATAGGCTACCTATATACTAAATATATGCTAACAGGGTACGATAAATACTAAATCAAATTCTAACCGTCAAGAATGTTCACAACTCATAGTAAACACACACATACAGTATCGCTCGCTTCTCATGACACTTTTAATTGAGATATACTTCTTTAGTTTTATTATGATAATTTAATATAAATAAAGTCATAATAATAACAAAACAATAACAAAAATAATAATAATTGTATTAGGGCTTATGCAAAAGTTAATAATAATAATAATAATAATAATAATAATAATAATAATAATAATAATAAATGAGTCTTTATTTTTAGTTTGGCGAAGCTTAAGGCCATGAGGCCTTTTCTTCTGCTTGACCAAACATTTTGGTTACAAGTTTACAATTTGGAGACAGAAGATACAACTTTACAATGTAAATATGTAAACTTAAAATAGTATAATGAGATTACTAAGTGGAACTACAACTAAAGCTATATCTAGCACTAACTATAACTAAACTAAACTAAAGTAGAGTATAAACTTAAGTAAACTGAACAGGTGTATGTGTCTGGTTTTGTTAAAAGTAGCATACAGGAAAATGGTATAATTCGTGAATTCCGTGCACATACACACCGAAGATAGTAATGAAATCTATTAAAACATGTTACTAATTACATTTACATAGCTGTCTAAATTTACTAATAGGACTAAACTAGAACTTAATTTAACATTGCACACTCTTAAGACGTGTCCTAGGAAGCACACTCTACAGTTACGTTTCATCAGCAACACACCTTTATTGTGTACTTTCACATTCAATTGTCGACGTACAAGCTTGAGAATATATTTTTATATATTTTGGAAGAGAAGTGTTAAGTAGGAGTAGAATTAAGAATATAAGCACGGCATTTTTGTCTAAAAGCTACAGATGACTTTAAAACTCGCGTGGAAGGGGGGATTGTATTCCCAGCACGAGCGATTGCTACTGGAAATGATTTGCTGTATTGCGATGTATTATGTTTGGGTATTTCCAGAGTCATGTTTGAAATTGAACGCGTGTTACTTTCTGGGTCGCAATTTAAGAACTTTATATAGTCTGCCAGATATTTCGGTACGGAATAATTGATAATGTTGTGTAAAAGACATAATGAACGATGAAGTCGGCGCTGGTCTGTGGTCAGCCAAGCAAGTTGCACTCTTTGTGGAGAGACGTGATCGTAATATTTGAGGTTGAATATGAATTTGATACACGCATTCTGAATTTTTTGTTGAATTATACCGTTTATCGTCATTGTTCATGTTTTCATAATATTATACATAATAATATCATAATAAATACGATTTATATTACTGTATTACAATTTACAATAGAATAAGTAAAATGATATGACCTACAAGATTTATAAGCTGTTTGCAGAATGACGCGTCATGCCATTATTGACATACAAAACAATAATAAAAATAGGCTATCAGCTATTTAATAGGTATACTTTTAATAAAATGTTTATTTAAAAAAAAACAGCCTAGTCCTAAGTGCATAGTAGATAAATATTATAAACACGCCTACTCCGATTGCGTTTACATTGTAAAACGATGTAGAAAACATGCAAAACAAGACTTGTAGGGCTATAATTTGCTATAGAAGCTCTTTTGATTTTTAGATATCAAGTAGGCCTAAATTATTGAAATTATTAGTATTGGTGGGCAAAATGTTCTTGGCAAAATATCATCGATCTTCATCATTCAACATTATTTGATACACAGTCTTGTTTCTGTATTTAATAGTTTAACAGTGGGGTTTGTTCTTTTCGAGCTAATTTCATAAAATAATCTCAATTATTTGTTGTAATTTAAAATGCCATTAAATTCCCGTTTTTAATAAAGCCGATCCCCAAAACTTACGAATTTTACTAATAAAATACGCGGACGATTTGACATGATCAACAATGTTTTCGCAAATGATCAGAAATGTAAAAAAAATCAAGTTGAACCTAACTGAATATACATGCGCCCGCCGTAAGCAGCTCGCCTCTATCACTGATCGGTCCGACATGTTGCGTTTTTAGTGCTGCCATCTATCTTTGCTTGGAAACGCGTATTTGGGATTGCCTAGACAGACGCTGCATGAAAGCGTCCGAGAACTTCAGATCGCCGCACGCGCACGACAATGTTCTTTTGTACACATTTTGAGAATTATTAAACTAAACAAGAAACACGTCATTATCTTTTATTTATAAGTATCTGTAGTAAATTAACTGTACCTCTCATTTACAATAATACGTTATTTATGCTACAAAAAAATCTTTGGATTATGTGTTGATAAACGACGCACCAGACTAGACAAAGCAAAAATATCAAATTAATTTAGTTGGTAAGAGTGTAGGAAGAGCGATAATAAACTCGCAGAAGGCAGAACTAGATACATACACTCGCCGAGTGTTTTATTAAAGTAGGTAATTTTGTAACTGAATTACTTTTTATAAATAATATATATGTACTTATAGTTTTCAATTACTTTTAAAGTTACTTTTCTCAAGCATGCTCGTACAGTGCAGTTATATAAAACTAGGAAAACGCTTAAGTCCCGCCGCGTTGTTGGATGAGCGTAATTGGTGCATTGAGCTGCCATGTGTTATGCGAATTTTCTGTTGTTCTGTGGCAAAATTTATTACTAAAGTCCTTTGCAAGTAAAGAAAGATCCCAGGTATCAAGAAATTTCCCCTCCTCGTTACCACCTCCACTCGGCACGGGTGACAGTACTCGCGAGACGTTGGAATGCGGTAGGCCGCATGACCCATTCATCCAGGTGTCATTGTTAAGAAATCAATTTTTTGATGTAGTTAAAATGTTATAATTTCTCATTTATTTTCAAATATATGGAATAATTATGTAAAATTAATATAAAATAAACTTTGTATTTAAAAAATAGCATGAAAACTGCCGTAATTAGAGTTAGTTGTAACTTCATGGTTACGATCAGAATAATTACGACAGGCAATAATTACGGCAGTTTTCAAGCAATTTAATTATTCCATATATTTGAAAATAAATGAGAAATTATAACATTTTAACTACATCAAAAAATTGATTTCTTAACAATGACACCTGGATGAATGGGTCATGCGGCCTACCGCATTCCAACGTCTCGCGAGCACTGTCACCCGTGCCGAGTGGAGGTGGTAACGAGGAGGGGAAATTTCTTGATACCTGGGATCTTTCTTTACTTGCAAAGGACTTTAAGTCGATTTTTTTTTAATTAAATTAAATTAAATAAAAAATTAACTTTATTGTTTTATTTTTTCTTAATCGTAATTTTAAAAAAAGAAAAAAATCGTAAAATTGCTATTTTCATAACAAATAATTTTTCGATTGCGCTCAAATTTCACACGAATATCTTAATTCATAAAATTAAGGTTCTGTAAAAAAATCATTAAAATCGGATTAAGCATGTAGATGTTATAAGTCGAAGAAATTTTTTAAAAATCGAAAAAAATCGTAAATTTGCGATTTTCATTAGAAATAATTTTTCGATTGCGCTCAAAAACGTGCAGTTCTAAGTTCAAAGATTTCGAAGGCCCCATAAAATTTCATCACAATTGGAGTATTGGTTTAGCCGGAATCGTGTTAACAAACAGCCAAAAATACAGAAAGAAAAAAAAAACTCCGGTTTTTTTCTCCAGTGTAGTGAAATGGAATCTTCGCTTCGCTCGCTACGCTCATCCAATAATATAACAACATCTCAAACCCAAACAATAAAAAGTAAAAAATAATGTTGACTTATTCTTTTGTGTGGTTTGACTGAACGAATTTTTTCCGCTGACTGTGCGTGTATGTACTATGTCTTGATGGTCAACACGACAACAATGAATTAATAACAAAATTATTGTCTGTTCGTCATGCTGTCAGTATAGGCCCTATAATTATTGCATTTTTAAGAAATTTCATGAAGTAACTTAAAAGAGTAATTCAATAGTTACTTCATGAAGTAACTGTAACTCAATTACTTAGGTAATAAAGTAACAGTAACTGTAAATTTAATTACTTTCATAAGCAAGTAACTGTAACCGAATTACAAAATAACTTTTAAGACACTGCACTCGCCCACTCTGTATCGCCAACATAATGATAATGACATATATACACACGATGGTAAAATCAAAAAAATATTCTGCCAAATTTAGTCTTGCTGATTTGCGTACCGTATCTGTTTAGTTGTACCATTGATTGTTGTACCATTGGTTGTACATATAATGTAGATGATCATACTCGTAGAGAAAAGGACGTTTTTTATTTGTTCACTCCACCTGCAGTCAAACGACTGCTTGAATCTTGGCGAAATGATCAGGGAACCTTCGAAATTTCTAGCTTACGCAAGACACGTTATTTCATGCAACCGAAGATGGTTTTCATTAAAATCACGCGTATAAATAATAATAATTTCATAATTCAATTATACGCCGTTATAAACATAGCTGTTTTAAAAACTAATAGAATTGTTGCTTATTGAGAAAAATAATTTATATATTATTATGTTTATATTTATGTTTTAAAAAGTTTCTCTTCAAATGTTCTTGACGAATTGTGTGTTTTCTATTTGCATTTCGTTTAGAATAATGTTCTTTTGTGCACCTGAGTTGACCTATTTAGATGTTGTTTGAGTTTTTATATCATTTTTATTTTTGTGCTTTAGTATTTAATTAATTTAATGTAAAAGCCTACATCACACTTGTGGAGCTTGCTCTGTTGTTGGTGGCAACAAATAAAATTTAAAAAAACATAATATATTTTGATAATATGGATATTTAACACTTTAATTACTCGCTGAACATTTCTTTCTGGCAAACAACCGACACCCGACAGTGTTGGCTCGAGCGTTAAGCGCGTGACTCTGATACGGTAAGTCCCGTGTCCAAATCCCGTCGAGACCGACAATCTTGACTGAAGTTTTTTCCGAGGTTTTCCTCAGTCATCAATGCGATTGCAAGGGAGTGAGTCATTCCTGCACAATTCTCCTATCTCCAAAACCTGAAATGAACATGCATTGCATCATGGGCAGATTACCCACGAGAAAAATAATAATTTGAGGATAAAGACTGGATATGGCCCGATATGAGGCTAGTATTAGTATGCACGAGTGATTAGAGGGGTCGGGTCGTCGTTTCGTTACCCGCCACCGCTTTCCTCACTTTCCACAGGATCGTGTCCTCAGTCAAAAGGCGAGTGCTGGGGTTGACTCCATTGGACAGTCTTTTAATAATAATATTCCCGATACCTTCGCAAACAGGCGTAGATTCGGATCACGCATGGCATGCGGATTTTCGTAGCAGTCCTTCATCAGCATCCATCACCACTCATTGCTTCTAATAGCAGCACCGGCCAACGGCTGTATACTCAAAAATATAACTATTTTGCTCCGACAGCACCAGTCTTGATACCTCTGCTTCGGACTTTCAATCAAAGCTGGCAATTTGTCGGTCCGCTAACAGATTATATTGAGGTCAGGTGGACCCCACCTACCAGACCACCAAGGTCAAACCACAAACTTGAAACTGTAACTTCAGTTGCTGTGTTTATACTAAGCAGGCAACATGCCGGCTTGTGGCGATGGTCAAAGAAAGTGCATTCCTATCATATACACATGTGGGACACACTACGAAGTTGGATTTGACATAGTAAGTAGATTATTGTTGTCCAAGACATAATAACCGATGTTTGTAAAGTAATGCATGCGTAGATGTAGAATAATAATTGTTGTATTGATTAGTTCTTATGGGTGACAACAATAACCATGTTTGACATTTTATCAAATCAGAATCCTAAATGGTGCGAGCTCGACACCACACACCTACAGTCTATCTCTTTCAAATCTTCATAACATAAAATCACCTAAGAATATACAATGAACGTATTATCATAACTAGAACAAACGCTTAACGCACAATTGGCCGCAAAATGGCACGAAAATTCGCACAAAAAATCAAAAACTTATATTTAAAGCTTTATATTCTATACATTCTGGACTAACTTTTCAACTTTTCTTTCAAAATGTACTGCATCACATAACCTATATGTCCATTATAATATGAACGTTGTTGCCCCACCACGGGTGTCAGAATTGGCCCAAATGGCACGAAAATATGCACAAAAAATTGAAAAAAGTACGATATTCATGAGAAATATTTCTTCGATTGTACCCAAAAACGTAGCAAGTCTAAGTTCAGAGATTTCGAAGGTCCACCCAATTTCAATCCAGATCGCATATGCCGTTTGCCCGGTAGAGAGCGAATTAAACAGACATGAAAAGAAAAAAAAAACAAAACAAACAAAAAACACCGCAGGTAAATCTTTTTTGGAGCGGTGAAATTGAAGTCTCGCTTCGCTATCCAATAATTGATTGCAAATTTTTATCGGTCTAAACTTTAAAGTGGTTAATACTATCATATGACAACATACAATTATTAATATTTTGTAAATGGAAGGAATATTCTTAGTTCTATACAGTTCAAAACATAAGCTTTAGCCCACTGGTGAAATTTAAAAAAAAATACTTACATATTTTTGTGCAGTAAATAAATAAATAAATAAAATAAATTTTATTTAGAGTCTACCCACTCAGTTATATAACTGATTTTCAGTGGGGGACTTTAAATCAAAGCGACCAAGCCTACCCTGTAGGCCCCGACGCAATCGACGACGTGAGCGACGTTTGTTGTTCCTTGACAGTAAAGAACTGACTTACTTAATATTAGGTTACAGGTACCTACTTTCTTTGTTTAACCTAGGCTATTGCCAATGTATGGCCTCGTTTTTGTAAACTATAATTACGGTTTAAAACGCTTCAGGGAGGCCCAACATCTTTTGAAATCTCGCACATTAATTCTTAACACATTCAGTCTTTGTTTATGTCATTTGTTCACAAATATAATTATTATTATTTAGGTAGGTGCACTGCATAGGTAATTTAACACACTGTTATCATTATAACCATTCGTAAAGTTATCTTGTCACTAATTTGATGTCCTTACATTTACAAGTTATTTGTATGCAAAGTGTAGGCGCCATTGAAATTGTACAAGAGCTTATAGGAGGTAAAAGTTTATTGGATGAGCGTAGCGAGCGTAGCGAGCGAAGCGAAGATTCCATTTCACTACATGGAGAAAAAATCCGGAATGTTTTTTTTTTTTTTTTTCTTTTTTTTTTTTTGTATTTTTGTCTGTTTGTCACACGATTCGGCTAAACCGATACTTCGATTGCGATGAAATTTTTGGAGGCCTTCGAAATCTCTGAACTTAGAACTGCACGTTTTTGAGCGATCGGAAAATTTTTTCATGAATTGCAATTTTACGATTTTTTTCATTTTAAAAAATTTCTTCGACTAAAACACCTACATGCTTTATCCGATTAATGATTTGCACAGAACCTTATTTATGAATTAAATATTTTGTGAAATTTGAGCGCAATTGAAAAAATATTTATCATAAAAATCGAAATTTTACAGGTTTTTCTTTTTTTAAACAATTCTTTGATTATAACACCTACATGCTTATCCGATTGTAATGATTTTTCGCAGAACCTTTATTTTATGAATTAATATATTATGTAAAATTGAGCGCAATCGAGAAATTATTTCTTTAAATCGCAATTTTACGATTTTTTAAAATACATTAATTAAAAAAGTTCAAAAATAGTTAATTTAATGAATTTATTTAATTTTTAAAAAATTTCAACTTAGTAATGATTTTGCCAAGAAAACAGAAAATTCGCATACAAACACAATGGCGCTCAATGCACCAATTAGCTCATCCAAAACGCTGATTGGACTGAGCGTTTTCTAGTTTACAATTTAACATGGTGCAACTTACTATGTTCCAGGGCAGCACCTTCTGTAGTCTGATACAAAATTACTTGGCTTCGTCGAAATGTTTGAATGAAACATTTTTACCTCTCTACGAAACTGATGCCGGAAGGAAGGTTTACGACGAAACTCTTGTCTCTGTCGGAAGTAATTTCCCTCAGTACGTGCGAGAAATCCAAGGCACAGCGGATGGAGCCAAGGTTTCGTTCCACAAGGTAAGGGTTGAGGGCTGCACAATGTGCACAGACTTCCCTATTCCCTTCACAGTTGTCCAAACTCTAAAATACCCTATTTAGTTAAGACATCCGTGGCATGCATTGCATCCAGAATCCAGCGTCCTGGGCAGGTTTCCCACCAAAACCATTTCATTAAAAGTCATTTTACCGTACTTACTCAATATTATGTCACTCACACAGTCACACGCGAATTTAGATCCAGACCGCACCCCAGTTTTCAACGCTGGTTTGTATACAAATAGGTAGCACTATATTATGTGGGATTGATAGTATCGGTGAAATTATGCTTAAATAAATATAATAATTATAAAATATAAAAGGTAACCAAACCCTCAATATCACATCACTTGCAGTGGCCTATCCAAAGAAGTCCTAGGATGCTGTCAAAAATGACCTAGTTGGTAAGCTTGTGCAGTGGTATGTAATTTTATCAAAACTTGGAATTCAATATTAGTTAATTCGTGTTATTGTTAAGCAATATCCAATCAATATACTAAGGTGTCAATGTAGACCGAACCACATTTACAAGGGATTTCATATAGTCACCGACAGTGTTGGCTCGGGCGCTAAGCGCTCGACTCTGTTTCGGGAGGTCCCGGGTTCTAATCCCGTCGAGACCGGCAATCCTGACTGAAGGTTTTTTCCGAGGTTTTCCTCAGTCGTTAAGGCGAATGCAAGGTATTGAGTCCTCTTAAACAGCCCTCGAACATCTCTTCACAATTTCCTATCCGCGCATACCTAGTTCACCTGAAGAGGGGCTAATTGCACCCTATAACAGGTTTCCCACGATAAAAATTAAATTAAAGTGTAGTGCGTCACGCAATCTTTTTTATGTGACAAGCCGCGCCGCGCCGGCACCTCCACAGTTGCTGGAGGATTGGTGGAGGTGCCGGGTCGGACTTAATTTTTTGCATGCGAATGTAGATCGCACCCCAGTTTATGCCTTTCAATTTTTTCTATGTATGTGCAGCTTACAATCTAGTAAATTATACGTAATTAATGTTACTGCCAGGAATGTTTGGTGCTTTGTCTGTCCCCGTCTTCTCTTCTACAATCTTAATCATTACAATTCTCCAAATATTTGAACAACACTAGACAGGAGTTTTATTTTAATGGATGAGCTTTTTTTGTTGACTATTTCTAAGTTTTTTGTATAAATAAAAAATTAAAAAAATTAAATTTTATAAATTTTATTTAGAGTCTACCTACTCAGTTACATAACTGATTTTCAGTGGGGGACTTTAAATCAAAGCGACCAAGCCAACCCTGCAGGCCCTGCGTGGGATCTCATTACTTTTCAAGTTCTTTTACAAAATTGTTTTTGTTAAATTAAGATAATGTTTAATAAAAGTATTAATTGCTTTGATAGGCTTACTACCTACCAATTAAAAATAGAATGTAAAATATCTCAATGCCAAAAAGACTAGCTTTTTGTACGCATTGAAGGTGATTATTGTCAAGTTTCTATAGTTACTTGTTAATTATTATACACCTGTAAAAGGCCTTTTTTATTTTAACCATTATTTCTATGAATTCTGGCTATTTTTTTTTACTTTTTTTTTAAAGGCACTACATCACCATTACATTAATGCCCATGGGAAATATAAATTTGTATCTCCAGACCCGTTTGGTCAGAATCGGCCCAAATATCACGAAAATATCTCATTAAAAATCGAAAAAAATCGTAAAAGTACGATATCCATGAGAAATATTTCTTCGATTGTCGCCAAAAACTTGGAAGATCTAAATTCAGAGATTTCGAAGGTCCCCTGAAAATTTCATCAAGATCGCATATGCCGTTTTCCCAGGTACAAACAAACAGCAAAAACAAAAAAAGAACACCCGAACTATTTTTCTCGGGGTAGGTGAAATCCCACACATAACAAAATACTTGTAAAAATACAGCCAAACCTTACACTATCAAAAGCAATGAGATCTAAAAGAAATGCCAAGCTTATGTACCCTCCTATATTTTCGCAATCTTAATACATTCACTTTGCCCTGTGACTGCATTCTTGCAAAACGAAGCAAAATTTTACGAGCAACTGCTGTTTTAAATATAAAAGTTCGTGCAAATTTATTTTGCCAAGCTTTGCAAGGATGCAGTCACAGGGCAAAGTGAATTTATGAGCGAAAATGTAGGAGGGTACATAAGCTTGGCATTTCTTTTAGTGAACTGTAGTTCCCCCAAAAACTACTGTTTCTGCAATTCTGCTCCTTAAAATACGAGCCATGAAGCGTTTTTTTTTTGTGGGGGGGGGGGGGGATCCGCCAAACTCCTCGCAACTCATTACAGGCTTGAGAATGACCCCTGAAATTACCCCGGCCTGACTTAGCGGATAACGCGTTGTTCTAAGACTATGGAGGGCTGCCGGTGTCATGGGTTGTCTGATGCGCCGTCATTCCTAGGATCGGCGGTGCTCGACACCCTACCCACTTCGGTGGGAAGGTCCTCTTTAGGACCTGACAAATATAAATAATAACAATCATGAACCAAGCTCATGATGGTATCTATGCTCATGATGATTTTGATTGATAACAATCGTCATCGTGGTGGATGATAGTCATAGTTTTTGACAAGATCATTCTTCTCGAAATAAAATAGTGAAAAGATCGTATCTTGCAATTACATTTTTTTCATTGTTGATATAGCCAAGACATATTTAGGTGCTTATAAATTTCACTTTAGGTATGGCACTTATATTTTATATTATAGTATATTTCAATTTTCAATTCACATAATACTTTCTCCAAAGTAAGTTATATCCCATGCATACAAAAAACTTGTAAAAATGCAGCCAAACCTTACACACTCGGAAGTAATGAGAAATACATAATTACATGATTTTTTTTTTTTAAACAACGCTCATATTTAAATGTACTAAAAAGTAAAAAATAAATTTTTGCCTAACTCTGAAAATAAAAGCGTTGGGCGCTTACGGTACCGGTTTTGACATAGATGACAGAAGTTTGTTGTTCATGGAGGGAAAGTGCCAAACGCTTTTATTTTCCGATTAAGGCAAAAATTTGTTGGGCGATCATTTATTTTTTACTTTTTAGTACATTTAAATATGAGCGTTGTTTTAAAAGAATGAAATATTATTTTATACTTTTTAGTCTTAAGGCTATTCGACCGCGTTTTTCTATTTCCCAAAATATTCTACCAAGTCAAAATATAGCGAATGGCTTTGAAACCTGGCTATTTAAGAAAATCAAAAATATTTATTTCAAATTTTTCTGATCCGGTACACGGCCAATATAGCCACCTCAAAATAATTTCCAACTTCAATTCGACAAGGCACACCATTCAACGTAGGGTGTTGTGTTTTTGTGACATTAATTTTCAACTGTTTTTCTATAGAATGACTGAGAGAATTTTTTTTTAAACAATTGTCTTTCCTGCGAATTTTTTCGTTTGGCGGTATATTTTACCGATTTGTACCGCCAAACAAAAAAATTCTCAAGAAAGACAATTGTTTAAAAAATATTTTTTCTCTCAGTCTATTGAAAAACAGTGGAAAACTAATGTCACAAAAACACAACACCCTACGTTGAATGATGTGCCATGGCGAATTGAAGTTTGAAATTATTTTGAGATGGCTGCCTATATTGGCCGTGTACCGGATCAGAAAAAAATGATTTTTTTTTTGATTTTCTAAAATAGCCAGGTTTCAAAGCCATTAACTATGTTTTGACTTGGTAGCATATTTTGGAAAATAGAAAAATGCGGTCGAATAGCCTTAACAAATGTTGTAATCGAATATGTGCTCACTGGACGTGTCCGAATTTCTGCATCTGGTTGGCCCATCCTCGCTAGCTGCAACTAATTTCCCATATGAAGCTTTGTTTGATTAATTAATTAATTATTATGAATTAATTGATTAACTAGTGAATGTGATAAATTGATTCATATATTGTTATCAAGAATATACGTCTGTGTGAAAAATTTCAGCTCTATCGGACATTGGGAAGTGGGTGAAATATCTATTCCCATATAAAACTTTGATTATAAATTATGATGAATTAATTGATTAATTAGTGAATCTGTTAATTGATTCATCTATTGTCATCAAGAATATGTATGTGTGAAAAATTTCAGCTTGATTGGATATTGAGAAGTGGGTGAAATATTGATTATAAGAATTAATAAATAAATAATTTGTATTTAGAGTCTACCCACTCAGTTATATAACTGATTTTCAGTGGGGGACAGTAAATCAAAGCGACCAAGCCAACCCTGTAGACCCCGACGCAATCGACGAGTGAGCGATAACCAACCAAAGATCGATATTTTTAATAGGAAATATAGCAATTCTGTCCAGACAGACAAGACAGACAAACACATGAAGCTAATATAAGCGTTGTAAAAAAGGGCCAAGCTCATCTTCCCTTCCACATTTGCGCATTCTTATTTCATAAACATACAGAACCCCGTAACAACATCCTTGAAAAGCTATGCAAAATAGAATTTGCAACTATTAATTTAAATGTAATAGTTCATCCAAATTTGATTTTGTCTATTAATTTAAACGCAATCTATTTTGCCAAGCTTTTCAAGGATGTTGTTACGGGGCACTGCACGTTTATGAATTAAGAATGCGCAAATGTGAAAGGGAAGATGAGTTTGGCCCATTTTTTAGATCTCATTACTTTTGAGTGTGTAAGGTATGACTGTATTTTTACAAGTTTTTGTATGCGTGGGATCTCATTACTATTTCAAGCTCTACTGCAAAATTATTTTTGTTAAAAAAGAATAAAAATAATTTTAATGAAGTAGTATTAATTGCTATAATAATACAAATTGACAATACAATGTTAAATATCTCGTGTCCCAAAGAATTGATTTTTGTACACATTGTAGGTGTATTGTCAAGTTGCTATAGTTACTTGTTGATTTTATGCATGTAAAAGGCTTATATTAAAACCTTTATTCCTATGCCTTCTAGCTTACTTTTTCAACTTTTTCTGTCAAAAGGCTCTATATTACTATAACCTTAATGTCCATGTAAAATATGAACGTTGTAGCCTCACCCGTTTGGTCAGAATCGCTGGCCGATTGAAACTGACGTATTAGTTAGTAGCCAGTAGCTAGTAGTCAGTAGCTAACATCCTTAAAGTGATTTTGAGCATGTTTCAAGTAATTTTTTCACCAAGAAGGAATGTTTGTACACCAACCGAATTTGGCATGTGTTGTCAGGTACCTAAATCCCCCTGATTTATACAGTTTTTAAGTTGACATCACCTTTCATGACGGCTGGGCGACACTTCTAAATCACCCCCACTCTGCTTGCTGTATAAGGTGCCCGAGTGTGTAGCGCACCGCGGCTTGGCTGCGGCGCCCTAACGGGCTCCTAGATTGAAGTCTGCTTCGCTCATCCAATAATATTATTCTATTTCCAGTTGTTCCTTCTCCACCTGGACGAGATTCTGCGCAATGTCGCCGGAGAATCTCCCAAGGAGGACAACGGAATTGGGTGTACGACAGTCTCCTGCAATCGCCCAGGACAGGTGGGTTTCACCGAAGCCTTTTTTAATCAATGTTTTTTTTTTCTTATTAGAAACATTCAGGGGAAATCGTATTCTTGGGGAGAACAAGAACTGGATCATAGTAAGCCTAAGTTGGTCTTGTTCTCGTAGTTAATAAGTTATATCTGTGGTTGGACTTGGATTGATGATACTATATTATAGGTTTGTACTAGTATATTTAATTTCTGGGAACCATACTTAGCTCATATATAAAATTATAACAATAATATTGTTTCAATTAGAAAATCTAGACCCATCTCAATGAGATGTAAAGCAGTAACAACAGCCATTTACTCCCTTCAACATTTGAAGTATATGTTACCATTTTGTTGCAATAACACAACAGGGAATGGCCATTATGTGTTTGACCATATTTGTTCCCCAATAGAAAATAGGTAGGCCTACCTATACCATTCTAAACTCTCTAACCCTAGGAGATCCTTGGGCACACAGAAGATGCGCCGGCAGAAGTCATGAACCACTTCTACATGGTATCTGCCCACATTATCTCCGAAACACCACAAGGTCGATGGAGTGTCTCCGAGGAAAGATTCACATCGCTCTGCTACGCTGGTTATTTGCCGGGATTCACTATGAGTACCAACCACCATGGGCTTATATTCACTGTGAACATTGTTAGCGCTAATAACTTGGTGTCTGGGAAAACACGTAAGATACAGTTTCGTTTATCAGCCTTGATTGTACAAAAAAATGTTGCACTACATAATTATGTAAATACATGGAGTCAAACAAACATTTATAACATACTATAATTATATAATATAACTGATTGAATTATGGTACCGGGTTCTATAGGTATGCAACAACAAAAATAGTCCAGTCCTTTGAAGTTTATTGTAATGTTTAGAATATATACTATATCCTGTTCCTGGAAAAAAAAAGTGAGATGTGGTTAAATTGCTTCAACGTTTAAACTGCAATATTAAACGCATTAAACAAAATTATTATTTTCAGGTCAGGTGTTGGGTCTGGCTAACCGGCAACTAAGACAGCTAAAATAGCCTAAACTAGGAAACGCTCAGTTGGACGCGTTGATAAGCGAGCACGTGCTATAGCTAGACCCACATTGCACATTTTTTTTTAAATTTTAAAATTTGCGATGTTCGCTGTCCTTGGGGCCAAGATTCCAATATTATTTATATTTGGCAAGGTATTTGGGTAAACCCGTGGGTAAACCTTTACTTTGTGGATATAATCCACCGCCATCTAGAGGACCTTGACATCATTTCTTTGGGAAAACTATTTTAACTCTTTGGTAACAAATAATACACTGCTTCCTCGATAGTATTTTGATTACTTCTAGGTGGCAGTGCATAGTGGCCTGCAATCTCTTGCGACTTTTCGTTGCCATGGTAACGTTACTTTTGTTTAAATGTAATTTCCATCTACACTACTTATCGGATCAAAATAAAATTAACATATTCGTGACCGGACGGACATTCTAAATGATTTGGCCACCTCAGATTTTGTCGCCGTTTAGTTTGAAAAAAAAACTTTCGATTAACTTTAATGTAACTTTTTAACTTTTTGAAGGATTTTGCCACAAAACTAATGGCATTCAATCGAGAACGAAGCTTGCGAATGGTCCAAATTTCAACTCGATCCGAGCCTCCGTTCAAACGTTATAGCGAGACATACAAACAAACAAAAAAAAACAAAAAACAAAAACAAAACCAGTGACTATTTTTCTGGCAGAGTCAAATGGAAACGCTCGCTTAATCAATGGGGCTAATGCTCCTCCAAACCTGAATGTTAGTTTGTTTGGAAATGGGGAAAGATGATGATAATAAATGAATGTAGGCCAGATGCAAAAAATAATTGTGTGATGAAAATACAAATTAGAGAAAGGAAAGGAAATTATTTAATTCTCCAAGAAATATAATATATAGTACGTATATAGTAACAACCTAGAGGGTTAAAACTTGGAACATAAAATTAAATTATGGGTTAGAAGTTTGAACATATAATTACCGTACCCCACTAATCATGAATATGTTTTTGCTCAGAAGGAAGCATTTATCATCACACACCCACACATCAGTTTGTTCAACCATTCGATGTACCTTTTCATTACAGCTAGATCGTTCCTCACCCGAGCGCTCCTAGCTGCCGCGAACTACGAACAAGCCGAGCGCGTACTTCGTGACAAGGGATGTGGAGCTGGCGACGGAGTTAGTATAAACATGACGTTCTTACATGAAGAAGGGGACAGGGTGTTCCACAATATTGAGGTGGGGCCAACAGTTGGGGAAGCTAGAGAATCGGAGTTAAACGTTGCAGCAGCGGGACCCGGGGAATCCATTTACCATTGCAACAAGTAAGCTTTCTCATGCACAATTCACTCTAGATGAAGAGTACGTTACTCTATTAGTTTCCTGTATCAGTTGGCCACCGTAAAAGAACTTTAAATTAAGAGGAGTTACTGAGGCTGGTGCGGAGACGAGTTTACGCGCTCAGCTTTCAGGTTTTCACACTGTTTTCAAACTGTTATCATATTTCACACTAACGTTAATAGAGAATAATTTATCTACAATATCCAGTAGGCGTATTTCTAAATTAATTCATTGATTTTGAATAATGAATTAGTGAAATCACCGTAATTTACTCAATTTTGGTCAACTTCGGGAGTTTATTCCAAGTGAACAGATTTTTTTAACTTAAATTTGCATACTGGATACCAACGTTTAAATCAATGTGAACGCGCAGATTAATTTGTTTTTATTGTAAGATAAACGGTTTGGTGGGAATTTCCAGAATTGAAATCCATGTTTTGGATTTCCCATTTTTTCCCATTTTGGACTTAGTCTCGCAATGGATCTTCAAGGCTTATTTTTTGCAACCAAATGCGGATATCTATATAAAAATACTTCATTAACACTAGTTTAAAATTTGACGATATATCCAACTGTTCAGCTGCAATTGTCAACACGTGTGCGCGTGCATTTGAGTGGGCAAAGCTCAACTCAGCTCAGAGTGTTTTAGGCAAATTTCTGTTCCTTCGGCTGACTAGCAACACAGTTGTTTAAGAATTTGCACATATTATGTTTGGAAGCGGTACTAAGCTACGTAAATTTAGTGGTTTAGATTTTTGATACAATATCGGTGAACATATATATTTGGAAAAAATACTAAATTCTTAAACTATTTACTAAACATACATTTTTCCCACATCTATTGAGAATTGGTTTAGAATTGCATTAAACAATTTAAGTGACTAAATTGATTTGATTTTAATTAATTTCCAATTAAAAGTGCTAGAAATCTCTTGCATACAGCGTTTTGACGGAAAGGAAAATACACGCTAAAAATGCTGAATTTGACCAAAATTAGAAGGAAAAAATGCTAAATATAACAAATTGAAATGCTGTTTTTACGTAGGTATCACTAAGGACGAGTATTTAGTCTTAACTCGGCTAAATATTTATAAAATTAATTGTGTTTTGAGCTTTAATTATTAACTCTTGGTGCACTAAATTGCTTTTTGCTATTGTGATTGTTGAATTCTATGAAATAAATCCAACATAAGACTGGGCCATGTTGCTGGATCATAACAGTCCTATTGTTACTAATCTTGAATGTAGGCTATTGTCACTACCATTCTTAGCCACTTGCGGAAATATCCTCCTCATGCACAAAAACGGCCAAATTGTTGTAAGCAATAATGTTTAGAGACATGGAAAGTTTGGAAAAGAGTAACACACACGCACAAGTAAATTTTTCTGGCACTAAAATAGTATTTCTTGATAGAAAACCGTTATCCATCATTAGAATATGTTGTGGTTAACCTGCAACATATGTAGCACTAGTCAAAAGATGGAGAAATTATCGGTTCACTTGCGGAGTCGTGGATAATGAGGTCGCGGGTTAAAAACTCGGCTCAATTTTTAAAGCGTTTTTCCATGTTTTACTTAATTTTTTTTTCAAGTCTTTCTTGTCTGTCTTGCTTTTGATAGTAAAATAAATCTGATTAAAATATTTATTTATGTTACACACTTATAAAGCGAGGGTTGACACTTGAAGCGCGTCCAGAGGAGCCATACTTGTTCCTTTTGAAAAAGAACTTTTAAAAGATTCAGTTCATCAATTAAAAAAAGAACTTTTATAAAGTTCAAGTTCCCCATAAAAAGCAACTAGAGTTCCTTTAAAAATTTCCTTTCATTTTAAGTTTGTTTAATGTGACTGCAGAGTGACTGACGTGCAACTTGCAAGCATGCGTATGGCTGTCAAAGAGCACGGTGAGCTGTAGGGTCATGAATCATGATATACTACATATTAGTACTATATGAAAAATTATAAATGATAGATAGTAACGCGTGGTTGTTTGCTAACGAATACTGAAAAGTGGTGCCAAGTACAAAATTTACTACTTAGTTGTAACTGGAACGTTTTAAGGAACTTTCTAAAAAAATCCTTGAAAATATGAACTTGATCACTTAACAGTTCCTCAACACTAAAAGAGATCAAGTTCAGTTCCGGGAAAATGGAACTCGTTATTTTAGAAAGTTCCTTCCCCAAGTATGAGAGGAGCCAACCTTACCGATGCATCTAATGATTTGCAGACCCATGTCTGCAAATGAAACTTTGTAAATGTGGTTTTATTGGCCTATGGTTTAACTTTTAACATATGGATTTAGACATGTTTGTTTGTTGTTTGTTGTTTTTGTTTGACATGAATGTTTGGTAATCGAGTTGATGAACTCAAAACTGAACTTAATAAATTTAATCTAAAAAAAAAATCTAAGTTGAAGTCTGCTATTTTTAATGAAATACAACTTTGTGTTGGTAAATCTTTGTGCATGAGGGGGAATGTTTGCAGTAAGTTCTGGTGTAAAAAAATAACGTAACTTACATAGTGTTAGCCAAGGATACTAAAATATACTCTGGTTTAATTATTATGAAATACACTCTAGTTTGTTTTAGCATCTTAACTATCACTATTCACAACCCATAGCAATTTACTGAATTTAGTAAAGATTTCTCCCCCGAAGATTTCTGGACAAAGAGGAGAATAATTCATTTTTTTTTAAAGTTGAATTCATATGTTTCAATGGCAAGAAAATAAATCTCGAGCGGAAAAAAATCTCCTGTATCGAATGCTTTAGATTTTAGAACATCGGAAGTAGAGCTGGAGGTTCTGGATTTGAGCCCGCTCAAACTTTTACGTCAATTGCTATCAATTAATAACTTTCAATATGTTTTACGTATCCCTCACTAGGAAGCTTCGCAAGCACTTTTTTTAGTCGCCTTGATGGATGACCTTTTTTAAGTTTTTAGTTTGCGTGGAATATCTTTACTTTTGCAAGTGCTTTGCTGTGCTGTCTACGCATTGTAGGTGATTGTTGTCAAGTTTCTATTGTTACTAGTCAATTGTTATTATTTACCGTAAAAAACTTATATTAAAAGCTTTATTTCTATGGATTCTGGCTAACTTTTTCAACTTTTTCTTTCAAAAGGTACCATCACCATAACCTTAAAGTCCATGTATAATATGAACATTGTAGCTCCACCCGTTTGATCAGAATCGGCCCAAATGGCACGAAAATATCGCACTAAAAATAAAAATAAATCGTTCAAGTACGATATTCATGAGAAATATTTCTTCGATTGTACCCAAAAACAATACACCTCTAAGTTCAGAGATTTCGAAGGTCCCCTCCAATTTCATCAAAGATTGGATATGCCGTTTGCCCGGCAGAGAGCAAACAGAAAAAAAAAGAAAAAAAAACGAGCTTAATTTTTTGGGGGTTAGTGAAATTGAAGTCTTCGCTTTTCTCATCCAATTATTGTCATTTTGGCTGATTAATGAAACACCTAAATCTAATTATTTGTGCTCAAATTTGTGGATATTGCTATTTTGTTGGACATTTTGGTATTATAAATCAACTTTAGGTTAATTTGCAAAAGAAATATCTAGGTGCCTGTTAGGGCGCCGCAGCCAAGCCGCGGTGCGCTACACACTCAAGCACTTTATACAGCAAGCAGAGTTGGAGTGATTTCAAGGTGTCATCCAGCCGTCATGAAACGTGATGTGAACTTAAAAACTATCAAAATCAAGGGGATTTAAGTACCTGACAACACATGCCAAATTTGGTTGGGGTATGAGCATTCCTTCTTGGTGAAAAAATGGCTTGAAACATGCTCAAAATCACTTTAAGGATGTTAGCTACTGCTACTACGGTCTAATTCGTCAGTTTCAATCGGCCAGCGATTCTGACCAAACGGGTGGGGCTACAACGATCATATTTTACATGGACATTAAGGTAATAGTGATATAGGGTCTTTTGACAGAAAAAGTTGAAAAAGTTTGCTGGAAGGCTTCCAAATAAAGGTTTCAATATAAGCCTTATACAGACATACAATCAACAAGTAACTATAGTTACTTTGACAATGATCGCCTACATTGTTTAAAAAAGCCAGTCTTTGGACCACTAGATTTTACATTCTATTGTTAATACTAGCAATTAAATCAACTTTGCATAAATTATTATATTTTAACAAATAATTTTGCAATGGAACTTGAAAAAGTAATGGGATCCCACACATAACAAAAAACTTTTAAAAATATAGCCAAACCTTACACACAAAAGAAATGAGATCTAAAAAGGGGCCAAGCTCGTCTACCTTTCCACATTTGCGCATTCTTATTTCATAAACGTACAGTGTCCCGTAACAGCATCCTTGAAAAGCTTGACAAAATAGAATTTGCATGATATTATGTTTAAATTATAATAATAATAGTATGATTGGAGAAGGGTTGACAGGTTGGGAAAGCATAGAGAACATAAAGAACGTAAAACCCAGCCTGAAGGGGTGACAAAACAAAAATTTTTCACCTGCTGATGACAACTGCAGCTAATTTAAAGTTGTTTGTTACCTTAATCCACGACGCGTTTCGTCCTTCTGGGACTCATCAGGCGGATGGTGGCCACTAAAAATCAGCTAACTACATGCAAACAAAACTCACAACACATAACCAAACCTGTGGTAGGGCCATGCAAGAAGTAAATTCTGCATGCATGTTGTCATCATCAGCAAGGTTACTTCACACACCATTCATACTGGGGCACACAGTCAGCACAGACAGTAAGGAGGCTTCCCTCCCAACTCTGGTGCTCGGGAGACAAGAAATCCATGACTTACCCTGGATTCGAACCAGGACCCTTGGCAACAAGAGAAAAGCTGCCCCTCCTGCTGTTGCTGGGCAAGGGTGCCTCTTCATTCATTCTAAGAGAAAAGGTTAGAGATAGGAAGGGTGGAAAGTCACAACACAGCACAACCAGTGAGGGGGCTTCCCTCCTAGACTCTGGTGCTTGGGCGACAAAAGAACCATGTCTTACCTTGGATTTGAACCAAGACTCGTGGCAACGAGAGAGGCTGCCCTACTAATTGTGACTGGGATTCGAAAACAAAAGGAAACAATACTACAAATTGCAAGCTCTTGGCTATAGCACAGGCACACGTGCTATACTAGCTCTTGGCTGCAGGTGAAGAGGTTGAAGGAAAAGACGAGTAGGGAGGGTCTAACAGGTTCATCACCTGCTAGGCCCCCCAGCAGGACAAGGAGTCACACTTGTAAGGAACAAGGAAACACGGACCCACCAGAGGGTGTAGAGTAGGCTCGCTCATCTCGATAATAATAATAATCAAACACCCGGTTCCAACATAAGTCAGGTCGGGGGGTGACGTATCACCAGTTTATCGGGCTGTAGACTTTCAGTGCTTGCTAGCCAGGCTCAATACCTCCTCATCTACTTCAATAATGTCTTCTATGACAGGCATTTCTACCAGTTCTCTCCATTTCTTTCTATCCTCCCAGAGTCTTTTCTTCATTAATTCTATCCCATGATTTGATTGATTGCCCTCTTTCTTCAACGTTCCATTTTATTTGGTCCCTCCATCTATCTCTTGGGCGTCAAACTTTTCTTATTCCCCCCCATGTGCGTTCAAATTCTCTTCTTGGGATTCTATCTTGTTTCATTCTTCGTACGTGCCCATACCATCGAAGTCTTTCTCTTCCTATTTTATTTTGTAGACTTTCCACTCCTAGTTTGTTTCTTATTGTTTTGATCCGTACATTGTCTATTTTTGTTAAGGCTACAGAACTTCTTAAAAAATTAGACAAAAAGAACTCTGATGAACTATTACGTTTTAATTAATAATTGCAAATTCTATTTTGCCATCAAGGATGCTGTTACGGGACACTGTACGTTTATAAATTAAGAATGCGCAAATGTGGAAGGGTAGACAAGCTTGGCCCCTTTTTAGATCTCATTTCTTTTGAGTGTGTAAGGTTTGGCTGTATTTTTACAAGTTTTTGTTATGTGTGGGATTAAATGTTACATTAGCTGTTGTAAATATTTTCAGTGAAACAAAATATGGGAATGTGGTTAAATTAGTAACACTAGTATATAGGTACAATTCATTAGTCATCTAATGCTAATTGATTAATTTAAAGAAATTATTGTTATAAACTAAAAAGTTTATATATATGCTAATTTTACGTATCATACTTATAAATGATTCTAGGTATTTAAGATTGAAAATTCCCGAAGTTTTTAATCCAAGCATTTCGAGCAGCACTCATCGACACATGACAATGGATCGACTTCCAAAGCCGACCACAAAACAAGATGTCATCAACATTCTTGGCAATACTAACGACAAAGAATTTCCGATTTTCCGATCCAAGGAATACGTGAAAACTATTGTAGTTGGTATGTAAATCTACAATTACATGTTCCTAAGAAATTCGAAGACGAGGTTACAGGTTGGAATATATCTAGCCATTGGCCCTACCTCATTCTCATTCTATGAGAGATTAACAGAATGTTTGTTTATATTTTCAGGAATATTTGACTTGGTAGCAAGAACTTGGAGTATCTATACTGGGAATCCCAAAGAAAATGAAGCCACTGTAACCTTGCCTATTCAACTGAAAGATTTTGGCAAATAATTTAGGCCTATTAAGTTTAACAAAAAAGATTTACATGACAAAAAAATTAAAACAAACAATTCTTCAAGCATACAGAGATGACACCATAATAAGTTGATAACATGCAGAATCTTTCTTGCATTGCCCTTCCGTAGGTTTGGTATGGCAATGCATACATTGAGTTTTTCTGTGCCGCGTAGCTGATTTTTAGTAGCCACCATCCGTCTGACAATAGTCTCAAACGGACCAAATGCTTTGCAGCCACCTTTGTGCATGAAAATGTGTTGTCCTACCCAGCCCTTCAGACGATGTTTTTGTTTTCTATTATTTCCTAACCTGTGAAGTATGAACTCTGCTGCAACCAAAGTACCTAGCCATGAGACCATCATACTCCAACTGTGCGGTCTATACCTAATATCAATCAAATAAAGGCATTTTCTCGACAATCTCAAGAAACATTTAATAATATTCTTTACTCTATCTATAGGAACATCCAGTTATTATTTGTTAGCATGTCTCTAAACAAGCTCTTATTAAAATATGATTTTTTTTCATGTGGTTCTTACCACGAGATATAAAAATCTTGCTTTAAATTAGCCTTTCTTTGGAGACATTTTTACTTTTGGTGCTGGTGCTTTGTCCAGTGCCCAATGTAATCTTAATCGGTACAGTATAAATCAACACTGTGCTGTAGCATGTAGGCCGTCTTTATGAAGTTATGCAGGTAATTTGAATTAGAACCCAATTAGTCTTGAATAAGAAAATGCGTACAAGATTTATTTGCCATTCACAATACATTACGCATTACGGTATACTATTCTAATATTAGTATAATAGGGAATATTAGTTAACATAGTACGTAGTTATTTATAAATTTGTAAAAGACTTAGAAATGAGAGGTGACACTATGTAGTACCAGTAACCTTATGTTATGTCTCTATAACATAAGTACTAATAGGCTTCTGGTGCACAATTTAGGCTGGGGCTGGACCATCAATTTCTTAACATACCGGTAACTTATAATTTTAATGTACAGACCTATATTAGATCTATATATTTATATTTTATAGTTTATAAGTAATTTATTATATTTATAGTTCATTAGTATATTTACTTCAATAGTGCTGCTTGAGACTTAATACAAGCCTATAGATAGGTAATTTGACTACTAACTATATCATGTTTAGCAATGTGCCAATGTTTCATTAACAGGTTGAATTTCAGTAAAGAATATTGCACTAGTAAGCCCTTGTACTATCATGACACTCCCATAAATATATATATATATATATATATGTATTTAGACTTTAGAGATAGGTACCCAACTTTCAATCGAAATTTTTTAAGAGCTTAATAAAGTTACTAGGTATTGGTATGCATTGTATTGAGCAGTTTCTTTAGTTCAATTTTAACAAGTAGAAGTATGGATACTGGCAAATTGCAATTAAATCTGATTGCGGTTAAAATCATAATAATATGTATATTAGTATATAGGGTATTTATTTACAATAATTTATATTAACTCAAATATTAATGATGATTGAGACTCTTCAGTAGTTACCTTCAAAGTTCAAACTATGATTTACATTTTGTCAAGCTGTGCTGTGTTTACCTACTTGTTAAATTTTAATTTGAAGGATAAGATACTGCACAATAATAAAATGATGGAACTGTTTTTAACGAAGGTAAGTAGGCCTAGGATATATTGTACATTGTACACATTAATATATTAAGATATTTCGCTGGGCTTTCCCATGCAACTCGAAACATCAGTTCGCACTTCCCCCTAGACTGGGTTTCCAAGTGGAACATCATACGCAGAGTGCAAGCTCATAAATTGTGGAAGATTGTTATGTTCCAGTTCGAAGGTGATACCAGATTATTTAGATATGTCAATAAAAGTACCAAAAGTGAATGCTTGTATTTGAAAACCTTCTTCTTTCCACAATTGTGAGCTTGCATCTAAAGAGTTGCACAGAAAAACTTCTCCACCCACATCAGAGCCAATTACAGCTACTGAGTGGACACAATTAACCTCATCCACCCGCCATCGGACCCCCGCCACAAGAAGCATCCATACCACCGCCGCCAAAACCGCCCATCCTCCTTCTTGGAGGTCTTGGTGGACTGCAAAGAAACAAATAAAAAATGTCAATACAGTTAGTTCTACTAGGGTGAGGGGGTACATAATATGGTATACGTATCTTATAAGTAGTAAGGACATATCCCAATCATGTTTACACAGCCTAGCCCCCAACCCACCCCAGGTTGGATACAGGAAGGGATGGGGGGGGGGAACTGCCCCCTTCATGAGTCAGAGGTTTATTGCACATCCAATTATAACTATGAGGTAATTTTACATTTTAAACATGTTTTTAGACTTAAAAAAGATGCAAATTTGTAATTGTTCCACCTTCAGCAATAAGAGCACTGTCACAACTGACCCATTACCCCACATTAGTTTTGCAAGGTCAACCCCACCTCTAACCCATTGTTAATTCCTGATAAAATAACTCCACCGCTGCTTCCAACGTTGTTTAATAAATTAGGGTACAGTAGGCTTACTATATTAAAAATTACCAAGTCCCTAGGGAATCAACTAGTCCCTACATAATTTTACATTTTTAAACGTGTTTTAATTGGTGGAGAGGAAGGAGTTAGATGATGAGAAAGAAACACTGAGTATGGCAAGCTTAGTATCTACAGATTTATGCCCTACATAATGGTGGAAAACCACTACTCAACCCAACATAGTTGGAACCGAGTTATGATGATGATGATGATGATTATTATTATTATTATTATTATTATTATTATTATAATTATTATTGAATATAACTAGGCTATAAGGTTTTTAAGCATAAGCCCGCTTTAAGGACATAGTTATTGATTCATAGCAGTTGTCGTAAAAGTTTGCCTCGACTGGGGTTCGAACCCAGAAACTCCTGCTTAATGTGCCATAGCTCTACCAATTGAGGTAGAGCTTGGTAGAGGCTGGTAGAGCTATGGCATGTTAAGCTGGAGGTTCTGGGTTCGAACCCCAGTTGGCCATGTATTGGTAGGCCTATACAAATACAAATTGTGCAACGGTGTTTTCCATTTTTTTCAACAGCTACGGGAGCACTCGGGTGCTATGTAGGCCTATCTCTATGATTAAAACAGCACAGCGACTTATGAGCATAGACATTGGAATTCGAAGCGACCAAACTGGCTTGTCTTCATTCGTGATGAGCTGAAAAGTTGTAGTCTAATGCTGGTTGAGATTCAAATGCTATTGCAAAAATAGCGTGGCTGCCCATGAGCACTCTGCGAGTGTAAATTGCCCAACTTACAAGGAAGAAGGAACCCATTTTTTATCACAAATTGCAAGTGGAATGGTTAAGGTTGTAAATTTGTGGATTTATTTATTTATTTGTCAATGTATTGTTGACGGGGCAGAGCCCCACCAGTAATGTATAATAAAACAAACAAAATATGTACAAACATAGGCCTACATGCATATAACATAATTAAAAAATGACAAATACACAGGAACATTGTACAAACAATTAAAAAAAGAAACATTACAGTTAGGCCCTACGGTCAAAGTGAACCTTAAATTTAAACTTAAAATCTAGGTAGGCCTACCCGTTAGGGCGCCGCAGCCAAGCCGCGATGTGCTACACACTCGGGCACCTTATACAGCAAGCAGAGTTGGGGTGATTTCAAGGTGTCACCCAGCCGTCATGAAACGTGCTGTGAACTTAAAAACTAGGAAAACGCTAAAGTCCCGCCGCGTTGATGGATGAGCGGTTTTTTGTAAGTTTTTTGTTTGCGTTTTTTGCGTTTGTTTGCACTTTTCCTTTGCAAGTGCTTTTTGAATGCATTGTAGGTGATTGTTGTCAAGTTTCTATTGTTATACTTGTTAATTGGTATTATAAACCTCAAAAAACTCATATTAAAACCTTTGTTTCTGTGGATTCTGACTAACTTTTTCAACTTTTTCTTTCAAAAGGTACTACATCACCATAACCTTAATGTCCATGTGAAATCTGAACGTTGTAGTCCCACCCGTTTGGTCAGAATCGGTCCAAATGTGACGAAAATATCGCACTAAAAATTGAAAAACTAATACAGTATTAAAACCTTTATTTCTATAGATTCCAGCTAACTTTTTCAACTTTTTCTTTAAAAGGGTACTTCAACACCATAATCTTAATGTCCATGTGAAATATGAACGTTGTAGCCCCACCCGTTTGGTCAGAATCGGCCCAAATGTGACGAAAATATCGCACTAAAAATCGAAAAAAATCGTAAAAGTACGATATTCATGAGAAATATTTCTTCGATTGTACCCAAAAACAATACACCTCTAAGTTCAGAGAAAATGAAGGTCCCCTCAAATTTTCATCAAGATCGCATATGCCGTTTGCCCGGAATCGAGCGAACAAACAGACGGAAAAAAAAAAAAAAAAAACATTGGAGCTAAATTTTTTGGGGGGTCAGTGAAATTGAAGTTTTCGCTTCGCTCGCTACGCTCATCCAACTATCAAAATCAAGGGGATTTGGGTAGGCCTACATGACAACATATTATGCCAAATTTGGTTGGGGTACAAAGATTCCTTCTTGATGAAAACATCAAGCTTGAAACATGCTTAAAATCACTTTAAGGATGTTACCCTGGTGAAAAATCTTGGCAAGATTGTATTGTAAGATCTTGTATTTTTCTTGCCAAGCATACAGCCAGGCATACAATGATATGCCAAGATTATACAAGAACTTGTCACGATCTTGTATAATCTTGACAAGATTGTGGTTGGTTTATTTATGCTGTACCGGCACGCCTACTTGATGCAATTTCGATACACACTTTGCCACCTTATTAGATGTTTATCCGTGGCTTGTTAATCTAGGCTAGGGCCTAGGGCAAACACAAGCCTAGGCCTAGTGCCCACCTTATTAGCTATTTATCCGTGGCTTGTTAATCTAGGCCCTGTGAACAAGAACACAAAGCAAGCTTGCCTGCAGGCTAGGGCAAACACAGGCCTAGACCTATAGTGCAAGGCATAATACTTTTAGTCATCTAAGCCTACTACCTAGGCTACAGTAGTGGTTGTAAATACTCACATAGTCTGAGGTCTGTACAAGACATGGCAACAATCTGTAGCTATTTAAATGTGTGTGTGGCCTTTGCTTACGATGTAGACCAGGTCTATTATTAACTGTCTACTCTAGTTCTAAATAAACTGAAACAGTGAGACAGCACAAAATGCAGGCTTGCATGGCTTGTTTGATGTAACTGTTAAGGCCGATGCACAATTGCCCGGTAACGAGAACGGGAACGACAACGATAACGGGAAGACGGTAACGTTAAGGTCTTCGATGCACAATAGCCCGTGAAGCGGACGGTAAGAAATAAAATGTGACGTTGGTTAACATGCAATTTTTGTTATTAATTTGTTGTGCATATTTGGTACACCTGGTAAATAACATACAACACAGCCTTTCTGAAATACCTACCAGCTGATACATTTATTGTACTCTTTTAACAAGCCGTGGACATCTTGATTCTGATTGGTTCCGGTGAGGTACTGGACGGGAACGTTACGGAAAGTTAAAACTTGGTGATGTTCCCGTTGTCGTTGCCGGGATACGGGAACGACCGGCAACGGGAAGCTTTATTGTGCATCGTGTCGTAAGTTAACGTGCGATTCAACTTTCTTCCCATTATCGTTAACGGTAACGTTATCGTTACCGGGCAATTGTGCACCGGCCTTAAGTGATGACTGATGAGGTTCAAGATGCTAACACCAGGTGGCAGATTTTGACAAGATCTTGTTTCTAAAGCATCATTCACAATAAGTTCTAAGGCGTAAGGCGCAAGGCCTAAGGCGTAATAATTTGTATTGCCGAGTATGTGTTTCAATCAGAACGTTCACAACACGTCCTAAGTCGCAAGGCGTATGGTCTATGTCGTAACGCCCAAAATATTGCCCAAAATCCAATTCTTACGACAGGTTTCTTACGACGAGCCAATCACGAACAAGGAAACTCCCCACTCCTGCTTATTTCATTCCACAGCTGACTGTACGCGCATGCGCAATACACAGGAGCAATGAAAAATGGTATGGTTGTTGTAAACGCCTAGCGTTTCTTACGACTTACGCCTTTAGACCTTGCGCCTTACGCCTTAGAACTAATGGTGAATGATGCTTAACCAAGTTCTTGCCAAGAATATTCTTGGCAAGAAATAAACAAGATCTTACTTTAATGCAAGATCTTGACAAATCTTACTTAACACAAGTTCTTGGCAAGATCTTACTTAATATAAGTTCTTGTCAAGATCTTACAAGATCTTGACAAGAATTTTCACCAGGGTAGTTACTACTACTAATCCTACTGACTACTGTCTAATTCGTCAGTTTCAATTGCCCAGCGATTCTGACCAAACGGGTGGGGCTACAACTTTCATATTTTACATGGACATTAAGGTAATAGGCCTAGTGATGTAGTTCCTTTTGAAAGAAAAAGTTAACAAGTTTGCTGGGAGGCTTCCAAATAAAGGTTTTAATATAAGCCCTAGGCCTATACAGGCATACAATGATATCAACAAGTAACTATAGTTTACTTGACAATGATCGCCCACATTGTTTACAAAAAACATGTCTTTGGGCCACTAGATATCTTTTATTCTATTGTTAATTGTTAATTTCATAGCAATTAAATCGACTTTGATAAAATTATTATATTTTAACATAGGGTTACCATAATTCTGAAAGTAAAATCCGGGACACATGTACTTTCATTTTGTATGGACTTGCGTGGGCTACCCGGGGTCTGGGGCGAAGCCCCGGCCGGCGGAGGCGAAAAATTTTTGGGCCTATTTTTTCCCCAAGATTGCCTATAGTGAGATCTGAGAGTGTCGGGACAGGGAAGTAGCCTACTTGAGTATTAAAAATAGAAGAAATAAGTATTTGGTTTGGTTACCTTTGTAAAACAGTCACTAATTTTACGGCTTGTGCACTTTGCTTCTAAACCAGCTTTGTGTTTCTTCAATTTTAAATGATCTAAAATGTCTGAACGTCCACCATGCTCTATCCCGAACACACCACGGCACACAGAACAATCAACTTTTCCTTCGATTTGCGTATTTCTAGACAAGAACGTATATTCGTCTTTCAGTTTGTCTGAAAAACGACACTTTCGTTTGGCCATTGTATTTTGCCACACACGCACACGGTCACACCACTGGCACAGTCTGTAAGCTAAGCAATGTCACAAGTCACAACACGAACTCAACACTGATTACACAATGGTGACTATGCAGTGAATCATTGACAACGACTGGACTAGCCTACTAGTGGGTTGACACTGTACGTACTGTCGCCGCCCGCTGCCCTGGCCTTGAGCTCGACTCAATGACAACATTGGTAACATTGCGCATCCCCGCGTCTCGGCCCAGCCGCCGTCGGTGCCGCGAAATATTTGAAAGCAGAAATTTGCTACGACAATTTGGAATTTGAATTTCGATTTCCGGGACAATTTGGCATCCTGAAAATGTTTTTAGGGAAACCGGGACAGCAACAAGAAAAACGGGACTGTCCCCGAAAATCCGGGACGTACGCCTATGGTAACCCTATTGTAACAAATAATTTTGCAATGGAACTTTAAAAATTAATGAGATCCCACACATAACAAAAACTTGTAAAAATAAAGCCAAACCTTACACACTCAAAATAAATGAGATCTAAAAAGGAGCCAAGCTCATCTATCCTTCCACATTTGCGCATTCTTAATTGATAAACATACAGTGTCCCGTAACAACATCCTAGAAAAGCTTGGCAAAATAGAATTTGCATGACCATTACGTTTAAATTATTGGATGAGCGAAGCGAAGACTTCAATTTCACTGACCCCCCCAAAAAAATTTAGCTCGGGTGTTTTTTTTGTCTGTTTGTTTGCACGCTACCGGGCAAACAGCATATGCGATCTTGATGAAAATTAAAGGGAACCTTCGAAATCTCTGAACTTAGACCTGCCACGTTTTTGGGTACAACCGAAGAAATATTTCTCATGAAAATCTTACTTTTACAATTTTTTTCTATTTTTAGTGCGATATTTTCGTGAGATTTGGGCCGATTCTGACCAAACGGGTGGGGCTACAACGTTCATATTTTGCATGTACATTGAGGTAATGGTGATGTATTGCTTTTTGAAAGAAAAAGTTGAATAAGTTAGCCAGAATCCATAGAATAAAGGTTTTAATATTAGTTTTTTGAGGTTTATAATAACAATTAACAAGTAACAATAGAAACTTGACAACAATCACCTACAATGCATTCAAAAAGCTCTTGCAAAGGAAAAGTGGTCCTACGCAAACTAAAAACTTTCAAAAAAGCTCATCCATCAACGCGACTAAAAAAAGTGTCTGCGAAGCTTCCTAGTTTAGAAAAAATAATTTGGATGAACTATTATGTTGTTTAAATTAATACTAGTTGCAAATTCTATTTTGCCAAGGTTTTCTAGAATGTTGTTACGGGACACTGCACGTTTATGAATTAAGAATGCGCAAATGTGGAAGGTGCTTTTTGATCTATGTTGGCCTTTTTTTTAGATTCATTTCTTTTAATTACATACATCATTCTTGAGATAGGAAAGGACCCGCACCTTAAAAGTTAAGTTGTTAATAGTCCGGGAATGGGCCCTGGAAAGAACGGAATAATGGAAAACATTTAACATTGCACGGTAAGCTGTTACATAACGTTGCGCCATCCTATTGTTAGGAAGGTCCTTAAGCTTACCAGGCCAGTCGGTTTGTAATCTTGTTGATCTCCTGTTTGCCTCAGTATTGCGCTAGACTCTAAAGTGAGTAATCCCCCAGCGGAACACATGTCCACATACTCATCTGTGAGATAGGGAAAGGAATCCCGCACCTTAAAAGTTAAAGTATGCTTTTAATAGTCCGGGAATGGGCCCTGGAAAGGTAACGGGAATAATGGAAACTATTTAACATTGCACGGTAACTGTTACGATAACGTGCGCGCAACCATTATTGTAGAGAGGTCCTTAAGCTTACCCTTGGCCAGGCGGTCTGTAATCTCTTGTGTAGCGATCTCCCTGTTTGCTCATATTTGGACTCACCAAAGTCTTAAAACTGCAAGAGAAGAACACTGGGTTGGTAACTAGGTACCTATTCAATATAGGCTAACACTAAATCAATCCATCTCAATTTAGTAGGCCTAATTTATGTATGTTATGGTATGGAATTGGAAGGAAGTATACTAGGCCTACTTACAAAAGCACAATGATGTTTATCAATCCCCAAAACATTTCAATTAGTCCAGCTATACTCCATGGTGTAGCTTCTCCAATTGTTCCACCTGAAATAAGACAAATTAATAATAGAAACAGAAGTTAAGCGACTTAAGCCTACCAGTACCTATTTAGTAGGTACCGGTAACCAGGGTCCACTAGATACTTATGCTAAGCTGCTGTTAGCTGGGTCTTCTCACCTGATGTAAACAAACCACCATCCTAGTTCCCTGCGTGTGTTTTAAAAATAATCTGGAGCGCTCCGAACACGCTCTGTAATATTATCCGTAGCAGAATGTGCTATGTTTTTGTTTTGTTTTGACAGATCATGGACTGCAGCAAAGATTGGGTATTGTGGATTATTATCAATATTACCATTGATATTACCTTTGGGATTAGAATGTAGTTACAACTCCACGATAAAAGATTGTGTGCGCAATTGTGCATAAGCCTATAGGCTAGGCCCTAGTCATTGTGTGGGATTTTTCATAAACCACGGCCTAGACCTTACCCAATAAAGCCTTCTTGTAGAAGTCAACGTAGAGCTTAGGTCTGGAGGTTACCCGCGTTCTTAGGCCTAGGCCCTAGACTTAGATCGGATTCAAGTTCAAGTTTGCCTCATTAGGTTTTGGTTTATACATGGAGCAAGCATGAAGTTTAAATAGTACTGTCGTACCAAACTCCATGGTGCAAGTATGGCTTGGACTTTGCCTCGGGTCCTAATATCCATTTTCAAATTGAAAAAATAAAGGGTTCTGAAAGGTTCTTTGAAAATTTTTACGCTCCATTTTTAGTTAGGAACTTTCAACATATAAGTATCAAATTGAATTTTAAAAAAGTGGTGCCTTTCAGTTGATTATGGATCAAATCTACCCTCCGACTTTAAAAATTTAGTCACAGTATGACGCGTCATGCATTATTTTTTGACAAAATCTCATAGACAAACGCTTATCCTCTAAAGTCCTTTTGGCAATAAATGTGTTTCAGGCTTTCAGTAGACTCAAAATTCCTTTATGTAAGGCGCTAATTAATTTGAAGGAGTACACTAAAGTGGCAGGCTACGCTTTTATACATTGTGGAAGAGTTACAAGGCGAAAAAGAACCAGTCTATAAGGACCAAATTGCACAAGCAGACCTAATTGACGTCCGGCTGCAGTTCTAGTCCCATAGCAAACTCTAGTCCGGGAATGGTCGCGCTGTAGAACTATAAATAGCTGATAGGGACTGATGGGTAATGTGGTGCGGAATCCCCTTGGTCTTGCTTTAAGTCATGATGTGACATTGTAACCTGAACTAGGCATGGGTTAGGCCCGGTTCCCACTCGTCGTAAGAAATTGTTTTAGTTAGGCCTCCGCCTACTTATAAGAAATCCGATATCCATGGGCGCCCTAAAGGGGGAGGGGGTGGGGGTGGCAGGGGGGGCATTGCCGTCCTTTGCAAAGCCCGCATTTCCATTTTCAACTACACATCACTGACATTATGCGCCCAATCAAAATATTTTTTTTTAGTTTCTCCTTTCTCATATTCAAATGGACATCTTTTTCTATTCATAGTAGGCCTACTACATGTAAAAGAAACTCTTATAGGCCTATGTGCTTGTGACAAACTCTGTGTTTACAGAAATTCTAGTGGTTGGGTATTTAAACTTGCAAATAAATAAATAAATTGTATTTAGAGTACCCACTCAGTTATATAACTGATTTTCAGTGGGGGACAGTAAATCAAAGCAACCAAGCCAACCCTGTAGGCCCCGACGCAATCAACGAGTGAGCGATAAGTAGGCCTATAACCAACCAAAGAACAACATTTTTAATAGGAAATATAGCAATCAGTGGTATGGACAGTGCGAACATCCGCGGATCAACACCAGAATCAACAAGGCCGATTCAGAACAACTTTGAATTTATTATGTGCTTCGTTGCTAGGACGGCTCCAAAGTCACCGTTTACAAACTCCTATATCCTCATACCCTGCATGATGAACAATAGGGCCTAGTACATTATAGCGTAAATTTACTAATTAATCTCAAACAGTGCTGTATTTTGGTCTAGGAAACCTAGGCAGGTGCCTAGGGCGGCAAGTTTGAGGGGAGAGACATTTTGGCAAAGGAAACTACTAATTTGTCACAAAATGTCTGCTAATTGTGAAAATAAACAAAAAAAAAACGTTCGCTCCCAAGTTCGGTCACAAATGCACACCAGTAAGGCTGCCATAAAGAATATCAGCAGGCAGACAATTAATGGGATGACCGATCCCGGTCTCGTCCGTCGATGGTCACTTTGTACTTCAAGGATGGATAGACTTTAGGGTAGGCCTATTATCCAATGGCTTATGCCGGATGCTTCAGGACTAGCCGTAGCAGTTTTCTAAAATGTTTTTTAGACCTGTTTACTAACCTTGGCTCTAGACTAGCCTAGGCCTAGAGCTAGGTGACCCTGGGCGGTAAACCTAGACCTAGCCTTGGCCTCGTTCAAAGGTTGTCGGCTAAAGCCTAGGCCCTAGCTCCTACGTTTCATGCATCCAGGGCACTCCAGGCCAGCCAGGTAGGCCCTACTTCTTCGGTTGGCATGGGCTAACTTTTTAACAAGGGGAAAAGTATGTTAGGGGGAGGGGGGGGGGGACGCGAAGCACTTAGGCCTATGTTTAATAGGCCTAATACTATTTTTTCCCGAACATCGCAGTGTTAAATAGTTTTGGGCCATGCCAACCGAAGAAGTGCCCCAGAGGCCAAGGGGTTGAATATAGTCTATTGTCGATAGCTCTACGCCCACCAGAATTTTGAATGAATGGTCCTAGGGCCTAGGGGCCTAGGCTTGGTTCCTTAGAACATTGCCTATTGAATTGCCTAGGCCTAGGCCTAGGCCCTAGCCTTCCCTTGCCTAGGCCTAGGCCTAGGGCTAGGCCTACTTAGGCAATTAAAATAAGAAGGCATGCTAAACGGCGACGGTGAGGCCCAACAAACTTACTCGATGAAATATACACCATGATTGTTCGGTCCAATTTATTATAGTTCACAGAAAACTTCAATTTACTTTCGAAATAAAAAACAGGCGAAAGTCATTGCCAAATGCCCCCACGTAATGACATTTCATTTGTTGTAGAAGTGAGAGCAGTTCGACAGACGTTTCGGAAAAAACGCACTGCCTTCTGCAGTTGTACAGTCTGCACCACGTTCTAATGTGGTCTTCAAATCCAAGGTTCAAATCATGCAAGAAGCAAAGATTAATCTTTGCAAGAAAATGCTTTTGACGGTGACGGTGCTGCGGCCGTGGCGGTCCGTGGCGGCCAACATGAAAGAGGATTCTTTTCCAACTAATAATTTAATTTCATTAATTTCATGCCTTGCCGTTGGAGTACTTATTTGTTTATTATAAACATCGATGGTAAAAAACTGACGGTTTAGTTGGTACGCGTGGTGTTATTATGAACAAAGCTCTTCAAAACCTATTCCAAAGATAGACCATTTCGATTGTATGCAGCGAAGACCAGAAAATTAATAATCCAAAATGGCGCCAGAAGGGACTGAGGGAAGGATTTCGTATTTAAAGTTTGTTTTTGCGAATTTTTAGTAATTTAAATGAATATAAAATGATTTTTTAAAGTCATTAATTTACGTCAATAGATTTAAAGAATTGTCACATTCGTTTTTATTATCACTTTAATTATGGGGTGGGGCGGTGTCGGCAGTGTCACTAATCTTTGGTGTCATCAAAGACAAAGAGTTGGGAGTATCTTTGACACTGAGTGATCTTTGTAAACAAATCATAATAACGTCATTTCCGGAATAAAGGGGCGTATTCTTCTGCAACTGCATTCCTGGACTTCCTTCTTTACCGTCTTCAGGTTTCGGACAGTCGCAATTGAAACTGATCCGACAATAATCTCACCTACATGTCTGCATCTGATGTAAGTATCTATTATTTTACAATTACCCTTTATTGTGGATTTATACTTGAGCTATTTATATATTAATTTTGGTAATCCAGACAGTATTTGTGATAAAAATATAACACTTGTTATCGAGACGCAATTCACCTGTTGTCATTTCCTTTTGTTTGAATCTTGAACCATGCTTGAAACTATTATCCTAGGCGTAGGCTAGGGCCTGTTAGTTTACGATCGAAAGTTAATTTTCTTGATGTCGTTAAATAGTTTGCCTAAATGATATTTAAACTACGTTCACAAAGATTTTCAAGTTTAGCCTAGCCTAGGCTAGGCCTAGTGCCTAGGCTAGGCCTTGCCCTCCAAGCATGGTCCTAGGCCTGCCTCAACTTGAATGGTCCAAATGAGCCTAGGAGGGTTAGCCTATACAGGCTAGAACTACCCTAGGCCCTAGCTTGTTTATAGTATTGTTAACGGTGCAAGTAGCAGTACTTAAACTACGTTCTCAAATATTTTCTAGCTTAGCCTAGGCTAGCCCTCCAAGCATGGTCCTAGGCCTGCCTGAACTCGTATTGGCCAAATGAGCTTATAGCTAGGCCTAGGGAGAGGCCAACATAATACTATTAATAACTACGTTACCCTAGGCTCTAGCTTGTGTATAGTACCGGTATTGTTAATGGTGCAAGTAGTAGTAGGCCTATTTAAACTATGTTCACAAAGGTTTTCCAGCTTGGCCTACCTTGGCCTAGGCTAGCCCTCTCAGCATGGTCCTAGGCCTGCCTGAACTTGTATGGGCTAAATGAGCCTATATAGGCCCTACCCTAGGCCCAGCTAATATTGTTAACGGTGCAAGTAGGCTTATGTCCTATGTAGTTTGGTGGTCACTAGGAAGTAGGAATTCAAATAACTAGGTGCAAGGCTGCTCGATGGGCACTTCTTCGGCTAGAAGGGTCCAACTTTTATACACTGTAACGGAAAGGATTTTGGGTGCGCTCTTATAAAAAGTATCCGGTACTCTTTCGGTTGGGAATTGCCAACATTTCATCACCGTTTTTTTCATTGAAAAACGACGCAAAACCACTGTAAATGATGTATATTTTATCAATTGCAGTTTGTTGTTGTCCTTTCTATTTAAAATAGTGACGTTAAAGGTTTTGTAAGTAAAGTATTTTAAGTCAAAAAGGTTGGTTTATGGCGTTTTCCACTGGCTGCACTGATGCGCACTAAGTGCAAGTAGCATGTTCCACTGGTAGCTGAAAATCGCACTCGTGCAAAAATATCGTATTCCACTGGGCGAACTGCACTCGCTCCGTGCACTCGCAGTGCGCACTGAGCCGCACTGACTCCGAGGGTCAGGGCAATCTTTTCAGTGCAACTGTAGACCCGCGAAATTTGGTTGTGTTGTTAGATTTGATCTATTTTTCGTTTGATAGCAGCGACGATGAGTTGATCAATACATTATCAGAATTGTCTCAGAGAAATCACAAACTACGTAGAAGATGTTGTCCACATGTATTCTGACATAAAGGTAGATTTGCATAACATTTTAGTTTGAGGTTATGTTTATTGTTTACTGTTCAGTCCAGTTGGCAACGGCAAAAATATGCATTGGCCATTGCTTTCGACTTTTTCCCCATTCTCATCCACCACAATTGCTTCGAAAGCGTATGAAGACATATTGATAGGATTGCCACTCAATATTAAGCACTGAAAAGATAATCGTATTCCACTGACAGTTGCACTCAGGGCAGCACTGGTGCCGTGCATCACGTGACCGTGACGTTTCAGTGCGCACTGACGTCGCACTCAGTGCGGCCCAGTGGAAAACGCCATTAAGCAAGTATACGTTCGGATGGAGGCATCGCCTAGATCCAACATGGCCGTCGGCCTAATGTGCGTGTCTTTATAACCTGTGTAAATTATTAATAAATCTACTACCCTATATTGTACATTTTCAGATCAATAAATATCAATAAATCGTTCACAATTACTATTTTTATATTTATATCATATTTACAGTGGTTTTTCGTCATTTTTAATTGAAAGAAATAGTGATGAAAAGTTGGCCATTCCCAACCGAAAGAGTACCAAATATCCTAGAACTAGCGCGGCAGGTAACTAGACGGAAAGGTCGACTAACCTAACGTAAGTAGTTTTGTAACGGAAAGGATTTCGGGAGCATATGTTTTCGTTGAAAAAAACAAGTTCTGAAAAGTCGGACCCCCCCCTGCCGAAGAAGTTCCGCTCGATGGGCTTCCTTGCCCCCTTGAAAGCCCCTGGGGCCCTCAATCTCGCTTGGCCTGGCACAACTGCACCCCTTTCACCTGTATTCCTATGCCCCTGGCTAGGCCAAGTAATTATTCCCTTTCAGAATGGATAGATGCCTAGGTCCAATCGACTCGGAAGCTCTCGCTAGGATTAGGCCTTGGCTCGTCTTACTTCATGGTGACTTCAATTGTGTAGGCCTAGATTGTCTACACGTAGTTTTGTATTGTGCAATGTATCAAAACCATAGCCCGCCTTCCGGGCTGAGTTAATTTTCTGTTTTAGGTGTGTGTCATAGATGCGGGCGCCATATGGCTTTTTTATCGCCGGTAGCCGCGAGGAGCGTGTCTCCGAATAAGCCTACGATTTACGGTGGCGCGTTCGATATCTCCTCGCCGCCGCCCACCTCTTCTTTTATGTGTCGAAACTCGTGGCTCACGCGTGATCGCGTATGTGCATCACCTGCATTCCGGTTGACTTGGACTCAACTGTTTTGGCCAGGGTTTTTGGGGGGTAGATTTTTACAGACCAAGCGAGATTTTTTTAAATTTTGATATGCAGCGAACATGGGATCGAAGAGAGCTGCGTAAGCCTCAGTTTGGCTGTTGATGGCTTATGGAATACTTAAGCTGGGATTTACTTTGCGAATGAGTTTGGATAGATGTGGTTTCACTTTTTTCAATTTGACTGACCCAGAATTTGACCATGGCATCTGCGGATTTAACAAAAATTCACATATTTTATTTTACACTTGGTTAGTTCCCTAAATTCCAATTGGCTGAAATATATGCGCCAAGCGATCCGCAACTGGATTCCCAGCTTCCATGGGAACTCTACTAGTTTGACGGAATTGCTATTTTTTATCAATTTTTTTTTTTTTTTTTTTCCAAAACATCAATATTTTATAGGAAACACAAACTAAATGCGCGGAAACAAATTTCAAAGAATATTTACAATTAAAAAATTAAGTTTTCTCTAGGCCTACGTAACAACTCACAACAGACCAGGGCCACGCCCCGCCCACACTGTGTGAAGTTGACTCCGGTTAGCGAGGAGCGACGCGGCCTAGGCCTATTCCTACCGTGCTGAGATGTTTACTCACTGCGAGTAACCTTACAAGAACATAATAAAAAAATCCAAAATAGAATCATCACGTTTTTACTGTTATAGTAACAAAAAAAACTTCAAAACCTTTAACGTCGCTATTTTAAACGAAAATCCTATTGTAATAAAAGTCCTTTTTTTTAAATAACGACGTTAAAGGTTTTTGTAGGTGGAGTATTTTTGCGAAAAGGGATGGTAGGCCTCAACATAACATGGCTGACCGACAAGTGACTAGTGAAATGTGCGAGTGTTTGAGTACAATCTGTGAGCAATTCAAGCAAACTAAAAGTGATCAAATAAATCCAAAAGGTACTTTCCGCGCCAAATAAATACATTATTATATTCATTTACAAAAACGATAATAAATTTAATGTAACAAACAACATAACATAGCGTACCATGAAGTGACAGTGACATGTGCGAGTGTTGTGTAGGGCTCAGGGGTAGGGATTGCGTGTGTTATTCAATCAAACTAAAAGTGATTAAATAAGTCCAGAAACTACTTTCCGCGCCCAAAAACCAAGTAAACACATAATAATATTCAATTAGAAAAAGGAAAATCATAAATTTAATGTAAAATAACATTCCCGTCAAATTAAGATTATACCGCTTCCATGTCTTGAGTCACTTGGTGATGCGTGATACGGTTTTTATTTCCCCCATTAGATCATCGCCGTTGTGAATAAAGAAGCGGTGGTATCCGAGGTTTGTGACCTGCGTTCTTGCCTGACTGAAACACCTTAACGGAACCGTGGTGCAGTATTGAAATGTTGGACCTTCAAATTCCAACTCGCAACCTTCTCGTGGTGTGGCCCGTGATTAGGGGAGTTTTTCTCCCTGAAACTAATGGCGAGCTCTGGGTCGTCGTCGGGGAACTTTCCCCTTCCCTTTGACTACCTCCCCGACGGCGACGACAATGACAACACGGACGGATGATGACAGAGACGGAGACGACCACGACGTGGGGGAACCCCTGCCCTCCCCATACGCTTGTGGCTGGTTCTGACCAGCACAGGCCTGTCCACCCCTTGTCTCCCCGCGTCATCCCTTACGTCCCTCCCTTCGTCTCGATTAGCCTAGTTGCATAAATATGAGACGTTAAGCAAGAATCAATAAAAAAATATTCAAATGTTGTGATACGTATTGTCATTAATTCTCGTGTTTTGTTTCTTCAACAGAAAGCAACATGGAAGTCAACACAATTATGACAACTAAGCCCTAGAGGGCTATCTCTTGAGACAATCTGAACATCGTGTCATGACGCAACGTACAACCTTCAAGATTTTGCTCGCAAAGTGCAACTGAAATGAAATGGATTGCATCCTAGGCGATTGGGATATAGGCCTAGTCATGACAAATTTCAAGGTTTGTAGATATTTTCTTGATGTTGTTAGACTATCTGTGTAGTTATCCCTAGGATAGGGTACGAGACATACATGTGCGATTTTTGTGAGAAATATTTCTTTGATGGTGACCAGAATAGAGCGTTACAGTTACAGTAGTTAATGTTCATCAAGATAACAGTAGCCATTGTAATTGTACAATATTCTCTACATACTCGAAAATTATTAACCTATTATTACAAATTACCATAGCCTTGTAACATGAGTGCATATGTTTCTGTTCCCAGGCAGAAGTTACTGAAACCAACTTGCCAAAGCAATGTTCCTAAGCCATAAATACATCAACATGGCTTCAATCATCAACAACTTAATGATGACTGATGAGGTTAACGACCTTTGAACGAAGAAGAGATCATACGGCATTATGTTCTTGCAGTGGATCGTCGGTAAGTTTCAAAAGTTTTTACTAGGGTAGCTGTTCGATATGAATTTGAATATCGATAATCGTGCATGTGAAATCGATAATCGAATAAAAATTAGGCCTATACTTGCTCGCATACCGACGTGGACCGTGGACCTTTTGCGAGTACAGCCTTTTCTTCCTTCTATTTGCTCAAAACAGGGTTTTTCCACGCTAGCAACGTCTTTCGCGAGCTTCCCCCCCGATCGTCTGGCCGGCCCGACGAGAGTGCGCTACGTGGCGTAGACAGGCGCTACCCGGCTTGTGAAGGTCGTGCTTCTCGGAAATCTTGGTTCTGTGAAGTTTCATTTGAGCTATTGTTGTGATTGTCGTTCATTCATTTACGAGATATATCAGTTTAATAACTATGTTCAATGCTCCGATATTTATTACGCGACTAGATGAATAATGTTTGACATTAGTTTGGAAGACGACGTAATATTTGTGTGAGAGAACTGACATTAGTTTGGAAGACTACATAATATTTGTGTGAGAGAACTGATAAGATAATATTATCGTAGCACTACGGAATGAAGTAAAGTGATACCGAGTTGGCGCGGAGTGGGGAGGAATGCATCTCGATAAAATACTTTGTTGACCGTGAGCAATGTACTACAATATCGGCTGTGACGTGCCGAGGTTGAGCAATCGGCGCGGGAGTGCAGCCGCCCGGCAACACACGCATGCTGTGCAGCAGGGCAGGCGCTTCGTACTTCACGCCTTACTAAGGTGACCATATTTTGAAAGTTACAAACCAGGACAACTAAAGTGTTTTAATATGTACTTTGTACTCCCGGACCATTTCGAGGTCTGGGCAGAGCCCCAGCCGCTGGAGGCAAGTTTTATTTTGATTTGGTCAAATGCCCGGAAAACAGCTTTCTGACATGAAAATATGAATTAAAAATGGTTTTGATGTGTACATTTTTGTAGTCAAAAAATATTTATCTAGTGGTTTAAAAATGATACGGTAGTACAAAATAAAATACAAGCACTTGGCAGAAAATAATGCGTGAAATGTATTGATGTGGGCATTATACTAATGAAGTTCTAATCAATAATAATAAAGATAATAAATAAATAAATAAATTTTATTTAGAGTCTACCCACTCAGTTATATAACTGATTTTATTTTATAATTTAAAATGCATTGAATTTATGCATGTTTTAACATTGTCTTCACAACGAAATAATAAGGGTACGTCTGTAAACGTTTTTCGACTGCTACCCTGCTAAAAACTTGCCTGCTCTGTGCTAGCCTGCTTACACCTCGCCTACTTAATGATTTTGTGAACAACTACTCAAAGCCTGCTTATCATGGCTTCCCACTGCCTACTTAACGGACATACGATTTTAAGCAGTCTTGGGGAGAAGCGCGCTACATGTAGCATGCTACTTTTACATGTAGCGGAGCCAGTAGCGCGCTACTTTATTAAGGGGGCATATTGTAGCGGTAGCATGCTACAATTTTTGTAGCGTTAGCGTGATATTTGCGCTACTTTTTAAGTTCCGGGGCCAGCAGTCCCAGTACCACGTAGTTAAAGTCAAAAGTCGGCACTGCAAACCATTGTGCAAACTAACTTGTAACGCCCGCCGCGCTACGTCATGTGGTCGCCGTGTAGACTGGCCCATAATCTCGTCTCACTTGCACACCATCTCCCTAGCTCTCTCCCAGCGAGTCTCTGTCTCGCTCTCTCTCTCTCTCTCTGTCTGTCTGCGTCGTCCGAAGGATGCGACCGATCGCCGATCTGTCACATCGTGTGAGCTGACTTTACCAAAATATTGCAGTGATTAGATTGCGTGGTGCATCTTGAGTGCTATTTCAGGGTCGTAAACAAAGATGTATCCACGATAATTAGAAGTCGTATTATTGATTTAGAGCATAAGCCGCTCAATAATTACGCCAATCGTCTGAATTGCATATTAAAATGAAGTGATTATAGTGTCATTTATAGCCTATCCCTCCTCCCTTGGGACATTCCAGGCTATATAGCTATTGTAGGGCACCAGTGACCAGTAGGCCTATTCCGAACTTGTTCGTCGCATTCTTCTGCAGTGATTCCGCGAAAAACACATTGTTGAAAATAAGAAATGCAATATGAAGGTTGATCATTAGGCCTAGACTAGGACCTAGCCTAGCCTAAACGTTAAAAGAACGCCTTCTATCACAATGGAAACCGAAACTATGTGCTTTTGATGATAGATCACGATCGAGTTGATGTAAATGGAGTTAAAAATCATTGCGGCACGACGTCAAATGGCTTTAAAAACGGGATAATTTGGGATCTCGACGACCCCCGATTAAACGGGAACATGTAGCGGAAAAGTAGCGCGCTATATTTTGTGAGTAGCGTGAATGTAGCGTCGCTACATCTGAAAAAAAGTAGCGAAGCTACTTTTTCGGGGCATGTAGCGTTAGCGATAGCATGCTACTTTTAAAAAGTAGCGACCCCAAGACTGATTTTAAGTCGCTCTCAAAACCCACCCACGAGAAGGCGGTAGCTTGAGTCTTTTTTATAAATTTGTAAACAAACAAACTTTCTTGTGTTTGTTAGTCCATGTGCGTTGTATCTCTCGTTTTTGGCTTGTCATAGGGTCTAGACCTAGCATAACCTCGTTGGTCAAGGTCAAGAAGTTAAAAATAAATTTAAAAACATCAAACTATATCACGAAACATTCAAAGTGCTACATTTTGGCTGGCTAGGCCTAGGTCTAGGCTACCCTACGCTAGGCCTAGGCCCCACCTTTACCTAGCTATGCCCTAGGGCCTCGGCCTAAAACATGCATTTAGTTGTTTGAATTTCTGACACTGCTAATTTTCTACGTGGTAAGAAAATAATTCATTAAATATAAGATCCTAGGAACAATTTAAATTAATTAATTACAATCCTGCTTGCATTTCACTTCTTCGCATTCGGCCATCTTGAAGTAGGCGAAGTAGGCTCACAAGTATACACTTTCGGCGACTACGCTCGGGTACTAACCAAGTAGACGACCGATGCCTACTTGTGACATTTCGACGCCAACTTCATCACGTGACTTCCGGCTAACGAGTCGACTTAGCAAAGCAGACTCGCTCAAAAAGTCGATTACAGACGCACCCTTAGTGTAGGTGTAATTAATCAAAAACGTAGTTCAGTTGCATGATTATTACACTTTTGATTTTTGATTATCTATAAACAAAATCATTGCAAATAATGACTGAGAAAATTAGGGGTGTGCAAGTTCTGATTTTTTAATTCGAGTCGAGTCAGAGTCTTAAAATAACTCTAGTATCGAGTCCGAGTACTTGGTCCTTTTTTAAATTTCACTATTACTCTTTGACCATTTTTTGTTTTACAATGTTCAATATTAATTTTATTTATTGATATGTCTATAAGTTGGCTCCAAAAGTGAAAGAGTACATCTAATTGATTTAAAATGTAATCTCTCTAGGCCTATATCATTTTAATGATCCAGCAAAAATGATATTAGAGCTAGGCTATGACATAATTCAGTAGTATAAGTGGTATTACATGAAAATGGTTGTACAGACATTGTAGTGACATATTTCTATTTTTTGTGTTAAAAAAAGTTCAGAACTTCCAAAAAGAACACGAATTTGTATTAAAAGACTGAGGTTAGTATTATGGATATTCACAGGGTGTCCACAGGCCACTATTTTCCACTATTTTGCCACTATTTTCAGCCAGGCCACTAAATGCCCACTATTTTTTATCAAATGGTGAAAAAGCCACTATAAGACCACTATTTTTACAATTTATTGTATAATTATATTGAATATCATGAAATTTTCACTGAGATTTGTTAAACATGTCAGCTCAAGGTGGCTTGCCATAGCGCAAAGCGTTTGTTAACACAATGGCCAGCTCTCACAAAATATTTTCTGACATTCATTCCCACAAAAAAGCACAGTTTTGACAAAATCAGCTAAATACAAACAAATTGTCGATCGTCTAAAATATAAAATATATTGACGTAGCTACTCCCAGTAGGCCTACATCTTTCAATTAATACCCAAATATCACAACTTCTCGTTGATTGTGCACTGTACTTTCCTTCAAATTTTAACGCATTGCCACTATTTGACCACTATTTTTTAGGAAATGGGCCACTATTTTAGCCACTATTTTTAATTTTACCCATTTGAGGCCACTATTACCACTATTTTTACATCCTCATTGCTGTGGACTCCCTGTATTCAGGGTTGGTAAGGTAAAGCCAAGAATAGATACCTAACGATATTTACGTTTTCACACTCTAGCGCGACCCGGCACCTCCACCAAAATAATTGAATAATACTAGCACACCCCTAGAGAAAATGAATTATCTTCTTGGAAATGGAAGATCTATTTCAATGTTATTACTAAATTAGTATTTATCAGAGGAGTGTATTTTTCACGTAAAACATTATCCTTCCACGTAATACAGTTGACTGAATACCGGGACATTTCCCTCCAAAATTGCAAACCGGTACAAATACGACATTTTAACCAGTCTCTCGGGACACCGGTACAAGTGTTCTGAAAACGGTACTGTACGTCTGGTCACCTTACACATGTTGTAGATCTCGCAGTGGACGAATTTTTCACAGACTAAAGCAATTGATATCTTGGTAATATTAGGTAATATTTTATGAAGTTCTGCAGAGCGGGCGGTTAATTACAAAATTTCGGACGGGTGAGCTATTCGATTATCGATTGTTTCGGGAAATAATAATAAATAATAATAATAATAGGCCTATATCGATTATCAAACGTAGGGGTGTGCGAATCCAATTTTTTATTTCGAATCCGAATCTCGAATCCCAAACACAAAGATTCGTGAATCCAAATCCAAAATTGGTTTCCTCACACGGAACAAGTAACATAAAGAAATGCCATAATTTCATGGGCCCGTGCTGTTTTTCATTGTTTTTACCACGTTTTCGAGACTCTGTGACATCTTCAGCCAATCAACAACACTTCATCCATCCAGCCTTCTCTGAACGCGAAGTATTTATCTGGCGCGGTAGGCCTATCTTATCTTTTGGCATTGTTCTACTTTTCAAGATAACATCGCGAGGAAACTTCTTGCTGTCATTTAAGAGCACATTAGTAGGCCTAAACATAACATGTATATAATGGACCCACACTTATTATTACGTACGAGTTCGGAGATGGACATCGTTCACGTAATGCAAACCCAACGATCGCTATGTGAAGGGAGACTGACTGACTGACGTAAACACAGCGCCCGCCTGTGTGTGTGAGAGAGAGAGAGAGAGAGAGCGCACTGCGCCGTCCGCTTGCGCAACGCCTGCAGGCAGCCTGGCAGCATCGTCCAAGAGAGAAGAGAGGAGAGAGCGCACTGTTGTTTTTCGAATGCTACGTGCGAGAAAAACATCGCTTTTTCTTGAACAACAAGATGCGAACGAAATTTTTCGTTTACGTACACGGCGGCCATGTTATCACGTGATCGATTGCAAACTATAAAATCGACCTATCGATTTATTAGCGTGTTTCTCGGGAGTTTGGCGCCGGATTCGAATTTTCGAATACTTCGAATTTTTACGATTTCGGATTCGAACCACGAATCAAATTCGAATCCTCAAAGATTCGATTCGGATTCGATAATTTCGAAGCTTCTCACACCCCTAATCAAACGGCAACCCTATTTCTTACACCCTCTGTTCAGTTCATCATAAATTTATTTGCATGCTTTTTGTATACAGGTTTTACATTACAATACGTTATTATGAAAATAATACAAAACAGCGAAGCCCACAAAGTTTACAGTTAAACTAGAGCGTGGGCAATTATCAATCAAAGATGCACAATGTAATAAGATGACTGAAAGCAACATCAATAGTCTAGTAGTTATTTTAGGTACCAGTACTTAAATGTGTGCACTCTATAGATATACTGATCCATTATATAAGCTAAAACAAGTTTACTAATTAATCTAACTTTTAAGTAGAACTAGAATAGGCCATACAGTAGGCCGATGATTAGTTAAAAGTAATAAGATGAATAAAAGCAAAAACAGGTTGTTACATTTATTAATTACTATTTAATCACATTCCCAAGATAGTTGGTGTTATTCTCCATAAGCCAGGCTATAATTTCTGATTTAAAAGTGCTGATTCTTTACTATAGTTTTTATTTGTAGGCCCTATATAGGAAATCTTTGGACCTAAAAAGGTAGCTTGTCTTTGGCCAAGTTGAGTACATTTCTGAGGGATTTGAAGATGTAGATTAGTTTGTTTTCTTGTTAATGGTGGAGTTTGTATTGAATTTAGGGGTTTGCAAATCCATGTTTTTTATTTCGAATCCGAATCGAATCTTTCCGAAGATTCGCGAATTATTATTATGATCTTACAAATTGTGCTTTATGACCCGGCACCTCCACTACATGTACCAGCCAGGAGCCCAGAATTAATTAAGTTTTGACTACCTACCCGGCACCTCCACCAAAACTTTGAAATTTTGTGACCTAATTTGCGTTTAAAGACATAATTGCTGCCTTCCTGACACACGTGGGAAAACGGCACGAAATTCAAATTTCGGAATACTTCGAAAACTCAAATCCAAATCCATCTTGGATTCGGATTCTGATTCGAATTCCCACAGCCCTAATTGAATTGGTGTCATATGAATATGTGATTCACATACAAGCATTGATTGGCTACCGTGTATCACCACTTTTGTGTTCGATCCCGATT
>JAMZAV010002001.1:0-141655 GCA_024449915.1 Sweltsa coloradensis | reverse complement strand
ATCAGTCTGAATCAGTTATAAAAGTACGTACCATACACGGAGTGGAAATGATTGTATGTATGTGGTTCCACGTGTGTACACCAACTACGGTTTGCGTTGCATACATTATGCTGTACCGGCGTTATGCAATGAATTGCCTGAAAATGTCAAAAACGTTCAAAGCTTTGCAAAATTAAAGGAAAATTTAAAAGATTACATATTTAAAAAAATTGAAAAATAAAATGTTACGTTGTTTTTAATAAACTACATGATTCACCTATTAAATCGTTAAAAAATAATGCAATATAGACGAATTGTGGTTGTGCGTGTCGTTGTGCTCGAACTGTCATCATGTTTAAATGCGAAATGTGCTTTTTTTTTTGTTTTGGTTGTGGTGGAATTTGGTCTTTAAGAAAAGCTTTATCAAAGCCTTGCAGCTGTTTCTTTTGTTTAGGGTGTGTTACTTATTTTTTATTTTTATTTTATTTTATTTTGTTTTTGGTTTTTTGGTTGTTTATTATTGAATATTATTGAATTTTGTTATATCTCAATTTCATTCTAGGGAATATTTAAATTCAATGTTGCCATATTAAAAAGAAATAATCAATTTAATTTAATTTTGTTTGTCAAGAATGCATAACTGTAATGGAAATATCATCTGTATTGACATTGGAACTGGATTCCAAGGGATTGATTTATTGTATTACTATGTACACATGTATAAAAAGATTTGAACCTGCAGATAAGCTGTTTTGCAGCTTCGCAGGACAATCGATTGTATCTGTAAATAAATTGTTCAATAAAGGAATCTTTAAAAAAAAAAAAAAAATACTACTACTACTACTACTACTACTTCTACTACTACTACTACTACTACTACTACTACTACTACTACTACTACTACTACTACTACTACTACTACTACTACTACTACTACTACTACTACTACTTCTACTTATAATTTTGATTTCACCTTCATAAATGGTGCCCATTTGAAAAATATAAGTTTCATGTATGTTTCATATTTTGATTATTTTGTGATATGCTTATTAGTAATATATATACATCTAGTATGTACCATATATGTTTCATACATTTTGTGTATACATTATACATATATGCTACTTATAGGACCTTTATATATGACACATAATATAGGTTTAATATGTTTTATTTACAACTTACTTATAAAGTTGAAGTAGATTTAACTTATTTAAATCTTATAAGTTTGAATTTCACCTTCATAAATAATCCACATATGTAAAATATATGTACCTTATATTTTTCATACTTTGATTTTATGTGCTATGCTTATAAGTAACATATTACTCGATCTCGTATGTTACTTATAAGTTTAATAGTGGTTTATTATATGAATTTTATATGTCATCATATATGGAAAATATAAGAAGAAAATATAAGTTATACACTTATACGTTTTTTACATGTCATATATGTGACTTATATGTGCCTCATATATATATAATTAATTTTTGTAAGTTTCATGTTTGCCAAAATATAAAAATTTCAGTATGGGTTGGCTGCCATATTATTTATATAATATAATTATATATTCTGTTAAGCAATAAGGAATAGTTTGTGTTTAGGCCGAGATGCCTATACCGAGAATTTAGTGGACTGTAATTTAAATTTTAGATAATAGACATGGAAGAACATAGGAAATAAATACAAAAGAGAACTTACATAAGAGCGTGATACTTCCTGAGACGGTGAGGTTTACCCCGACGTCATTGGTTCGGATGGTGTTGAACTTCAAGGTGACGTGCGTCGTTTCGACGTCCAGAGCACAGACGTCATGGGGGACAGGATAGGGTTAAAGAGCTGGCCAGTTAAAGAGTAGAGAAATGAGAAAAAACGTTAGAAGTAGTTCAGAGAACTTATATTGCAGCTGTGGCAAAGACTGCACTCAGAAAGCAGTGCAGGGAGAACGAGAGAACTGAACTGGTTATGCCTATATATGGACGATAGTGATAACAGGTGCAGTGACCTTTCAGAGACGACAGCTAGTCGTGAACTAAACTAGATATGAATGATATGCGAAAACAACGGAACAAAAACAGAAAACGAAAGTGATTGGCTGACCAAATCACATGACAAACGACTCTAGTCAAATCCAAATGAAAAGATGAAATGACAAATACAATGAAAATTGCACTAAACAAAGCGGCGAAAATACAAAAAATAATTGGCGCGAACATAGCCGCCCACCTAAAATGAATACATTTTAAGTAGACACAAGAGAGAACAACTAGAAACTACAAACATAAACACAAGTCCGACACGAAAAAACTAAGGGGGTGGGAGGGTAACCAATTTGTTAACCGGACGGGTCAACACTCTCTTAGAAGTACGGACGAAACCACTCTAACTGTGCCGTCCTTGCTGGGGCACAGTTGTACTACTCGGCCGATGGGCCACGACAGAGGAGTACTGGAGAGTTCCCAATTGAAAACCACGTCGCCAAGCTTGAGATTGGACACGCGCGAATCCACTTTCCTCTTTGCATTTGAGTAAACAAATACTCAGTAGACCAGCGAGTCCAGAACGTTTGGTGCAATTGACGGACACGATGCCAGTTGCCAGCAAGAGAGGGGTGACGCATCGGCGGGCAAAGCGTGTTCTGGAGGCGCTAAGAGAGTGGTGCCAATTAGCAGGTGGGCGGGGCTAAGATAGTCGGGGCCCTCGGCGGGGTCAAATGAAGTGGCACAGAGGGGGCGACTGTTTAGCATGGTTTCAATACGCGCGAAGAGGGTGGCAAACTCTTCAAAGGTGTGAGGGGTGTCCTTGATCAGGCGACAGAGCAATAACTTTGCGAATTTAACCCCGGCTTCCCAGAGGCCACCGAAATCGGGGGCGTAGGGGTTAAAATGCCACTGAGCGCATCAGAAATAGATGTCTCGGACAGAGCGAGGAAGGCATGAATCTCGCGGAGAGTACGGGCAGCACTGACGTAATAACGACCACAGTCGGAATATATGTGAGCCGGAAGGCCACGACGAGCAAGAAAGCGATCTAAACAAGCCAGGAACGCTTCCGTGGATAGATCGGAGGCCATCTCCAAATGGACAGCCTTAGTAGCCAAGCAAATGAAAAGACATAGGTATCCTTTGGTGATGGGGGCTGTCATGTCGTTTAAATTTAGCACCCATTCTGGGATGTACCCACGACAAGGCGGTGGATTAAATAAAAGGGAACTTCCTGTAATGGCTACCATATAACTGAATTGTCATGATTTATACCAAGGATTTCTTTGCTCCTAATAGTCTTCCTATCTAGGCCCTTTACGCCAGACAGCTAGAATTAACGGACATAACATTTGGCGACTAGGATGAACAACTTTTTAGTAAGTTCAGGCTTTTTACAGCCATTTTCTCTGTCTCATTCCGACGGGCGTTCTTGGGCCACATGGGTGGACAAGTTCGAGCTGCTTCTCGAAGCGTCTGCAGTATCACAACCTGAGAGGAAGCGCGCCCTATTACTAACTACGGCAGTTGAGGAAGTGTATAAAATATATTCAAGAACCTTCCTGAACCTCCCACTACTTCAGATAACATAACCCCAAATGTATACGATGTGGCAAAGGCCAAGCTTTCGTTACATTTTTCATCTAAAATAAACATAGAGTTCGAGCTTTACACCTTTCGGTCGGCAACCCAAAGGCCTGAAGAGTCTTTGGATCAGTATCATTCACGCCTTCTAAAGCTAGCTCAGACCTGCGATTTCCATGACTCAACACGAGAGATCAAATCGCAGCTTATTCAGCACATGTGTTCAGGCCGATTGAGGCGGTATGCCTTGCGCAACCCCACGGCCACACTTCAGGACATTCTTAATGAAGGGAGATCTTACGAATTAACTGAAAGCCGAGCTGCTGCCATAGAGGCACAGACTAGACCTATGCATTCCACAGATTTCATGTCAGACACACTAGAGACCGCGAATGCTATTAGACCTAGCCAGTTTAGAGGTAGGCCTAAAGCCAGGCCTAGGCCTAATCAGTTACAAGGCCAAAAGCCTCAGATCTCGAATAATACTAGGCCTACAAGTGAGGCCAACACAAGCAGATCGTGCTATAACTGCGGGGGAAGTTGGCCGCATGAGGGGGGGAAAGAATCGTGTCCTGCTAGAAACAAAAATTGCAATAACTGTGGGTCACGAAACCATTATGCAAAAGTTTGCCAGTCTGCTCATGCCTCCTCAAGTTCTAGGTTGGACCAGACTACAAACAACAGAGGTGCAGTTGTCCGTGCCGTTGCAGATGAATCAGCTCGCAGCCACTCAACATTGTCAGATGAACCGATCTTCTTCGTGTCCGCATCGCTCGACAATACAGCCTATGCGACCAACGGAACCGGGAATTCTGGTAAGAAAAGTCTGCCTTCGGTTGTAGTCCAGGTAAATGGCACTCCCATCCAGTTCATTGTCGACACGGTGTTGGGGCAAGAGATAAATGGGTGATACATGAAGATGAAAATGAAACTCTGGAGTGAATGGAGGACCATGTTAAAGATAACAAATGAGTGGACTGTAAATGAAGGCCCTGGTTCAGCGATCCACGGACACAATAACACACACTTTGAATGGCAAATCACAAGTAAAAACACTGTATTTATTAATAACTTATCGAAAGTTAACAGAGAATAACACTAGACCATACGAATGGCCGATGCAGTAAGTAATTTCAGTCTGATGATAAACATTGTTGAAAACAAAGAAACATAGCGTCCTTTTCAACGCCAAAGAAATTGATACAAAAATATTAGGATGGCGGTGAGCAATAAACAATGAAGTTAAAATGCACAAATAGTACCAGGATGGCTGTGAACAACAAGGCAGTGCAAGTGTTGCATAAACACACGGGCACAAGTGTCAATGTAATATCCACTGCCACTTTGAGCCGGATGAAAAACATTCCAAAATTTGAACCTACAGGCACTAAAATTTTTCCGTATAACAGCGCAGAAGGCTTATCTGTGGCTGGGAAATTTAACGCTACTCTACAGCATTCAGGCAAAACTATTTTGTCCGATATATTTGTCATAAATGGGACTGCCGACCCTCTTCTAAGCTACAGGGCATCAGTGGAGCTAGGTTTAATACAAATCACGTTCTCAACTTCGGACAATTCAGCTGACGAGTACTACAAGGCGAAATCCACTTCCCTTTTCTCTGGCGTCGGAAAACTTATCGATCAGCAAGTTCATCTACACATAGACAAATCCGTTCCTCCCGTCGCTCAAAAGCATCGTAGGATTCTGTTTCATCTCCGAAAATTGGTCGAAGCTGAAGTCAACCGGTTGGAGGAAGCGGACATTATCGAACGGGCAGAAGGTCCTACGCCATGGGTTTCGCCTATAGTCGTGGTACCAAAGTCTGGAGATCCAACTGCCATCCGTCTCTGCATCGATATGAGACATCCCAAAAAGGCGATTCTCAGGGAACGTCACATAACCCCTACCATAGAAGACATTGTTTCGTCCCTCAATGGTGCGGCCTACTTTTCGAAGCTGGACCTAAACTGTGGATACCATCAGTTGGAACTGGATGCAGAGTCTCGATCCATTACAACCTTCACGACCCATTTAGGCCTAAGGAGGTATAAAAGGCTAAATTTTGGAATATCATCTGCCACGGAAATCTTCCAAGATACCAAGCGCCAAGTTCTCAGCAACATACCTGGGGTTCTGAATATAAGCGATGACATTCTCGTGTATGGTACCACTAAAGAAGAACACGATCAAGCTCTCCACACAGTACTGCGTCGTCTTCAAGAAAAAAAACTCACTTTAAATGGTAAAAAGTGTCAATTCGGCCAGTCACAACTAAAGTTCTTTGGTTACATTTTCACCAAAGATGGTCTGAGGGTTGATCCAGACAAAGTTGCTGCTGTGGCCAATCTTGAGACTCCTACAAATGCTAAAGAAGTACGCAGTCTGTTAGGTATGCTAAACTATTGTGGGCGATTCATCCCCAGTCTTGCGTCGATCACAAAACCTCTTCGGAAACTTACCGAGAACAACAACGAATGGGTGTGGACAGAGGTTCATGACAATGCGTTTAAGACAGTAAAGACCCAGTTAACCACATCTCACGCGCTGGCGTACTACGATATCAACAAAGAGACGCATCTTCATGTCGATGCCGGGCCTTACGGTTTGGGTGCAATCTTGTCGCAGCAAGATGGAGAAACAGTCAAGGTAGTAGGTTATGCTAGCCGAGCCCTTACCTCGGTCGAAGAACGATATTCTCAAATAGAAAAGGAAATGCTATCGGCTGTGTATGGAATGGAACACTTTCATCTTCATCTATATGCCACCACCTTCACCCTACACACCGACCATAAACCCTTGTTACCATTCTTCTCCAATCCCCGGGCTTTTCCTTCTTTGCGAATTGAACGCATGCTGCTTCGCACCCAACTCTACAAGTTCCACGCCGTTCATCAAAGCGGCAAAGATAACCCCTCCGATTACATTTCCCGGCATCCACTACCCTATGTTGGCTCAAGCAAACACGTTCACAGGATCCCTGAAGAGTATGCAGTCTTCATGACCACCCAATCCTGCCCTGTGGCAATGTCCCTAGAAGAAGTAGCAGCGGAAACAGCCAAGGATGAAACTCTGCAACGGCTCATCTCTGCATTACTCACAAATTCGAAGAAAACGTGGACTCATCGAGATCTAACTCCCTACCATCGGTTGAAGGAAGAACTCGCGACGGCTAACGGAGTTGTCCTCCGAGGTTCGAGACTAGTACTACCAACTTATCTCCAAGACACGGCTGTACGTTTGGCTCATCAAGGACACAGAGGAGTAGTGAAGACAAAACAACTCATTCGCGAGAAGCTCTGGTTCCCAGGCATTGACCAAAAAGTGGAAGCAGCCATCAGGTCATGTATTCCGTGCCAAGCTATATCAAAACCTAAGACATGCCGAGACCCCGTGCTGCCTACAGAACTCCCAGTTGGACTCTGGCAGAACGTGGTAATGGACTTCGACGGGCCCTATCCTGATGAAAAATACATACTCGTTCTAACTGACGAATATTCCAGATACCCTTTTGCCGAAATCATTCCATCTACCAGCGCTCACCATGTCATTCCTGTCCTACGGCGTCTCTTCAGCCAATTCGGCACAGTAATTCAAGTCAAGTCTGACAACGGACCCCCCTTCAACGGAGGGGAATTCGCTGACTTCTCAAAAGAAATGGGTTTCCGACACCACAAGGTGACGCCACTGTGGCCGGAAGCGAACGGATTAGCCGAACGTTCAGTAGCTTCACTAATAAAAACAGTACTCGCTGCCTACATGGAAGGCAAGAATTTAAGAACCAAATTGGATTCTGCCCTCATGAACTACCGAGCCACTCCCCACTCCACAACAGGGTGCTCGCCATTCCAACTGCTCTTCGGTCGTAAAATGCGGACTACCCTTCCATCTACCCCGGCCAACTTAGAATGTGATGACAACGAAGAAGAACTGAGGCAACACGATAAACGTAAAAAACAATCATCCTGCGACTGGGCAAATACAAAACGAAACACTAAGCCCCACTCGTTCAGCGTTGGCGATAAGGTGCTGTGCCGACAGGCAAAGAAAAACAAACTGAGTACATCTTATGTTCCCCAGCCCTTCACCATCAAGAAAATCAGTGGAAGTCAGGTAACTGCTCAACGTGGCTATCAGACAATCACCAGAAATACTTCATTTCTGAAGAAGTTTGTTGAGCCAAGTGGTAACTCCCATCAACGCCATGACAATTGGACAGATTACCATGTCCCCAATTCAAGTACAGACCCACTGTCTGATGGAGACGACGAGCCCCAAGAACAGCGCCAAATGGACGTTCCTGGCGGTTTCCAAGAGCAGCGCCAAGTGGACGTTCCTGGCGGTCTCCAAGAGCAGCGCCAAGTGGACGCTCCTGACGATCCCCAAGAGCGGCGAAATCCTGCGCGAGACCGACGACCACCGGCACGTCTCCGGGACTTCGTAATTCGCGCTACATCATCTCAAGTTTAAACTTTTAGTTCAGCTACAAGAGAGTAGGCTATCCCTTATTGTCTTATTGTACCACTATTAATCTGTTAGTTTAAGTTAAATTTAATTGTGTTGCTTGACTACAATGTTTGCAATTTTCATAATTATTATTATCTTACCACATTAACTGGTGTTTAAAAGTTATTCAATTTGAGCACTTAGCTACCATATTGTATCTCTTATCATCTTACTTAGTATATTATTAATCTCTTCCTTCAGAAGTTATTCAATGACAGCCCTTGGCTACCATAGTGTGCCTTGTTATATTGCATAATTGTTACTTCTCTACAATACCTATGATACTTGCTTTTTTCTTCGTGGGGAGGACTGTCATGTCGTTTAAATTTAGCACCCATTCTTGGATGTACCCACGACAAGGCGGTGGATTAAATAAAAGGGAACTTCCTGTAATGGCTACCATATAACTGAATTGTCATGATTTATACCAATGATTCCTTTGCTCCTAATAGTCTTCCTAGCTAGGCCCTTTACGCCAGACAGCTAGAATTAACGGACATAACAGGGGCGTTTCGACGAGTACTCGTCTTCACAGAAAAAGGTACCGCATAATCAGTGCCGACGTTGAGAAAAGCGCGTGAAGGTTGAGCACGAGATTCAGGAAGATCCGTTATCACACAGCACACACATCACAGGCACATCACAGGCTGAACAGGTTTGGCGCAAAACTTGTAACACGTTAGGCAGCGACGAATACGTTGCCGGAGTAAGCCTTGCAGCGACATTATCCAGTAGTGATGCTAGATGAGGGCTTGCACAGTGCGGGGGCCAGAGTGTAAAGAGGTTTTGTGATAAGCATCACACAAGAGAGAGGACAGATGGGCCTCTTTGGGGAGCAAGAGGGGGTGGCGAGCTTTTTCCGGAAGTGAAGAGTTATGCAATCTGCCGCCCACCCTGAGAAAACCGCGGGGGTCAATGAATGAATGAGCGGAGATGCAAGAAGAAACGAGGGTCTGCTTAGCAAGGTGTTTTAACTCGTCAGCGTAATAGTGCTTCTAAGTGAGACTGACAAACAAGTTCATAGCGTTTGCAAGCTCAGACGGAAGGAGCGGCCCGTTGGGCAACGAAAGGCATGCGCGGTGGGCGAGAAGAATTCTAGAGAAACGCACCACATGGCCGAACACGCGCTTCGCTTTCAAGAGCGTAGAAAAGCTTTGCAGCTTAACAAGCAAGGGATCAACGACGGGGTCATGACTGATCAAGACAGTAGGGGACGGTTTGAGCTCGGGCACGTCGTGGGTGGGGTCGACCGAGGTGACCACGGAGGGCCACGTGGAAGGGAGAGAACGCATGAACGGGGACCCATTGAGCCACAAAGGGTGCCCTAACAGTTCTAAGGGGAGCAACCCCCGCGAAGCACAATCAGCTGGGTTCTCTTCAGAACGTACGTGCGTACAGTACGTAGGAGACGTATTCTCGAGGATTTCAACCACACGATTGGCGACGAAAGTCTTGAGCTGATACGGAGGAGTAGCGAGCCACGTAAGTACGATGGTAGAATCAGTGAAGAGCAGCACAGATTCAATTTTCAAGATTTTGAGAGGGGGCAGAGTGTCTTTGGAAAGTATTTTGTAACAACGGTGGTACTATTTTAAATAAAAAAATTTTATTAGGTTTAATAAGACAAGAGAAATGTAAAAATTTTACATCAGACCAACGCCATGGTAAAAACCTTCCCTTTGTTTCTTTTGTTGTCCAGGCAACATTTTCACGCATACTTGATCACAAGCATACAAATTCCACAACCATAATATTACATCTCCCCTTTTTTTTCTTGAAGATATTTTACACAGTAAAATAAAAATAAAAAACCTGGGTACATTGAGGTATTATAGAAAAACAATTTTTTTAAAATTCAATTTTTTTGGCGGACGTATAAGTCTGCCATCTGTAGAGGACTTGGTCTGGCTTTGATTGAACGGATTTCTGTTGTTGGAGAGGCTGAAGTTTTTGATTCTCCCCGGGAGATGGTGGGTATCTCTTGGATCGGAGCAGAATTTACATGGTCGGTTTCCCCTTTATCGTTCCATTTGAGTTTGGACATACTGGCCCCCCCGGTACAACGGCTCCATATTTCTTTTTATCGAATCCAGACTCGATCCCGACGTGCGTCTCGGGGAAACCCCTTTGCACGATGCTTCCATCAAAATAAATCTTCGCTTCTCTTTTTTCTGTTTTTTCTTTGCCACTTTTCCACTCGGCCCCCGAGGACGAACATAAGTTAGGAGGTGGGGAAATGTTGAACGTAAAATTTCCCGCCCCTGAAAGTGTGCCGGACTGTAACCAATTCTAAAAGGAGTATTTTGGTAACTGGAACTGTAAAAAGCTTCGATTTTTTTAACATTTTTTTGCCTTTAACTGAGACTCGGCTAACCGTTACTTGACAAAGGGTTGGACTGCTCTTTCGTGACGAAAACCCCAATGTTTGGCAAACTTTTGGAAGTCAGGGGGTTTTAAGGGAGGGCCCCCGTCTGTTTTATATTTGGATTCCCTGCGGCAAAAAAAGACTTAGCTATCAAACCAAGGGAAATTTTTGTTCTATTATTTTACAACCGGAACTTGAAAAGTAATCTTCAACCCCCAATATGATTTTCCCCTGAATTCAGCAAAGTCTAGTACTTTTTTCCCCCGGTAAGTTAGGAAATGGGTTGGCATAAGAGGTTTTCCGGGAAAGTTCTTGCGCAGCTCTAACATTTGTTGCAGCTTAACCATTGTCGGAATCCTCATTTATGTTAGGCCATAGACGTCCCTTGGGTTGACGTTGGGTCTTTGTACACCCTGTACCATCATGCAATGCGAAAGAATTTCCCCCCCACGCATTTTATTAGGAATGACTATTCGTGGTCCACAAATAGTATGTCTACATGAATCGCTAGATCACCGTGCACTTTCCAGTATGGTAAGCACGATTGATGAACCTGCTTCCTTGCTGGCCAACCATGAATAGTATATGATTTCAGTCTTGAGATGACCTCATCTTTTCTTTGAGCATCTTGTATTTCTTGCATCCGTTGGTCAGTTGCTGGTGTTCCACTGACGACTTGCTGAACAAAAAGTTCAACGTCTTCTTGAAAGAGTACATCTTCTTCTGAACTTTGCTCAGAATGTTGAACTCTAGACAATGTGTCAGCAGTATAAAAACTTTTACCCGGTACATGTTCTATTTTGAATGAAAACCTCATCAGCCTCATTTTAAATCTTTGAAGCCTTGCTGATAGTTCACCGATTGGTTTTGAACCAAAAATTGGCACAAGTGGCTTATGATCAGTGTGAATGATGAAGTCTCGACCACTTACGAATTGTGTAAATTTCTCGCAAGCCCAAGTTATAGATAATGCTTCCTTTTCAATTTGAGCATAACGACGTTCTGTCTCGCTCATAGCTCGTGACGCATAAGCCACGGGTTTCCACCGGCCTTCACCATGTTCTTGCTCTAAAACCGCACCCAAACCATAAGAAGATGCATCAGCGCAAATTCTTGCTTGACAGTTGGTGTCATATAAAGCTAAAACTGGTGTTTCTGTGAGCATATTTTTAATTTCATCAAAAACTTCTGTGTGGTTCGTAGTCCACAGGAAATCATTGTCCTTTTTAAGAAGCTCTCGTAATGGCTTGCTTACTTCAGCAAGACCTGGTTCAAACTTTGCTACCTGGTTTACCATTCCAAAGAAGCGTCTTAGTTCGGTTATGTCAGCCGGATTACTTAAATCTTTTATGGCTTTTAGTTTGTCCTCGTCTGCCCGAATTCCATCTTTTGAGATTTCGTGACCAAGGAATTTTACTCTATTATCTGAGAACTCGCATTTCTTCTTGTTCAGCGTAAACCCAGCTAGTTGTAGTTTACTGAGAACTTTTGCCAGTCGAGCATCGTGCTCTTCTTGTGTTGAACCAAAGAATAATATATCGTCCATTTGGCAAATGACACCTTCACATCCCTCGAGTACCTGCATCATCTTCCTTGAGAAGTGTTCAGGAGCACTGCTGATACCGAATGGTAATCGATTTGAAGAAAAACCTACCGAAGGGCGTGATAAAGGTTGTCAATTTGGCTGATTCTTTAGATAACGGAATTTGCCAAAATCTCGAGTTGGCGTCCAGTTTTGAGAAAATAACTGCACCCTCTATTCGTCCCAAGGACTCTTCAACAGTTGGCAGTTGGTATCTTTCACGCAAAACACCTCTGTTCAATTGACTAAGGTCCACACAGATTCTTACAGTACCCGCTTTCTTTGGTACAACAACCATTCCGTCACACCAAGGTGTCGGTTCTTCAATTGGAGATATTACCCCGGCCATGAACATTCTGTCCAGCTCCTCTTTCACTTGCTTACGCAATGGTATAGGAATTCTACGAGGCACTGACACAGAATATGGTTTCGCGTCTTCTTTCATTGTTATGTGATAATCACCTTCAACTTTACCAAGACCTTAAAAAAGTGTAGGCTCGCTGAAGGGATTTGTCCCTACACCAGAAATTTCGTTGATCCACGACAGCATCTCCAAGGCTTGTATGGCAGGCCGCCCCAGTAAGGGTTCCTGATGACTTTTTACTAAAAAAATCTCTTGAAGAGCTATTTGATTTTGCCATGCCATCGTGGCACTTACCTTTCCCACGATTGGTAATGGTGTTTTTCCCGCGCCAAATAGCTGTTTGTCTGTACCTTCTAGTTTTACAGATGGCGTCAGGTTTTCCGATAAAGATTGTGGAATAACACTGACGTCTGCGCCAGTGTCAATTTTAAACTTAACCTGCAATTCGTTAATCTTAACGATTGCATACCATGCATTTTGAGAGCACACCGTGTTAATGTTTGAATTGACGCAGCTAGTCTTGGGCCCACCAGTGATTTCACCTAAAAATTCTACCACATTGTCAGAATCTTCCTTTACCTCTGCAACATTCTTGTTCCGACATGCTGCTGCCCAGTGCCCCTTTTTATTGCAATTTCTGCAAATAGCATTTCGAGCAGGACACTTATCCGCAGGATGTGATTCCTTGCCACACCGAAAACATTTGTTTGTTGTTGAACTAGGCCCACGTGCTTCAGAATGACCAGCCGAGGAGTAAGGCCTATTCTGAGCATGCTTACCTTTGTTCTTCTGCTTGTATTTATTTACAGCGTCCACCTTGTTGTAGTTTTTATCTGGGTCTGTTGTAGTATCTTGTCGTACCACTCCTTGCTGCTTTCTAATGTTCTCACTGGCCCTTACCTTGGCAACTGCCTTCTCCAGCGTAAGATCGGGGTCCAGTTGTAGGATCTCGGATAGCTTGTTATCTATTATACTAATAACTACCTGGTCCCTAATTAATTCATCAGCAAGTTGCCCATACTGACAATGCTTTGCCAGACGATGAAGGTCTGTGACAAAAGTCTCTATGTTTTCACCTACCAGCTGTTGGCGTTTATTGAAACGCGCCCGTTCGTAAATAACATTCCTCCTAGCCACAAAGTGATTTTCAAATTGGTCAATGACCTCAGCATAGGTGTTTTGTTCCGCCTCTGTGAGGCCTACCCTAGCTAAAATGTCTTCTGCTTCATCACCCATAGTGTAAATTAAAGCGTTGACTTGATCTTCCTGACTCTGTGTATGAAGCCCCGATGTTTTCCTAAATCTTTCGAACCGCCTAAGCCACCTAGGCCATTCCTCTGGACATTGGAAGTCGAACAATTTTGGCGTTTCTACATGGAACGAGGCCCTAGGACCAGCCTAGCCTAAGCCTAGACCAAGGCCTACTCCGTCCCCGATGTTTTCTGTGTCTGACATGATAATTTGTTCTACTTACAGTTTTGTTCTTCGAATTTCGACCCACCTGGCACCATGAAGTATTTTGTACACATACGAAATGAGTACTTTTTATATAATATCTTTATTAGGTTCAATAAGACAAGAACCATTAATGTCAAATGTTACATCAGACCAGACGCCATGGTAAAAACCTTCCTCTAATTGTCCTTCAGTTGTTGTCCAGGCAACACTTCACTGCATACTTGATCACAAGCTATACAAATTAACACAACTATAATATTACATCTGTCAGCACCCGGGACAACAAGGGGGCTCCACTTAGTTTCAGTTTGGGAACAGTGAGGGGTTTGACGGGCACTACCTTGCTCCTAGCTCTTAGCAATCTAACATATGACTGAGAGCGTGTCTCTACATGCAAGTAAAGCACAGCGGCGTACGCCTTCTCGGAGGCATCACAGAATCCTACCAGGCGGTAGGAGCACCACTATCCCCGAGGAGGCGCGGGATATGAACGTCAGCCAGTTTGGGGAAGCTTTCAATTGCTGAAACCCAGCTTTGACTTAGCGAATCTGAGAGTGATTCGTCCCAGTCTACGCGCAAGAGCCAGAGTTATTGCATGTAGATTTTCATCCAACAAACAAAAGGTGTGAGGAAATCGAGTGGATCAAATATACGAGCAATAATTGAGAGAATAGAACGTAAGGTGACGCATCCATCAAAGGGGAGAGTGTGAATGCTGAAGAAGTCTGAACGAGGGTCCCAGAGCAGCCCGGGAATTTTCAGTCTTTGGTCGTCATTAGAGAACACCAAGGGAGTCTCAAGGTGATCCTGAGGGAGAGAACTAAGAACTTCGGGAACGGTTCTGGCCCACTTACGGAGCTCAACCCCAGCGCATTGAGTGAGAGACTGCAACTCTGCCTGAAGCTCGCGAGCTTCATCGACGTCACGTGCACCGGCGACAATGTCGTCGATGTAAGTGTTGGAAGTAAGAGCGCGTGCAGCTAAGGGAAACTTCGCGCCTTCGTCAATGACGAGTTGCTGCAACACTCTTTCAACTTGAAAAGCAGAGGGCGTGAGACCGTTGGTCACTGTGTTCAGTTGATACTCGACTACGGGGCCGGACGGCTCAGGACGCCAAAAATGTGCTGGAAGGCGCGATCGTCCGCGTGCACGAGAATTTGACGGTACATTAATTTTGTCGAACATCTGCACACAGAGCAACTGGATGTGTACGAAACGTGGTGAGAATAACGGGAAAATCACCCTGCAGTTTTGGACCACTCAGCAAAACATGATTGAGAGAAATACCACTCTTGTCAGGGGAGGATGCGTTGAAAACCACTCGCAACTTTGTGGTGGAGCTGGTGATTTTACGTACACAATGATAGGGTATTATGTACTCAGAGGCTTTAAGAGCGGGCTGCATGGGCAGCGCCTGATCGTACTCACTCATGAACTTATACTCGTCATGAAGAGGAGGGTCGTGTTTCAGTCGACGCTCTAAACTGAGAAAGTTCTTAAGCGCGACGTCACGGTTGAATCCTGGCATTTTGCAGTCAGGTTTGAATGGGAGAGCCACAGAATAGCGTCCGTGAGAATCACGGGAATGGGAGGTGAGAAAATGCTCTTCAGCAAGAGTATCAAGAGGGTCCAGAGAAGTGGGTCGATGCACTTCTTATGATTCCCAAAAACGTCGGAGCGTGCTATCCAAAGGAGGGTTGGCGACCGTGAAAAAAGAACATGAGGGCTCAGAGGACGGTTTGATAGTGTTGACTGGTCCTAGCAAACACCCATCCGAAGACTGTATTGAGTGCGGCTGGCCTACTACCCCGGACTGAGTCACCATTCTTGCATAGAATGTCTGAGTAGAGATCTGCGCCGATGAGGAAATCAATAGCGCCAGGCACATTGAAACGATCGTCCGCATGATCAAGATCACGATTACGTTCTAGGATGTCAATGGACACCGAAGACGTAGGCAGATTGCCGGCAATAGAGGAGAGAACGTGTGCATTAACATCGATATACGTTTGAGTAGAGCGACGGGGTGCGACTCTACAACGTACAGTCCCGAGGACACGAGTGGATGTGCATCCAACACCTAAGAGTTGTGAAGTGGCAGTTTGGATCTTCAAACCTAACCTTTGCACTAGCGAGTCAGTGATGGCCAAGATCTGTGACCCAGAGTCTATTACCGCACGGAAAGGTTGCAAAATCCCATTAACATCGCTGATGAGCGAATCTATGGATTCTGGCTAACTTTTTGAACTTTTTCTTTTAAAAGGTACTACATCACCATAACCTTAATGTCCATGTATAATATGAACGTTGTAGCCCCACTCGTTTGGTCAGAATTGGCCCAAATGTCACGAAAATATCGCACTAAAAATCGAAAAAAATCGTAAAAGTACGATATTCATGAGAAATATTTCTTCAATTGTACCCAAAAACAATACACCTCTAAGTTTAGAGATTTCGAAGGTTCCCTCCAATTTTCATCAAGATCGGATATGCCGTTTGCCTGGTAGAGAGTTAACAAACAGACAGACAGAAAAAAAAAAAAAAAAAAAAAACACCCGAGCAAAATTTTTTGGGGGTCAGTGAAATTGAAGTCTTCGCTTCGCTCATCCAATAATTAGTATAATAAGAATCCCACAAAATCTTCAAGAGATTTGTGAGTGGGCAATTTCTATTTTTTGCATTGAATTTGGGGTATGGTGTGGACGTACACAGATATCAGGTACAGTATATTCCTATCTTATGTGCAATAGTTAAACGAGGGAGCGGAGCGACCGTGTGTCTCCATTCAACTCAAACGGCTCTCATTCTGTGATTCTGTCTGTCTGTCTGTCTGTCTGTACGTCGAAAATCAGCCGAACCGCTGAACCTATTTCGCTGAAATTTTAAACAGACATCCGGTACGAGTATACTGAGAACTGTAAGCAAAATCAGCTAGATCCATTGCGATTTAAGCCTACAATAAAAATAATTGTGATTTTTTAAATTATCGATAGCATTTGTTTAGTAGCAGCTAGCGGGACAAAATCTGCGTGGCTGACATAGCACAGTGGTAAGCATTAAGTCTACCGCACGGAAGGTTGGTGTTCGATGCCCGTTAGTTCAAACTTTTTTATATTTTTACATCCACATATTATTTTTGAGGGGTGTTAAATGGGAAATAAAAAGTAGGTGATTTTGTTTCATCTTGGAAATTTGTTAATGTTTTACGCTAAAACGTTATGAACACGATTCGCATTTAAAATGTTCAATTTAAATAACTAGGGAAACGCCAAAGTCGTTGTTAAACGAGTGAGTGAGCCATGTGTTGATTACTCGGTATCATTCTCCATGGGCCATACTGGGCTAGATCCAGCCTTAGGTATAGAAGAGGAAAGGGGATGTTCCCAGGTACTCAACACTTGGCTCACTCACTCGTTTGACAACGACTTTGGCGTTTCCCTAGTTAAACGAGGGAGCGGAGCGACCGAGTGTCTCAATTCAACTCAAAAGGCTCTCATTCTGTGATTCTGTCTGTCTGTCTGTCTGTACGTCGAAAATCAGCCGAACCGCTGAACAGATTTAGCTGAAATTTTAAACAGACATCCGGTACGAGTATACTGAGAACTGTTAACAAAATCAGCTTGATCCACTGCGATTTAAGCCTACAATAAATAAAAATGTGATTTTTTAAATTATCGATACCATTTGTTTAGTAGCAGCTAGCGGTACGTGATTGGCGTGGCTTACATGGCACAGTGGTAAGCATTTAGCCTACCGCACGGAGGGTTGGGGTTCGATTCCCGTTAGTTCGAACTTTTTTTATATTTTTACATCCACATATTATTTTTGAGGGGTGTTAAATGGGAAATAAAAATTAGGTGATTTTGTTTCATCTTGGAAATTTGTTAATGTTTTACGCTAATACGTTTTGAACACGATTCACATTTTAAATGTTCAATTTAAATAACTAGGGAAACGCCAAATTCGTTGTTAAACGAGTGAGTGAGCCATGTGTTGAGTACTCGGTATCAATCCCCATACTGGGCTCGATCCAGCCTTAGGTATAGGGGAGGAAAGGGGATGTTCCCGGGTACTCAACACTTGGCTCACTCACTCGTTTAACAACGACTTTGGCGTTTCCCTAGTACCTATGATGAAACATAGTAGTGAACAATAGAATATAATGTACATAGAAAAGTTTGTAGATAAATAGATAAATATTGATAATAAGAGATATAAAACAAGAGCTAGCTAATAAAATGTAATATGTACAATAATGCTAACAAACTATTACTAGTTAATAACTAGTGAACTATTATTATAGGTTGGGCCTAGGTTTACAGTATTTATTTATTTATTTATTATTTAACGTCTATCCTATTCAGTTATAAAAACTGATTTACAAAGGAGGACAACAAAATAAATCAAGTTACATAGACGCAGAAACAACAATAAACTACATTTTTGTAAATATTTGAAATAGTAGCATTACAACAACAATGCATTTAACACATTGTAATATTGTCAACAGGTGTAACAAAGTGGGAAGACGGCAAAGGTTTATTTTTAGTATATCAACGAAGGTAGACTAGGTTTTCAACGTAAGTTCTTTCCCTTCTTAAGAGCCAGTTACTGATTCTTGGTTTAAAAAGGGATATAGATGCTGAACTTTTGGTCAAGTTATCTAGGCGGTTGAAGGTACGAGGACCTAGGAAGCTAAAATGTCGTTGACCTAGTGGTGTACATTTGCGTGGAACAACTAGGTTATAATTTCTTTGTTTGGTAACTATATTGTACTATTTGTGTGAGGTTGGCCAAAGGTGGGGAAACATTGGAGATTTTTAAATAAATGGATTAACATTCACTTTAAATAGAGTTGCCTTATATCTTATACTTTCATCATTGTATAGAGCAAGTTTGAAGGGAACCTTTTTTTTAGTATAACTTTTAGGATACATTTTTGTGATATGTTGATTGTGGTAAGGTGATTGCTATAATATAGCCCTCCCCAACCTATGATACCAAAAGCTAATACAGATTGTACAAGAGCCGTGTAAACTATTTTTAAGACTGGTGTGTTGAGAATTTTTCTTAGTCGATAGAAAATGAAAGTAAGTGATTGTAGTCATCTTCTCAATTCATTACTGTGGAAGTTCCACTTTAAATGATTGTCAATAATAATACCCATGTACTTATACGATATAACTTTTTTTAGACTGGTGTGACATGTCCCTAGGGAGATACCAACAGTGGTCCGGCAGACTCAGCGGAGAAGGGGCGTGGGCGACTGCAGGTGGGCGTCTTCGGTGTTTGGGCGCCTCTTCGTTCTAAAATAAATTATTGGGAAAGTCGCAGAAGGAACGAAGAAGTTTCTACAAATACAGAGAAAGGCAAAGTATAATCATAAAGAAGTCAAGTTCATTTGTAGAAGCGAGTCCAGCAAAACCTTAAAGGTCACAGAGGAATGACATGGGGGGTGATACCCACTTTACAAGAAACTGAAGATAAGAGAGGAATATTAAATAAGCTGAATAATCAATCAACAAAAGAAACCGTTCAGTCAAGCTATTACCAAGACACTCAATGGTTGCTTAAATAGTACACAAGTTATTCATTAGCCACACTATAAGTGGGCCTACTTAGCTTAGAAAATATACAGGTTATAAAGTTCACAGTATTAGTGGGCCTACAATGCCTAGAAAATATACAGGTTTTACACTTCACAAATAATAACAATATTACCTGGGACAGGTAGGCTAGTATTCAAACTCAAAGGTAATGACCTCAGTTAGGCCTACAAGTCATGCAAGTCTCCTTGACACAAAATGGTGGCCACTTGACAGGAAATTATGGCAATCTTAGGCCTAAAGTAATTGTAAAGTTCTAGCATCTTTCCAAGCTCTACTGGTCCTCGAACCTTGGACCCAAAGGCAGTATTATGGTAGGAATAATTATATTTACAATATAGTTACATAAAAATCAGTGGTGTACCACCTCAATATTATTCAGGCTCCTAGGCCTCATTAGCTCGGAACATTATCCTGAACTTATCATCAGTCGAGCCATTCGTAGGCCTAGATCGGGTATGGAACCCCAGATCCCTTCTATACCGTTACCCCGTAGGGTTCCATCGTAACAGAACCAACAGTCAGAACTGGACACTGTCAGCCTTCTGACGTACCTGTGCAGTGGCGCGCTGAACCCTTGAATCGAACAGGATCAAGCCCCCTCTTACAGGACCCACCCACCCTAAAAAATAAACACATGAATGGGGGGTCTGGGGGGTAGCCCCCCAGGTAACATGCTGGTCCGGGGCGCATAGCCCCGGAAAAATTTTCAATTCTTAGGTGTGTTTGGTGCGTTTTAACGAGTTTTAAACGCTAGAAAATACCTTTTTGGTAACAGAATACAAACCCATTACATGCAAGAAAATAACAAAAATTCATCATTCCTCCAAGACGTTTTCATTGTTCTTAATTTTCACGTCCCCTGGCTGGTCTGGTCCCCGTTTTGCACTTAGAAATTTGATCGATAGATAGGTTTGATTTCATTTGATTTGTTTAAACAGATTATATTATGAAAACGTCCTAAAAGAAAAACTGGGACAATTACCCGTACCGGGTGTTTTTTTCTAGGGACAGCAGGACAGGTGCCTGAATTCCAGGATTATTAATATGAAAGGTAGAAGTCTAGATTCTAGAAGATAACAATTCAGTAACATTACCCTCCAACAAAGAGAAATGAAATATTTTAATTGAAGAAACGTATGTAAAATATCAAGTCAAATTTAATTCCTTGTGCAAAATCAAATCATATCCAACCTCTTACATTTAAGATACATCGTTATATGACACAAAATACAGAAAACATCATTTAAAGATTTAAAGAGCCAACGAACCCGTTGGCTGAACCATGGTCGTTTTTATGTGATTTATTTTAACAGCTGTTTATATAATGAATAATAAACTTTATCAGACCTGTGGTATTGTTGGTACTTGAGTTGGTAGAAGATAACAATTCAGTAATGTTACTCTCCAACATAGAGGAATGAAATATTTTTTAATTGAATAAATCATGTGCAATATCAAGTCAAATTGAATTCTAACTTAGGTCAGATAGGTCAGACAGTAGAAATGGAGGAGGTGTTGCAATATATGTAAGTATCCTCCTTAAATTTAAACTGATAGAGCAATTTGCAGTCAGTGCTCCACTTGAACACCTAATTATAGAAGTAACTACAAACAATACCCGCCTCGCACTAACAATATTATATCGCCCTCCAAAATCAAACAAACATACCATAGAAGAATATGGTGAAGTTTGTCACATTTAACAAACACATATGAGCATGTGATATGCATGGGGGATTGGAATGTAAATGTAGAAACTGTGGAAAACACCAATTCTAAACTCCTCTTGGAAATACTTGGTACCATCAAACTCACTCAAATAGTTCATAAACCGACCCGCATCACTCAAACCTCTTCTACACTTATAGACTTAATTATTGTCAACCATCCACACCTTGTCACAATTTCAGAACAACTTCCTCCTCTTGGAACAGGGGACCACAATGTGGTTTTTTCACTTACAAGTTGCCTGTGCCCAAAAAACACCTAAAATATGTTTACACCAGGTCACTCGAAAAAATAAACATTGAAAGTTTCAATGAAGAAGCAATACTCCTGCCTTGGAGAAGTAGTGTAGAGCTTCAAAATAGTATTGATGCAAAAATTGAGCAACTTAACTTGTTTGATCCTTGGCATATACGATAATTTTGCACCAATTACAAGGAAACGTTTAACTAAACCCCCAGCACCTTGGCTCACACAAAAAATCGTTAGCGAAATTTCAACGAAAGACAAAGCTCGCCGTAAGGCAGTGTCTTCAAATAATGATATTGATTGGTCCCATTTCAAATCACTCCGAAATGAAGTAAACGCCAAAATTCGGAAGGCAAAGCATGCCCATTTCAATAAACTACACGGACTTCGTAACAAAGAGGCCTGGAATTTCCTCAAAGAAAATGATGTCACAACATCAAAAAAACACAATCACTTCCTATGCACTTTAACGATCCTGAAGCTATAAATGCATTTTTTGTAAACATAGGGAAGAGCTCCACCCATCAGGCTGACATTGATGCTGAAATAAAATCACTAAATGAAATTGACTGCAAAGTAAAATTTCAATTGCAAACTGTAGAAACATCAACAGTCTCACTAATAATAAAATCTCTCCATTCAAATGCCACAGGTAACGACAAAATAAATCTAAAATGATTAAATTATTACTCCCGCACTGTGTACAAACAATAACTGATATCATTAATTATTCTATCACCTCTTCAACTTTTCCAAATATATGGAAAACTGCTATTGTCTTACCTCTTGCAAAGGTGAATCGACCGCAAGAATTTTCTGATCTTAGACCTATAAGCATTCTCCCCACTCTTTCTAAAGTAATGGAGAGAGTTGTTTATAAGCAAACTATTGAATATATAGAGTCAAACAACCTTCCCCCCAGTGAACAGTCTGGGTTTAGAGCTGGTCACAGCACTGGTACGGCCCTTCTGGATGTGACTGATGACATATTGGGCAATGCAACTAGCAAAGGCATATCGTTCTTAACTCTTCTAGACTACTCTAAAGCATTTGACTCCATTAACCATGAGCTTTTATTTGCCAAACTAAGAATACTTGGGTTTTCAAGCCTCGCCATTAAGTATTTCAAAAGTTATTTAGATCACAGAACACAAATAGTTTCGCATACAACAGCAAAACGCAATTTCCTCTCCTCTAATCCCATGGCTATAACAAATGGAATCCCACAAGGGTCAATTCTTGGTCCCCTTGCATTTAACATATATGTATATGACATCCCTCATGCTGTTAAGCATTGTAAAGTAAAACAATATGCAGATGACATCCAAAGCCTAATTTGCTGCCCGGATATAACGAACTTAGACAACTGCATAGTGTCCCTGAACAGTGACCTAGAATCCCTTGCACTATGGTCACAGAGAAATAGTCTTAGTATTAATCCCAAAAAATCAGTTGTATTACCCATAGGCAATGAAGAAATAACTCATCGCAACATTCCATTTCAAATTGAGATAAATGGAGACAATGTTAAAATGGTCGATACGGTCTGTAATTTGGGTATCTGGTTCCAATCTGATATGAGCTGGAAGTACCATATCATGAAATGTTGTACCAAGGCCTATTCCATATTGCGATACCTTTATCGCTTCAGAAAACTGCTACCGATCCCCATCAAAAAACTTCTAGCAGAATCTCTGGTTCTCTCTGTATTTGACTATTGTGATTATGTATACACAGGCATAAACAAATCACTCGAATATGACATCCAGAAGGTCCAAAACGCATGTGTACGTTTCATCCTTAATGTACCTTATAGAGAACAAATATCACCTCATCTCCCTGCACTTGGATGGTTAAACATGAAAAATCGGAGAAATTTTCACATGGCAACTCTAATGCATAAAATTGTAAATACTCAAACTCCGAAATATCTGTACCATAAACTCTCCCTCACCAAAAACTTACACAACCATAACACCCGCCAAACAAAAAACCTCGTCTTCAATCATCATAATTCCAAATCTTCCTCATCTTTTTCAATAAACGGGCCTAGACTTTGGAACAAATTACCTTTGGCCTTAAAGAGCACTAAATCAGTAGGTCCTTTTAAAACTAACTACAAAAATCACCTGATGAAAATACAGAAGGAAAGCATAATAATCCGAAATAAGGTTAAATCAAAACCACTCACTTGGGTACACTTCTACTTCATGACATACATATTTATTATAAATGCTCTTTTCTTTATTTTACTGCACTGTTGCAAACATAAGTGAAGTTTAGGCTTGTATCAAGTAATATGTGTAACCTTGAAATATGTGTTGTTAGTTTTTAAGGTATTCTTTAAGTTAATTTTAAGTTAAGTTATTAAATAATTTAAGTTAATTCTAAGTCAGTCACTGGTTAGGTGGAAGAACGATCTGTCATCGAACCTCGCCATTTTTTGCTTTTTGTCCATGTGTTTCATGATTATTATCCATTATCCATGTAACCCATTGTACAACAAAAATAAAGACTGTCTATTCTATTCTAACTAGTACAAGATCAAACCACCCAAATCTTTTAATATTTTAGATACATCGATAAAATATGAAACAAAATAAAGAACACATTTAAACAGGCGAACGACTTGTTGCTTTTGTTACGACACGTCGACAAATGTGAGGTGACACAACATCAACGGGATCCACCCACTGAAGGAACTTCGAAGTGAACTAGTAAAACTTTTGTTCTCAATAATATATTTTTTAAATATAGGTTTATTTACCTAAAAAAAAGGGGGTTTCATTGATTTGAAGAGCGTAGCGAGTGAAGCGAAGATTCCATTTCACTTCACTGGAGTGGAGAAAAAATCCGGAATGTTTTGTTGTTTTTTTTTTTTTTCTGTATTTTTGTGTGTTTGTCAGCACGATTCCGGCTAAACCGATACTTTAATTGCGATGAAATTTTCTGGGGGCCTTCGAAATCTCTGAACTTAGAACTGCCACGTTTTTGAGCGCAATCTTAAAATTGTTTCACATGAAAATCGCAATTTTACGATTTTACGATTTCTAGAACTTATAACTCATTCACAAGTTTTTGGAAAACCCTTCGGAAAACAACTATGTAGATATAGTTTATTATTAATTGTTTACAATGTCCTAAATATGATGAGGTAAATGAAGTATGAAATAAAATAATAAATACAAAATAAAATGGGGTGGGAAGGTCCCCTCCGGGGACCCACCCACCCACCCCCTTTAGGACCAGGAGCAATTGCTCCTGGTCTTACATGGTCAGCGCACCACTGTACCTGTGTACAACATTGTTGATCTGTCCGAACAAAGGAGAAAGGTTAAACTGTCATATGGAGCAGCTGATATGTAAATGCTAAGAGCTACACTTTTCTCGCTTGATGCGCTCTCATTTGGAGAACATAAAACACCCTAATAAATAGTAAACTGTCATAATATGGAGCAGCTGATAAGTTAATGCTTAGAGCTACACTGCTCTAGCTTCAACACCAGTCATAGTGACTTAAACTTATAGGCCAGATGGGCACACGACAGGCTACGGTCTTGAGCCGTAGCAATCTGGAATCAAAGGTTCGTCTAGTACATATGTAGGCCTACTAGGAAGAGTGAGCCGGGTGAGACTAGTATCAGGCAAAGGCCCTGATAACTAGTTGGAGAATTCTAGATAAGGTTTAAAGGGGTTAGGTAGGTCTAGGGCTTAGGCCTATGCTTGGCCTACAGATTTATAGTTTCAACTAACACAGTCCACAAATGTCACAAGCTACATTACCACCACAGCCTGAAGCTCGACACGAGAAGAAACCTTGTCCCCAACCTAGGTACATGGTAGGCCCTAGCTGTCTGGTTGGGTCTGCTTTGGCCCTAGGATTGGCCTATCGTTTCTACACCTTCTGGAATCGCCGGGCGCTGAGGTGTGAAAACCTGGAATAGGCCTTGCCTAGCACTGGACTAGACGGCGAAGAGGCAAAGTGGAAGCTCTGGTCAGCCTAGGCCTAAGGTTGGCAATCTTTGCCACGATACACAAGACGTGGACCCACGGGAAAAATCCTAAATTTGATAGAGAAAGAATACCCTAAGTAAAACGTTCAACAGAACCAAGCTTTGACACGACTCCCAGGCCAGAGTGAAACGTAAAATTTACTCATTAACTAAATGGATTAAACAAGGCTACCCAGCCATACTCTGCTCAGGAAGACTGAACCCACACATTGTGAAGAACAATTTCCTAGCAGGAATTAGAAGTTCCTCACCCTAAGGCGTTGCAGATGGAAAGAAAATCCAACTGTCAATTTACTTCAAACTAGAAAACGGTCATTCTTCAACACCCATCACAGCCCTGATCGCGCCGACTTCCTGCGCATCCGCGCCCGAACTCGGACGGACACACGTGGTACTACCGGCGAATACAGCTGGGAGGTGGCTCCCCTGTCGGCCAAGTTCGTAGGTCGGCTTCTGTGCGCGGTTTTCAAACGTCACACCTGCTCCTTCCTTGGAAAAAGAAAATGATAGCACATTTTCTTTTACCGCTCCACGACGGGTTTCAGATCTACCACATGCCAACGACCTCCCGGTCTACCGTCTAGACCTTCGAGCTCCATGACCACGGAAGAGATTTTCCGTACAATCACGAAGGGTCCCACAAATTTCTTGGCCAATTTCGCTGTGAAGAATCGTCCGGCATCGGACAGGACAAAGTTACGTTTCCATACGCTATCTCCTACATTGTACTGTACAGGACGGTGGCGTAGATTGTACTGAGCTTGCTGCCTACGTTAGGCATCGGTAACATTAATTTGCACCCTTTCTCTGATGTTCTCCAATCCGACCCATCGCTCTTCGATGCCTTGACGGAGCTCATTTACATCATCCCCTCTTATCGTGCGATTACGTCGCCCCGAAAGTCCTAACTCACGCCCTAGTTGGAGGTAGGCAGGGGTGTATTGAGTCGTCTCGTGCCTGCTGGTTCGAAGTACGTACTGCACCTGCGGTAATAAGGTATCCCATTTCCTTTGATTTTCCCCAACGTAAATAGCCAGGATATTTCCTACTTCCTTGTTCATTCTCTCGACTGGATTGGCCTGCGGGTGATAACACGGGGTAAACTGAACCTCTTCGTCATAAGCATTCAGTGCTTCCCTGAATTCTCGACTCGCTAGTTGTCTCCCGTTGTCGACAATGACCAAGCGCGGTGCACCCTGCTCGAGAAAGACGGAATTGATCAGTGGCTGCAGAACATGCTGAGACGTCGCTTGATGTAAAGGAAACAGATATGTCCATTTCGTGTGGCAGTCCTGCACGACCAAGATAAATTTGTCCTGCTTCAATGATGGAGGGAGTGGGCCAATCAGGTTAATCGTCAGGACCTCTCCTGGATGTGACGGCGGTTGGCGAGGAATCAACAATCCCGCAGGACGTCTCTGCTCAATTTTGTGTTGGGCACACACCTGGCATCCTCGCATGTAGTTGCACACCTCCGCCATCATCTTTGGCAAATAGTAGTCTAGGGAAAGCCGGCTCAGGGTCTTGAACATGCCTTGATGTCCAGCCTGGGGCGTATCATGGGTTTCTACAATGGCTTTTCTTCGTAGCTCGCGGGGTAGGACTCTCTTCCAATTGTTCTCGTCTCCGGGTAACTTCTTGAGATCAGAGCACAACTTCCACATCAGGATGCCCTCTGTCCTCCACAAGGGATAATCCTGAGGTTGAGCCCGTACCTTGTCTACCATTTGAAGATACCACCGATCCTGGATGGGTGCGTATACCTCTAGCAACTCTACGTTCTCCACGCCTCGTGACAATGCATCTGGTACAAAGTGTGCAGAGCCCTTTCGGTGGATAACTGTGAAGTCATATTGTTGGAGTCTTACTGCCCATCGGGCAAGTCGGCCAATAGGGTCCTTCAGCTTGTGGAGCCACAAAAGACTATGAGGGTCCGTCACTACTGTGAAGGACGATCCCTCGAGATAGGGCCGATACCGTTCTACCGCCCAAAGAACCCCGAGACATTCCATCTCGGTGGCCATAAACTTCTGCTCTGCCTTCGTCAGAGTTCTACTGCCGTACGCAATGACGTGTTCCCCGTCCTCTAGATCTTGTGACAGAACACAACCGAGGCCATCATTGGATGCATCGGTCTGCAATACAAAGGGCTTCGTGAAATCTGGACATGCTAACACAGGAGCACAGACAAGACTATCCTTAACCTTACAAAAGGCACATTCCGCCCCCAGCGTCCATTCAAATTTGGAGTTCTTCTTTAGCAGAGCTGTAATAGGAGATACTAGGGTGGAGAAACCTTGAATAAACCTACGATACCAGGATGCCATTCCTAGGAATCTCCTGACCTCTTTCACCTTCGTCGGCCTCGGGAAGTTCACTATCGACTGTACCTTGTCGGGGTCTACATGTAGTCCGCTATCATCCACAATGTAGCCTTGGTAACGAAGTTCCGAACGGACGAACTGACACTTCTCAACGTTTAAGTGCATGGACGCCTCTCGTAGTCTGCGAAATATCTCTGCGAGTACTTCCAGGTGCTTCCGGAACGTCGGGGTGGCGACCACAATGTCGTTCATATACACAAAAACATATGGTTCCAACCCCGGCCCTAGGACTCGATCGATCAGACGTTGCCTGGTGGCAGGGCTATTGTGCAGACCATAAGGCATATGCTTGAACAAGAACAGTCCTCGTCCAGGTACTTTTATTTATTTATTTATTTATTTAACGTCTATCCTATTCAGTTATAAAAACTGATTTACAAAGGAGGACAACTAAATAAATCTAATTAATAGATGCAGACACAACAATGAACTACATTTAAGTAAATATTTGAAATAGTAATATTACAACAATGCATTAAATACTCAACAAATGCAATTTATAAATGAATCGAATATATAAAAAAAGGGGGTGGGGAATTAAAAGAAAAGAAAAAAGAAAGAAAAGAGAATAAAAGAAAAAAAAAAAAAGGGAAAGGAAAAAAAAAAAAAAAAAAAAAAAGAAAAAAAGAAAGAAAAAAGAAAAAAACATTAAAAAAAAGAAAAAAAAAAAACTGATTTATTGACATCCCATCAACAAATATGGGGTTTTGCCAAAATCGGAACACAATCAGGGGTAACCATCTTTCGCGGAAAAAAACCCCAACGCAAAATTTTCATTCTTGTTTTAAAACCATCATTTTGTGTTCAAATTTTGAAAAACAATTTAGTACAAAAGATCTTGACTTTAATATATAATTATTCAGATTTTAAATTATTTAAAATTTGGGTTCAAGTCAAAAAATGATCACAGCATGTCGGACACCTAACTCAATTTGCAAGTTCCACCAGTGGGCGGCAACCATACAATTGGGCAAAAAAATATCAATTAAAAATACTTGATACATAAAAATAAGCAATAATAAACAAACAAGAGAACGAAAAATAATAAATAAGACATTAATATAAATTAACATTACTAAACACAGTGACAATGCCCACAAATAATAGTAAAAATCAATTCTTCTTTTTTTCTTCGTTTCTTTATCTTGCTTCAATTTTACTTTTAAATTGTACTTTTCCTAGCTCGTAAACTGGTTTCTAATATCATAAGAAATTAAATTTCCCAAAAAGGAACCCCTCCTCTGTACAAAATACTTTCTTAATGATTCAGAATTTAATTTAGGAACTTTCAAAGAGTTCATTAAAAGAATTTCTATCACGATCAAAAAAAATTGAAAATTTTGGGTAAAATACCTGAATACATACCTTTCAATACTTTGTATGTTTTCCCAATACGCTATATTCCTTTTTTTCTAAATCGTAAAGCAATAAATTGTAAATTTTGGCTTATAGGAATTAAATAAAACATATGGTCAATTTTTTTCTGAAGTACAACATATTCGGTAGAAGGTTTTTACTCCCCAAAACCACAAAACAAAAATCAAAAATAGAGTAAATATAAAAATCACAAGTAATTTTAACATTCTCTTGTTACAAACCTTTCTTTTCTACTTAAAATTTCCCTATTGCTGATGAACTTTATTACACATACATAAGTTTTAAAAAATTTAAATTACAATCTAAAAAAACCAAATTTTAAAAATTCTATACTCTAAAATTAGCTTACCATTACAATTCAACGTAAAATAAATATCATTCATGCTTCTATCATTAGCCTTATAAAAATCATAAAATTTTTTTTTACTAAAATTTAGATCAATTTTTGATTTTAAAAAACCAACACCCCACCCTCTTAAAACTTTTTTAAAACGCTTACGATTCTTCCACCCCAACACCTTCTAAAAAAAAGACCAAGTCACAGCATATAAAATAAAATTGATTCCCCCCTTATATAGATATACCCTCATGAAAAATAAATAAAAGGGGTCCTAAATTGACCCTTGGGGTACTCCCAAAATTATTGAATATTTTAAAACTATATTTTGCAAGATTGATAAACTTTTTTTTTTTAAAAAAGTAATCCGCTAATATTAAAAACAAATAGGACTTATGTTTACCTTTTTTTTTAGTTTTATTAAAAGGGTAAAAAAGGTACGAATCAAAGCTTTCCTAAGATCAAAAAAAACAGCTCCAACCTTACCTTTCCCGCTTGTCAACCCCTTTTAAATAGATAAAATCTGTAAATGCTAAAAGGGGGCACTTTGCGTTGATCTCCTTTCCAAAACCATTTTTGGTTTTCACTTAAAACCTTCAGAGCATCCACTTCTGTAATAACCTATGTGAAAAATATTTTCAAAAAATTTTTTCCCTACAATTGGAAAGTTGATTAGGTCGATAAAATTTCCCTTTTTCACTCTTTTTACCTTTTACCCTTATAAATGGGTTTTTACCCTTTCCCAATTTCAGTGTGTTGGGAAATCACTACAAGAAAAAAAGGGGAAATTAATACGCAAATAACCCGACTATTGATGCGCATTTTCTTGAAACATGCAGGGAATTCTTGAAGTGTTGTCAGTTTTTAATTTTAAAGGGCTTTTAAGCGAAAGGACTTCTTATTATTACCTTTACATGCGGGAATCATCTCTTTTTTTTCTATTTAAATCTTTAAACTTCCAAATTTCACGGGAAAAAATCTACATGTTCACAAAAAAACTTTTCTGAAAACAAACAGCAAATGTCGGTTTAGCGTGTAGATACCCATTCTCTGTCAATGGGCTATGCTACACTCATTTTTTTACTTTGTTTCCTGTCAACTTTTATAAACTGACCCTAAAATTTTGAAAAAATATCTTATCAAAAGAAGACTTAAAATGCTCACGCTTAAAAGCAATCTGATTATTTTCCTTATTTCTAATTTCTTGTATTCCTCCCACGTTTTAGGCCTTTTAAAAATTCGAATTCTTTTCGCAAGTGGTCTCTCCTATGCATGGATTTCCAATATCTGCGTTAACCAGGGGTGGTTTTCCTTTAACTTTTTAAATTTAAGGGGGGGGCTTGCTATTTAGAGTTTCCCCCGGTTCTTTAAAAAAACATTTTAATTTTAAACAAACTTACCGCCATACCCAAATTTTGGGCAATGGGACCCTTGATATTTTCTTTTCCTGTTTCCCAAACAAAATTCTTATAATTTCTAGTATTTTCAAATTTTGGAAAAAACTTTTCTTATTAATCTTACAAAACAATAAAATTTAAATTTATGATCACTTTTAACCTACACTTATAAGACCTGACTGAATAATTTTTCTTGTGATTTCTAAAAAGTCAAAATTTAAAATACTGACCTATATTAACCCTGTAACAATTTTATCAATTGCACCAATCAGTGATCTGTGAGAAATTTTTAAAGATTTACTGGGAATGTCTTTTTACTCAAAACAAAAGTTGAAAAACCCTAGAAAAAATAATTCATTAGCTTCCAAATTTAATTTTCTAACTATCAAAAAAATCTGAAAAATTCTTCTAAATTTACGTGTGGGGCTTTATAAATGCGTAAAAAAACTTGGTTTTTACATTTGGAAGCCAGAATTTAAATGACTCAACTTACTCCATCGGGAAAATTTAACTTTACACTCAACTACACTTGACATGAATTCTCAGCAATATAAAAAACAACCCCCCCTACCCCCTTTAGTCAAATTAAGCATTTTATAATGTCAAAAGTAATAAAACCATTGGAACAGATTCATCTAAAAAATGTTTCACAGCAAGCAAATATCAAATTGTACTGTCAAGAAAAAACCCTCAATGATCTATATTTATCCAATTCGTATATTAAGAGTCCAAGCTTCATTCCTTTTGCAATCTGGTAAAACCCTTTTGCAACATCATATTACTTTTTAGACTCTTCGTCGACATCATGACTAAAAAGATCGGACACTTAGAGGGGGGAAAAAAACAATCATACAGTACCATCTCGGCGAAATCTTTTTGTTCTAAAACTCGTTCAAGACATCTTGAACACCACATTTAAAACACTTTCTGGGATTCCAATTGACTATCCCTTTTTGCATTCCCCTCGTCCAAGCAAAGAATCGATGTCTCATTGTCATATTTTATACACATTCGATAAAAAAAGCTTTACAAAAAACACTTTATGCTTTTATTTTTTATATTTCCCTTCTGCAAATTACACACGGTACAATACTTAACCATTCTAAAGAAAAGAATCCTTTTAAAAACGAAAAGGTCCTATATATTCAATTAACCTTATTCTGCTGTCAAGAAAGTGTAAACAAATAAATTGACACTTTTGGGATAAAACAAAAAAACAAACTTTAAAATAGCTTATGAGGTTCCCCCAGTAAATTTTTAAAGACTTTAAAACCCCCCAAAATTTTAAAAAAATGAACGGAGTTTACGTCAATACTAAGTATTATACTATAAAGATATATAAAACTTGTCTTTGATACAAATAAGGTTTAAAAAAGATTTTAAATCTTAGAATATTTACTTCTGTCAGAATCAATAAAACTTCAATTTTCTATGTTATTTTTTAGCTTTTCCCACAAATTGAGTAAAAACTAATTTTGCTGTAAAAAATGAAAAAATAAAATTCCCTTTAATGTCACCGTAGTATAATTCTAGAAGATCAAAAAGCAGTCAAAATTGTAATTTGGGGTTTTTGTATTCCGTGTAAAGAAGAAAATTATCAGGGGATTTTCTAAACTTTGGCAATTGGAAAAAAAACAAACGCTTGGCCGGTACGGGGAAAGCGTCCTCTCCCGGGTTGACTGTTTTTACGGGGAATTTGCCCAAAAGGGGTTCTTTAGTCCAGAGAAGAAAAAATAAAGGCTCTCCCTCCCCTATCCCGGGTTTCTGATACATATGGGATCGGGGAGGGTCCCCTTTTCGTCAGGGCTTAACTTGCTGATAATCTACCCCAAAAAGGAGTCGCCGAGGCTTTTTCACCATAAATGGGGGAACTCCACGGGGCTATTGGGTGGCTCTTCTATACCAGCCTCGAGCATTGGGTCGAGTTTTTTTTCAATCGCCCTTTTGCATACTGGCGACACTGGGCTGCTTCATGGTATCGCGTCTCAGTATCAATTGCGGTGGGTTTCCCCCATGTGTTTTATTGCCCTGGGTGGCTCTCTAGTGGTTTTTATCGAGAAATTCATTCGTCTCCGGTTTTCCTGTTCGGCGGTGAGATTCTCTCGTGCGCGGAGTACTTAAAGAGAGTCGACCGTAACCTCCATGCTATCAGAAAAAGACCAGGTTCCCTTGAACACATCCGGGACGAGCTTCATCCTTTACCAAAAGTCTATTCCTAATATCAGGTTACTCTTGACTGACGGTACTACTAACACAGAAAGTACAATACTTCTATCTTGTAGAATGAGAGGCAAGTCCACCAATCCCTTCACCGCACAGCTGGCACCTTTCGCGGTTACAACATCAACCTGCGCGGGTTGCAGTTTGAAGCCTAGTTTCTTAATTTGTTGCCATCCCCCCTCACCAAGATGTGTTCTGGAGGCTCCCGAGACTAGTATGCCTTTCATGGGACGGTCCAATACTTCTATCGTTAAGTATGGCCGACCATCTACACGACTACGAGCTAGGTGAGCCTTGCATACGTTACGATTGGGCTGCGGAGACTTTTGTTCGTATGTAGCCTGAGTAATAGTTTGGTTACACCCTCGGCAACCTACTCGAGTGAAACACTTGCGTTTCCCACGTTTTTACATCTAGGCGTCTGACATCGGGTCTGTATCGTATTCGGCTTCCCACAGCCGAAACAAAATGGCTTCTCACCCCTAGGGTTAGGGCATAGTCGGAAGCGGTGGCCTATGGCTTTACAATTCCAGCAAGATAACGCTGGTGCGGCTGGCATGGAAGCAGGTTCAGTCGTGATGACTTCTTCAACTCTGGCCCTAGGCCTTACGACACCACGGAAGGCTTAGTCTGGCTCCAATGAAGACTTGGCTGGTGGCGGTGGACGGAACTGTTGAGCCATCATGCGGCTTTCTTCCACCCTACGGCCAAGGGAGCGAATTTTCTCTACGGAGTCGAGCTTTTGGAGACAGAGTTTTTCCATCAGATACGGTAGAATGTTCTTCTTAATTATCTTTAGCTGTTCGGCCGCATCTACCTCAAAAGACAAACGGGCGAACAGGTTGTCCATTGCCGACAGGTATAATCCTAACTGCTCGGTCTCTCCCTGCATTCGTGTTCGGATCTCCGACATGAGCCTGTCATCTTAGTCGCTGGGCTGGAATTCACGTCTTAGTTCCTCAACTAACTCGTCCCAGGACTGGATACGCCTCCTTGTTGAGCGGAACCAAACAAGCGCGGCTCCCTGAAAGAGGTCGACGGCCTCCGACCAAAGTCTTTCTACGGAATCGTTGCGCGCAACGCAGAGCTTGTCCACACGCTCCAAGAAAGCCCCAAGGCTAGAGTCGGACTCTTCCCCACTAAACACCAACCCCCACTTTGATACTGGCATATGTTTCCTCTCAATGTGGTTGGTCCTTGGCAGATCTGCCTCCTGCGGATTTTCCGCTGTCCATACACCTAAAGCTTCGACTTAATTCTCGTAGCGTACCTTAAGCAAGTTCAACTGTTCTCTTACCAGAGCAACCTGCGGCCTATTTTCATCCGAGTCTGGGAAAATAGAAAGACGACGGTCAATAAACGCAAACTACCTGCTGATCGCTCGGCTCTCTTCAGCGGCCCCTTCAAAATCGGAAATCGACGAAGTCAACCTTGCTACTTTCTCTCGAATAGCCGTCAACTCTTCCATCAATTCTGCCATCTTGTCAGGTTCCATACCGCTCGGCTAAGTGACAACTAAAAACAACCACCCTCTCGAACAAGCTTGACTAAACTTAAACAAAACTTTGAAGACAAAACACCTACAATCACGGCCTACACAGTTGGGCGCCAATTCTTTGACATGTCCCTAGCCCTATAGGAAAATACCAACAGTGGTCCGACAGACTCAGTGGAGAAGGGGCGTGGGCGACTGCAGGTGGGCGTCTTCGGTGTTTGGGCGCCACTTCGTTCTAAAATAAATTATTGGGAAAGTCGCAGAAGGAACGAAGAAGTTTCTACAAATACAGAGAAAGGCGAAGTATAATCATAAAGAAGTCAAGTTTATTTGTGGCCTACGTAAGTACCTGTAGGCCTACATAGGTTCGTCGGAATGGGGACATGGGTCGGTTCTGACTGTTGCCACTGTCGCGGTTGGGCGAGTAGATGTGAGTGGTAGGGTCTAGCCTGTGTTAGGTAGGCCTACTACTGGGGATTTTCCGGGCAGGTCAACCATTGTACATAGGTACGTCGGAATGGGGACATGGGTCGGTTCTGACTGTTGGCGCTGTCGCGGTAGAATCCTGCGGGATGTGTGTTAGTGGTTCGACTAGGGAGTTGTATTTGTTCTCCATATGAGAGCGCGTCAAGGGTTCAAGACCCGATCTAGGCCTACGAGTGGTTCGACTCAGGTGACAAGGGTTTTGGAAAATGTTCCGAACTAGGCCTATAACCGGAGTGCCGGTAATGGACAGTGGTAACACCACTGCGTCCAATGTTAATATAATGTACATATATTATAAATATTTCTACTGTAATACTACCTTTTCATATTAATATTAGTATTGTATAACTTGTATTTTTTCTAGGCTAAGTAGGCCAACTATTATTGTGGATCATTGTGCGTACTAATTTAGGTGTGATTGCACGTGTAGGCAACCATAGCCCATGACATACCGTATGGTGATTATTGTAAGCTTGTACACTATGTAAGCAACCATTTTGTGGTTTTGTTGTTAGCTTGACTAAACTGTTTCTTTTGCTGGTTGATTATTCAACGTTGTATATTTTCTTACTTATTGTCAGCTACTTGTAAAGTGGGTACCAACCCCCACGTTATTCCTCTGCGACCATTTAGGTGTCGCTGGACTCACTTTTACAAATAAACCTGACTTCTTCATGATTATACTTCGCCTTTCTCTGTATTCGTAGAAACTTCTTCGTTCCTTCTGCGACTTTCCCAATAATTTATTTTAGAACGAAGTGGCACCCAAACACCGAAGACACCCACCTGCAGTCGCCCACGCCCCTTCTCCATTGAGTCTGCCGGACCACTGTTGGTATCTCCCTTTAGGGCTAGGGACATGTCACACCTTGATTTTTTTATTATTTTATTTATTTATTTATGTCTCTATTTGCAACAGGCAATGTAGCCCACTAGTGAAAATTTAATAGAGAAGGGAGGAGGGGAAACCCGGTACCGGCACATAGCCTACTCCTACCGAAAAGTACCAAGGGGACCAACGGCTTTAACGTTTCCATCCGAAAGGACGGTGTAACTTTTGGACAGTCCAATATAGGTTCCTCCACTAACCCGGACTGCCGACAGACGGCGCCAAGGAGAACGAAGCTGTCACCAAGCTTACAAACCCCAGTCTGCTCTAGCCAGCGATATACGTGTGTTTTTAGGCAGGCGGCGAAACCCCCTCAACCCCTGACCACGCCCGATGTTGCTTAACTTCCGTGTTCGAGTGGGAACTGGTTTAACGACCGCGGCTAAATCGCTGGCTGATATGCATCGCTTATATGCATCATTGTCATTAGGAAATGCCAATACAATTCTCGTAATAACAAACAAGATTGAACATCTTGATGAGAAGAAGTCCCCTCATTGCCATAATTTAGATATACAAAACGCACTAGCGGTGTCAAATTGTAGATACAAATACAGTTCTACCCAGTCATTTTTGTTCCAGATAATGCACACAGCTTGGCTATGACTGCTGTAAATGCTGCTTATAAGCCCTATTGTGAATTGTGTATAGCTGATTAGTATCACAACTCGGCCAATGGAAAAACTTTCTCTATAGGTAAAATTATTTCTTTCAAATTTGTACAGCAAAATACAAACAGTAAAAATTAAGATAATAGCACTAGCTATAGGGGTTACGTGCAGCTCTAAACAGTATTTATGGCTTCACCCTTTTTTTACAAACTCCTTGGGTTATCTGTGGTCATCACAAGTAGCTGTGAAGGGTGATACTAATATCCTGCCAAGTCTGTAGGGTGTATTATGTTTTGATGTATGTTGATGAGATGAGAAAAATTAAAGATTATAGTTGAATATCATGAACATTGGGTGTATACGCGTTTCCAAGCAAAGATAGATGGCAGCACTAAAATGCAACATGTCGGACCGATCTGTGATTGAGGCGAGCTGCTTACGGCGAGCGCTGTATATTCAGTTAGGTTCAACTTGATTTTTGTTACATTTCTGATCATTTGCGAAAACATTGTTGATTATGTCATATCGTCCACGTATTTTATTAGTAAAATTCTTAAGTTTTGGGGATCGGCTTTATTAAAAACGGGAAATTAATGGCATTTTAAATTACAACAAATAATTGAGATTATTTGATGATATTAGCTCGAAAAGAACAAACCACACTGTTAAACTATTAAATACAGAAACAAGTGTATCAAAAATAATGTTGAATGGTGAAGATCGTTGATATTTAGCCAAGAAAATGTTGCCCACCAATACTAATAATTTCAATAATTATTTACTTGATATCTAAAAATCAAAAGAGCTTCTAGCAAATCATAGCCCTACACTTGTTTTGCACGTTTTCTACATCGTTTTACAATGTAAACGCAATCGGAGTAGGCCTATATGTATTTATCTATTATACACTAAACTGCTTCTTTTTAAATATAAATTTTATTAAAAGTAGGCCTATTGAATAGCTGATGGTCTATTTTTATTATTGTTTTGTATGTCAATAATGGCATGACACGTCATTCTGCAGACAGCTTTAAAATCTTGTAGGTCATATCATTATACTTATTCAATTGTAATAATATAAATCGTATTTTTTATTATGATATAATGTATAATATTATGTAATAAATGAACAATGACGGTAAACGGTATATGCAGGCCTACATTAATTTTATTAGGTAGAAAAGGAGTTGGGACTTGTGTATAAGCCCTAATACAATTATTATTATTTTTGTTATTGTTTTGTTATTATTATTATGACTTATTCATATTAAATTATCATAATAAAACTAAAGAAGTATATCTCAATTAAAAGTGCCATACGAAGCGAGCGATACTGTATGTGTGTGTTTACTATGAGTTGTAAACATAATTGACGGTTTGAATTTGATTTAGTATTTATCGTACCCTGTAAGCCTACATTTAGTATAAAGCCTATATTTACCAATTATTTACTATGATATTACAATTTATTAGAGAATTGTAATATGGATACAAATGCCATCCTCGGTGTCTCATGGGTGCATGGGGCGCAGGTCTGAATATAGTAATATTATTCTGGTGGACATGGTCTCTAATCCCGCATATTGGAGAACTATTTTATCATTTTAGTGCACCCCCATGCTTTTGATTATCATCAATTAACAACATTTTGGGAGAACAACGACAATGTACCTGTGATTGTACATATTTATAAGTGACAAACACGGAATGACATGTGTTCTTCAGGTAAGCACATAGCGCGCTCCTCCGACTATCACTGATCGGACAGTTGCATTTTTCGCCACCAGGTAGCAACCCCTTTGCTTGGAAACGCGTATAACCTAGGGCGACCGTCGCCCGGCAGACAAGCGCATGCGACTGCTTAGGCGACACGAACTCCAGCCCTGTATACAGCTACCAGAGTTGGGGGGTTTTCAGCTATCTGCACACGCCGCCCCGAAAGAGTTACAATCTTGAAACTCGGTATATGACCTGGTATGTGGTCAAAAAATACCCAAAAAAAAATCAACCCGATCCGACAACTCGTTCTGTGTTAAAAATGGCTCTCAACATCGTCAAATTCCTTTCGGCTGGCTGGTGGCTGGGTGGGTGGCTAGCTGGCTAGCTGGCAAGCTAGTTCTCTGCGGAGATTAATTTAGCCTACAGAGAAAACGGTAAATCTTAAGAGTTCTATGAAACTTGGACCACACTTAGATGTACTTCAGACGCAGTGACGTTTGCTTTTAAAACCAAAATCGTGTAACAGGGACCGGAGAAAATCAAAATTTGGATGATAATCAAAACGCGTAATTACCAAGGCGTGGTAATTTGTACAAACTTGAAATTAAACATGCTATTAACCATTATAAATATCTTGCGTCCAAAACACAAGGGGCTAAATTTGGGGATGACCATGGGCCCAAAAATGACAAAAAACATATCTGATCTTAAAGAAATGAATCATTCAAAGAAAACGCTACAACTGAAATGTTTCAAACGTGGAATACATTTTGATATCTCTCATTCTTTATCACTTTTGAATATGGAAAGCAAAATTGGGTAACGGGTACCGGAGGAAATCAAAATTATCAAAAGTAGGTAATTCCGTACTCTTATGAATAATACGCTATACTGAGAAAACGGTTCATCTTAGAACTTTGAAACTTGGGCCACACTCAGATGTACCTCATATAACAAAAACCGGGCAATTGGGACCGGGGAAAATCAAAATCAAAATCAAAACGCATAATTACTCAGGCGTAGTAATTTGTACAAGCTTGAAATTAAACATGCTCTTAACCATTATAAATATCTAGTGCTTAAAACACAAGGGGTATCTTTGGGGGGACCGTGGGCCCAAAAATGTCAAAAAACAACTTTGAACTTAACAAATTTAATCATTCAAAGTCCATCATTCACACCTTGATAGCAAACGAACAACAAAAAGATGTAATATCCAACCAAATACAAAAATTTGTAAAAAAAAAAAAAAAAAACGGCAGCCAAGCTCTCCTTCAAAAGTCTTCGGCTGTGAATGCTGTGAGATATAGAAGTTGAGCCAAGTTTTTTATTCTTTCTCCCTAGTTTCGCTTTGAAAATAAGTAAGATCATTTCGCCTGTTGACGAGCGCCAAGCCGACGATATTTGTGGTAAAAAAGTAACATTTTTAAACTCGAAATCATAAAAAAATGGCTTGGCCATTGAATTTGGTTCATGGCCAAGAATTTTTTTGTCTGCTAGTGTTTTACCACCTTGCGACCTCTTTTATAGCTCCTTGACTCATGCCAGGGGGGGTAAGGGAATGGTGTCCGCTATATACACTCTAAACGAATAGAGAGGTCTCCAGTCGAGGTGTTGTATGCTATGTCACAGTAGTGAAAATGTGGCATAATAAGGCATTGTACAAGCATGGTTTTCAGTTTTGTCGGAAAACGTCAACATGATACAATTTTTGCAATCACAACCATCACCAGTCACCACTAACAAATGTTAACAAAATACAAGTTCAAAACTCTTTAAAAGACTTTAATCACATTCTAAGAATCGCAAAAAATACTAAGGCTGTGCACCCCGGACCCACATTAGGTGGGGGCCCTATTCCCCAGTCCCCCCCCCCTTGTTCCAACCTACCCATTGTACAAAATCATGTACTTTACCCGGGAAAGAGCCATAAAAGATTCATAAATATTTTTGGATGCCACCACAGTTAATATCGTTGGTGTAAACTTGACGTCGTACGAAACTAAGAATTTTTTTGTTAGTTACACCACTCTTATCTATAAAAAATGTGGAGGTGGTCCGAGGTGTCCGGTGGTCTTTATTTTTCAATTTCACTATGCATGCATATTTAACTATGTATGCCGAATGTACGTCAGAGTACAGCGAGTGTGTAAATTGTGTCAAGGCAAATAGAAAATATAATTTAAATCTTGAAACAGGACTTGATGTTTATAGTAAAAACTGCTATTGTTATAGAAGAATAGAAGTGGAACAAAAAAATTAAATGTATAGCAGAGATTATACGAGTACCCGCACACATAAGTAGCAATTACCATTTAAGAATGGAACCCATTCTAGTGTAATAATGTTCCTGAATGCACAAAGTTTGGTGAAAAACTTCGTTGAGATAGAAGATGTAGTGAGACGTACCCAACCATTAGCTCTAGGAATATCTGAAACGCATGTAACTGAAGATATTTTTAATGTAGAAATAGACATAGAAGGATATGACCTGATCAGATGTAACTCTATGAGTAGGAAGACCGGGGGAGTAGTTGTGTATATACAAAAAGGATGTAAATATGTAATAAATTTTATCTTGAGTAGGGAGCCCAACTACTGGATGATTGGGGTTACTATAGTAAAAACGGAGGTTAAGATTAAATTAAATATGATATACCACTCTCCAAATGGTAATCACATTGAGTTCTTAGATGCTGTAGATAACCTTTTTGAAAACGATGCCGAGCTTAGTAGGACATGTATCGTCGTTGGGGACTTAAATTTGAATTGGTTGGTAAACAACTCTTTAGTTAAAAGACTGAAGTCTCTCACTAAGATGTATGGACTCCATCAGATGGTGAACAAACCAACAAGGATTACGAATACATCCAGTACAATGATTGACTTGGTAATTACAAACAAAAAATGTGATTTAAAGTAGATTTTTCAGATATGAGTACATATTGATCATGAAATGAAAAATATATAATTAGGAATTTGTACAAATGAAAGTCTGGAATAGAGAAAAAAGTACAGAGATAAAAAAATCGAAGACGGGTCAATGTATGCGCACACAAGCAATTTGATTTGCAGGTTGTTTTGGAATGCGAACGACCGATATAATAGTATGGTTAATTTTACAGGAAAATCTGTTAAAATGTAAAATAAAAAATGGAAAAGCATAAAAGAATTTACCCAAGTCAGTTTACCAACCCTCGGCCAAAGGGGTTTTAATGAGCGGGTGAAAAAAGTATTTCTAAAAAAAATATGTTGTACAGACGGCAAATTTTCCTAAATGAAAAGGTGACTGGGAGGGGAGGATTACAAGATGCTAGAAATTTTGTAATTTTTACAAAAACGAAAGGGCCCAAGAGAGATTTTATTCTAAAAAAATAGATGTGCTAACATGACACAAATAAATTTTATGGAAAACCCTAAAAGGCTTGGACGTGAAAATAGACTGAGATTCCTATTTCTAAAAAATGAACATGGTGCAGCAATATCTTCCCCTATTGGCATTGCGGATGCTTTCAATATTATTTCGTAGATAGTTTGGGAAAAATTTTAAAATATAAGAGAGTAGAGAAACCTCTGTAAATAACAAAAATTTTAGAGATATTTTGACCTTGAATATTTTGTAGGGATCCTCTGTGTGCAATCTAAAATTTTTTTAACCCAAATAAAAATTTAAAGGAAACTGAAAAAATTTATGAAAAGGAAAAAAATAAAAAAGGTTTTTGGAGGGTATCACTTAAAACTTTTTAAAAGGATTAAATTTTATGCAATTAGGTTTTACTTTTTAGATTTGTTTAAACACTCCTTAGCCAAGGAAAGTTCCCTGAAAAATTTTAAAGGAATGGGTTATTTTTCCTAAAGAAAAAGTAGCTGGTTCTTTAAATATAAGTGACTTCAGACAATAAATTTTACTATCTTTGTTTGACAAAAAATTGAGGGGGGTAGTACATGATCAATTATACACAATTTCAATGACAAAAACTATTGTAGCAACCAATCTGGATTTAAAAAGGGTCTTCATTGAAACTGCCATCCAAAATGTGGAAAAGCAAGGGGCTGAAAGTTTTATGGACAGTAAATATTCGACAATTGTAGTGTTTTTTGACTAAAACGGGTTTTTGAAAAGTGTGCTTAAGAGACTACTAGATAAGCTTGGGGATATGTAGGGGGTAAAATTTGGCTATTTTAGTGGATTAAGATTTTCTTTCTGAAAAAAAACAGAGGGGAAGGGTTTGGTGGTCTCTATCGATATAAAATTTGTAGTGGTGTACCCCCGGGTCGGTATTTGGCCCCCTGTTGTTTTTAATCTATACAAAATTTTAGGCTTGTGCTAATAATTGTTTTTTTAAATTTGTATGCAGATGACTGGTTTTTTTCTGTAAAAAGGGTTGAGTGGATGGGTGTTAAGGGGAAATGAAAAAGTGTACGGAAAATGTTGCAATTGGCTTAGAATTAAAAAAGTTAAAATTAAATGTAAACAAATTAAAAGTATGTTCTGGGGGTTTAAAAAAATTAAATCATGTATGTAATAATGGTAAGGTATTGCTCAAGGCGAAAAGCTTTAAAAGGTTAAATCATATAAAATTTAGGAATATAATGATAATGAGTTAAATTTTTAAGGGCCATACAATTTTACTATTAAAAAAAAAAGGAAAAAAAATGGGGTATTAAGAAGAATAAATGAACATCTTTCCCCTTATGGACCGGGTTATGGTTACAACACAGTGATTAAACGTACTTCGATTTGTGGAAATATATTAATTATGCAAATCAATATATAAATAAATTCAAATTAAAGACAAGTTGATGTTTAAATAATTCCTATGGATGTTAAATATTTAGAAAAATTAATATGTATGTGTTAAAATACAAGTCGCAAGCAATATAATTTATTTAATAATCATAAAATATATTAGTAATAAGTACTACATGTACAAGTGACCAAAAAATAGTAAAATGTTATAAATAAATAATTATAGGATAAACTTATATATATATACATAAGGTTCACAAATTGTTACAAAGTACATGCAGTGGAATAATACATACATAGAAATATCATTAATACGATGAAATACATCAACTATTTATTACATAAGACATACATACATAACATAAGTTACAGACTTTGACAGAACAAAATTACATACATACATACATACATACATATACATACATACATACATACATAACATACATACATACAACATACATACATACATACATACAACAACATACATACATACATACATACTACTACATAACTACATACATAATACATTACATACATACATACAACTACATACATACATACAATACATACATACATACATACATACATACAATAATAATATAATTTTTTAAATCTCTCATCATCAAATCTCTCACCATTCTTCCAACCTTGATTTATCAGAATAATGGTCAAATGATTATATTACCTTGACATTTTTCCATCTGTTATCATTATTTGCATTCACTGACAAGGTTTATCTAAATCAAAGGTGAGAGCAATAAGAATCAAGGTAATAGGCTTCTTAAAGATAACGCTGGAAATCACGCTTAGGTGGTATGTGTGGTTTAGTACCTATATAAGGAGGTTATCTCTAACATGAGACAATCGTTTATCTTCAACCTTTCTCACTATTTGTCACGATGGACACGAATTTCATAGTGCACGGGCGGCCTAATCCTCTGCCAGGGCCTAGCATATCCCTGGGGGCTTGCCTTTACGAACAGATGGAGATTCATAAGAACAGGCCAGCACAAATTGTGCCTGTAAGTAGCAAAATAAACCTAAAAACTGTCACATTTTAAAAAGTGAAATAAGTAGTAAATTGTAGAGTATTTAAGCCACACTCTTCTTAACATGGTGAGATCTGAGAACATGACAAAGTCGTTGTTTGACAAGTGAGTGAGCCATGTGTTGAGTAACCGGTAACATTCCCTTTCTTCACCCTACCTAAGGCCTCTCTAGCCAATCATAGGCTAGAGTGGGGCAATATGGTCTTACATTTGACGCGTCTTTATACCAACTAAACTTAAAACCCTAATTATTATACCTATATAATTATTATCAAACTTAAATGCAAATGTTCAGTGTTCACGGTAACTCAACACATGACTCGTTTACTCGTCTAACAACGACTTTGGCGTTTCCCTAGTCTAGTTGGCTAAGGCGACTTTACACCCGAAACGTGGAAGATCTAGGTTCAAACCCCCGGTCGGGAAAGCATTTTAGATTTCTGGATTTTATTTAAAAAATTAAAAAATATGTTTTGAAATGCATACAATACTATGGAAAACATAGCCAGTACGAAATACGAGTAAAGATTGCAAGGTTTACTCAATCTCCCAGCGGAATTTAGGGGAACCTTGAGTGTGCAATATTCGATACACCTTGGTCACTGCATATAGTCACAGCCTGACAAAAATGATTCGATAAAAAAGACTTCTTCAAAAACAAAACCATACCAAAAAAACTACAACTTTTAAGACTATTTTTAATTTATTATTTCTTGAAGGTTTAAATCGTAACGGAGATTACTCATTTTGTTAGCAGTTCTCAGTTACCTAGTCACGGATGTCAGCTCAATCTATTTGGCCGTTCGGCCGTATGGGACCGGACAGACTAACATTTAACATTTAACATTTAACATTTAACATTTAACATTTAACATTTAACATTTAACATTTAACATTTAACATTTAACATTTAACATTTAACATTTAACATTTAACATTTAACATTTAACATTTAACATTTAACATTTAACATTTAACATTTAACATTTAAAATTTAAAATTTAGCATTTAACAGACAATTTAATCACGACGAAGGCCAGTTCGACTTGCGTTGTAGACTACATTCGCTGCGCATCACTCGTCTAATGATTTAAGTAAATGTTTTATTTGGGTAACTCGGTTTTCTTTATACGGATTATAAAAGCAAATCAATGTCATTCAACATTAAAATTTATAAAATGCAAAACCACAAAATATTTCGGCGCACCCAAGCTAGACATTCATCTTCAGTGACCTTCTCTACTATTGTCCACATTCATTGCAATAATGATTGTTCTTTGTTTTTAAAAGATTCTTTTTTGATGAGGCAAAATTTTGTTGAAGTTTGCACTGGACTGGAAGTATACTTATTGTTCCATGTATCATACATGCTATGAGTGCTGCGTCCTTAATTTTTTTCTTCGCCTTGCCTTCTTCTCTCAAAAGAACTCGACTTGGCAATCGGTGGAAACATGGTCTGCCAGCTATGAAGTAACACCTTCCCGTTTCAACGTTGTTTTTTATGTTCCATAATCATTATTTTTAGAGGTCTTTTGATTTCGCCAATATAAATTTCCCCACGCTGACATGGTATAGAATATACTGAAAACTGTGCGTACTATATTAAATAAATTTAAAATTATTTTTAGCGTTTCTGCCACTGGTGGTTCATATTGTATGGCCACTATGGTTAATGGGTCACTTTTTCCATTTCTTCCAATCTATCAAAATTGTGGAACTGCGTTGATAAATTCTAATGTAGACAATCTGATAAGTGATAAGTCAAGAGTTTCTCCAAAGGGCTTATCCACCAGAACTAGAATTGTGAGGCGTAGCTAAATCTCCAATTCCATACCCCTGACTCGATCAGAGATTGCTGACCAAGATCGTACTGTGTTCTGGTGAACCGTAACAATTTTTTTTTAAATTAATCTTTACACTAAAAAACAAAACTCAACGCACTCTAGCATGTAAACCATGCAAACAACCGTCTAACCACAAAAAATAATTTAAAATTATCACCAAACATAATTTTTAATAAAAAGTTTGAAATTACAAATTTAACACAGTTTTGACATTAACCACGCAGACAACCGATTATCTACGTAATTAGTTCGAAACCGTAACAAAATACAGCATTACCATTTCTCAAGCAAGAAAATTCAAAAATTCCAAAAACAAATTTTTTTATCATAAAAATGAATAAAAAACCGGCTCCTCCAACTATATAGACAATCTTATGTCAGGATATCTCCAAAGGGCTTAACCACCAGAACTAAAACGCGGAACGTAGCTAGATCTCCTACCCTACACCTAACTCAGAGTTAGCTGACCAAGATCGTACCGTTGACGATCTTAATGTGTTCTGAAGAACTCAGGATAGGATTCACTCATGGTTTACTCAGTAATAAATCATAACTCGAACAAAGAGATTGCTGTATTTAAGGCTCTACTGGACCCTGTATTATTTCGGTGCGTAGCAGTGGTTCCGTATATCCATCGTAGCTAATGATCCAATTGAGATATTTCGATAAATTTTTTTATTATACTCAGTAAAGACGCCTTATCATCTTGCCATGTGTACTTTTTCGTAAAATGTCCTGTTTTTTTAAATAAAAAAATATGAACTTTAAGGGATTTTTAAAATATACCCTTATTCCCGAATTTGTATAGGCTTTTGTAAGAACTGATTGGAAAAAGTTCACATGGCACATGTAAATATGCATCTTTATCTAGCATGTCTAAAAATTTGAGAATTTTTGACCAAGGGGTGTCCGCTGTACTTTGGAACTACGGATGCTTGATTCGGCGCTATTTTAGGCTCTTTCGACTCCAGCAAGTGGCGCAACCTAGCGATACGAAGCTTTTTAACCACTTTGAGTGACAGGGCATGTGATTTTGCTAAAAAGCTTGTTTTGATTGGCTGCATGACGTTGTTCGTGAACTACTGCAGGACACAATTTGAATCATTATGCATAGATCTGCGCTATAGAATGCTATGCTTGGCGTCAATGTTTATTGCACTCTTACATTACAATTCTTCGATACCGGAGCAAACCAAATCATTTCTCGATTTGGTTAGTCGGGAAACACTCCCGTAGGTGTAATTGTTATTATTTACAATTCAGAAATTTAAAAAAAAATGGGACGGACGTTTTTAATTTCTGAATTGTAGTAAATAATAACAATTACACCTACGGGAGTGTTTCCCGAGTCCCGACTAACCAAATCGAGAAATAAACCCTCGCTTATACCTGCGTAAGGTAATGACATTATAATTAATGTTTGGTGGTCAGTTCAGAGGCAGCAGATATTCGTTGCAGTACTGTTCCATCCATTCAGATGTATAATGCAACTACAATTCAGAGTTTAAAATGTACCCGTCCTGTTGGTCTAGTCGTTAAGGGGAATCCCTAGACCCAAATATGATTTCTAAAGAATGCAGTAAAGACGTCTGAAAAGTAAGTAGAATGTAAGTGGGGCTTAATAAAAGAGCGGATTATTTTTTTGAAATCTTTTTGACGGGACATAACCTCAGAATCAACAATTGTATTCAAATTACTGGAATCAGTTGCTCAAGTTCAAAATTGAATTTTTAGCAGCGGTTTTTGTATATTATTTCTACACTCCTTTATCTACAACCTAAATATAAGTTTTATGGGTTTTATGTGGTTTCAGGCGCTGCACGATTTTTTCCGTTAAACGGTACAAAATTTGAAATTGTACTGGCAGGCGAAAAAAATTGTGCAACGCAACAAACCATATAAATCCAAAAATCCTTTTATTAAAGTTGTAGATAAAGGAGTGTAGAAATAATATACAAACAACCGCTGCTAAAAATTAAATTTTGAACTTAAGCAACTGATTCCAGTAATTTGAATACAATTGTTGATTCTGAGGTTATGTCCCGTCAAAAAAATTTCAAAAAAATAATCCGCTCTTTTATTAAACCCCTCTTACATTCTACTTACTTTTCAGACGTCTTTACTGCATTCTTAAGAAATCGTATTTGGGTCTGGAATGCGGGATTCTTAACCCTTAAGATTTGGGTCTGGAATGCGGGAGATCCGTGGTTCGATTCCCGGTTGGGGCGGACTTTTTTAATTTCTGAATTGAAGTAAATAATAACAAACCAAATCAATTTGTTATATTATTATGTACAGGGACCAGTAGGTTTTGGGTTCGATCCCCAGTCGGGACAATTTTTTTTTGTCACTGCGCGTGCACATTTATGCATCTTCTAGGCTTTGAAGTTTTACTTCACGTGAATTGAAGAAAGATAATTTTCGATGTATCGCCCATCGAGCGCGTAATGTACTAGTATGAAGTTAGTGGATATGGAAGGGGGGGGGCATGGCATGGCATGGCATGGCATGACATGGCAACAAGTCCATTTGTTTGGGTACGAACATGAACATTGCTGTAGGAGAAAAAATGGGTTGAAACATGCGGAAAACCACTTTCCAGGATGATAATAAACATAATCTGAACTGAATACAGTATTTTATTCGACTTTATTAAACTATTTAATTAAAATATTGTAAATATTATGATGGTATTAAAACAGTGCCTCCACTGGGGATTTAACCCCGGCTGTCCGGGAACCACGGCACGTGACCAATTTTTTTAAAGATAAGAAAATTAATAATAAACAAGAGGTCGCTGGGCGACCTCTAGCAGTGCCTTCCCACGCCAGTCCTTTCCGCCTCATGTTCCTATCTGGTAAAATACTTACTAACGCTTGTTGTTTCCCAAAAAAGCGTAGTAATTAAACTTAATTTTTCTCAAATGAACTTGAACAAAATACGAATGAAACAAAAAACTGTACAACCTCAAAATATCAGTGCGGTAAAATGTAACAACTTTGTCAGGAACACTTTATGAAAACACCTAAATAAAACATAATGTGAATTTATTTCATAACACGATTAATACATCCTTGGGTTAAGATTTTTCTCTGAAAATGGCCTCCTGCCGTTTACTGTAGGGCGCGATCAATTATAAAGGCATACATACTAGGGAAACACCAAAGTCGTTGTTAAACGAGTGAGTGAGCCATGTGTTGAGTACCCGGTAACATTATATTCTTCCCCCTACCTTAGGCCTTCCTAGCCTATCTTAAGCTAGAGTGGAGCATTATGGCCTTACAGTTGACGCGCCCGTGTATCAACTAAACTAAAAAAAAAAAAAAAATTATTTATACAAATATAATTATCTAACTTGAATGCAAATGTTCCCGGGTACTCAACACATGACTCGCTCACTCGTCTAACAAAGACTTTAGCGTTTCCCAAGTCTAGTTGGCTAAAGCGCCCTTATAGCCGAAATGTGGGGGACGTGGGTTCAATCCCCTGGTCGGGAAAGATTTTGTAATTTCTAGATTGTATTTTAAAAAATTATTAAACATGTTTTGAAATGCATATAACGCAGTGTAGTCCATCATCTGTGGCAATACTATGGAAAACATAGCCAGTACGAAATACGTGTAAATATTGCAAGGTTTACTCAATCTACGAGCGGAATTTGGGGGTACCTTGACGTTCAACATTTGATAGACCTTGCATGGGCACGGCATTTCACAGCCAGGTAAATAACAATCAAAAAATATCTATTCAAAATCTAAACCATTGTCGTTAAAATAATTTCTAAACATTGGAAGCCTATTTTTCAATTTATTATTTCTTGTAGGTTTAAATCGCAATGGATCTAGCTGATTTTGTTAGCAGTTCTCAAAACACGCGTACCGGATGTCTGATTAAAATTTCAGCGCAATCTTTCAGCGATTCGGCTGATTTTCAACGTACACACGCACGCAGAATAACAGAATAAGGGCCGTTTAAGTTGAATGGAGATCACTCCGTTCGCTGCGCTCACTCGTTTAATTATAATGAACTCCACAGTAAACATTTGCTTTTCAAGGAAGCCTACTAAAAAAACTTTGTGAAAATAATTTATTAAAAATTAATGAAACATTTCTAGAAAAATGTTATACTCATAAGACATTGTGAAAGCAAAAACAATTGCTTATTTGTATTGTGACTGATAAATCACCAGACATAATATTATGTTAGTACAAGTTATATCACATAATTTTTAATAAATCTTCTCGGTTAAATATATAACTCAATTCAATACAACGATATAGCCAATGAACCCAAACCACTGATAAACCATTGATAGGCAAACCGGTAGCCTTCATTTGTGAAAACGACATTGTCTTGAGTTTGACCTGGGTTGCTATAGTTCAAGTTCAAGTTCTTTATTCATCCGTGGATTCATATAAGATACAAATATGGATGTCGTCATGTCTATGCTAAGATTAAAGTAGGATACATAGAATAAAATATAATAGATAGAGAATAATAAATAACTAGATAAATAAATTCACACACAAAGAATAAGTACTGGTACATGTACTTTCAAGAAAATGTCTTCTTAATAACAATGTTCAACGTATAGCTATATAAACAGGTAATGAGTATACAGAGTGAATGTACAAAATGAATGTATAAAATGAATGGTACAAAATGAAAGTATTTGCAAGTTATGCAGAGAAGTACTCTTGGAGGGAGTATAGTAGCTCCAGTGTTGGGTCAGTTCTTTTTTAAAATGAACTTTTTAAAAGTTAAGTTCACAGCTCAAATAATGAACTTTTTAAAAAGTTCAAGTTCTTTTAAAACCTAAAATTTTTAAAGTTCAAGTTCGTCTAAAATATGAACTAAGTTCTTTTAAAAGTTCTTTTGTAATAAAATCACTATTTTATTAAAGGCTAGCGTAAATTGAAGAAAAACACGAGAAAAAACATTAGGGGTGTTCCGAGTACCAATTTACTCGCGAGTTTGAGTCGGACGAAAGTGTTGAGCTGTCTTTGATCGTGATGATGATTTGTAATACATTCTCGTCGGCCAGCTTGTAAAATTAGCAATACTACTTTTGAAGTTTCAAGATTTTATTCCAATTAGTGTACATCTAACATTGTGAACGTTCTGATGTTGTAAATGATGAACGTACTCACAGACCATATATGATATAGACAAGTTATATAACATATTTTAATAATCTTTCGGGTAAATTATAACTCACTTCATTGACACCCCCGAAAGCGATAATGAACCCAAACCAACATAAACCGATAGGCCAACACGGAGACCCCTTCCTTTGAACGACATGGTCTTGATTTGCCTGGGTTCCCTCTAGTTCAAGTCGTTTCATTATATCCGGGTTTAATGTACAATATGGAGTCGTAATAGTCTATAAGAAAATTAAAGTAGCGATTAGAATTAAATTATTTTAAGGATGAGAAATAAGTGACAGATAAATATTCGCGCACAAAGAATAAATGACATTACTTTCAAAATTCTTCATATTAACAGTTACGTTAGTAAAAACTTAAAGTTAGTATCAAGTGAATGTACAAAAATAGTAATAAATGAAATGTACAAAATGAAGTTTGCGTTATGAAGGTTATACTTTGGAGGGCCTACTAGTAGCTCTGGGATAGGAGGAAGGTTTTCAAAAGAGATTTAAAAGAGGTCATGGAGGGGGAATTTATGATGTTGATGGGAAGCTTGTTGGAGATGGTTAAGGCCAACTATTTGGGGTTTTGAGAGAATAGAGAAAGGTTATGGGTGGGAATGTAGATTTGGCGATTGGCTCTTGTAAAGTGATGGTGAACAGATGTGTTTGAAGGGAAGAGATTAGGATTTGAACGGACTAAGATGGATGCTGCTTGGATCAGGGAACAAGCAAGTGTAGATATACCTATCTCTTTAAGAGATCTCTACAAGAGTGCCTTCTGGATACACCGGCAATTATGCGGATAGCCTTTTTCTGGAGGGTAAACAGTCTAATTGCATGCGGTGATGCACCCCAAAAAAGTATGCCGTATGAAAGGTGTGAATAAATGTGGGCAAAATATACTTGTTTTAGAATGTTAGGTGAACTATCTGTTTCAGCTTCCTGAGCATGAATCAGCCACTATTTATTTTGGAAGTGACCTGGTCGATGTGGGTGGACCAATCTAATGTTTCAGTGACATATAGGCCTAACAATTTGGCGGAATGAGTGCGGGCAATGCTTTTTGTATCGAGCCGCGCTGAGGGACTGGATGATTGAGTGTTTTGAGGGGTGTGAAAGTAGAGGTATACAGATTTGGAGAGAGAGAGAGTTAGTAGGTTACTTTGATAGTAAGAGGACATTAGGGAGGCTTGGTTGTTGGCTAGCACTGGGAGGACAGGGGCACAGTCTTTTTTATATGCGCACAAAACAGTGGAATAACAAAGTATGCATTCACAATTTTGCCAAGTCTCAACTTTATATAAATACATTTTTGTAGGATGCCCGCTGTAGGGTATACACATCAGATATAACCGGTGTGACCATCTTCAAGTGGCTAACTATAGGTATATTGCGGATAGGACAATTGTGAAGGGATGTCCAAGGGCTGTTTAAGAGGACGCATTAACGACTGAGGAAAACCTCGATAAAAACCTACAGTCAGGATTGACGGTCTCGACGGGATCCGAAACCGGGACCTCCCGAAGAGAGTCCGGCGCTTAGCGCTCGAGCCAACACTGTCGGTGAAATTTAGGGCATATAGCTCATCATTTATACAATTCCAAGGGTGAACTTCTCACAACGCACTATGGGGGCACCAGGCAAGGTATAATAAGCCCCATGACCTATGCCCCAAACTGACATGAGCCTACAGCCTTGCACCAACTATATGAAATCAACTGCAAATTATGTTTATTTTTAACTTAGCTGACACCGGTATATCTTTAGGAAACACCCCACAGTAATAACAGAAGCCATAACACGGATCAAAAGCAAACAATATAGGTTGCTTAAAAAACAAACGAACCGAATTACTTGAAATACATTAAAGTGAGTGGCCGCTGGCCGTTTACTTCACGAACGACGACAATCCCGAAATATTTGCAAATGGTTTCACGTATTTCACCAATCAACTTTAAGTAATTTAATTCAAAGCAGAAGTTAGCTAGAAATCACGCGAAGGCTCCAACACACAGTCTTGCACTCACTATATATTATGGAACTGACTGCACTTGGGACGAAGAAAAAATGAATGCCTCTCAATTTGTTTTATAAACACTTCGGAATTGATTAGTTGAGAGATAAGTGGCTAGTTACGTTAAGCGACTAAAACTATCCAGATGTCATGCCATTTGCAGTCGCTACACACACACACAAGGCCGACACTCTCCCCCCCCCTCCCCATCCTCAACATCACCATTGCACTTGGCAATAATATTCACATGGAGTCTCTTCGTATTTTACTTTTTCGCTGTTGACATATTAAGGAAATAGAATTATGGAAAAGCAGGTTACAATATAATATTGTTTTTATGAGAAAAGTATATTCCAAAAGAATATGCTCTTCTCTTATTAGGTATAGGTAACTTGAATCGACGCGTACTGTTTGGTCACCCCTAAATTGGTATTCTTCCAAAATGAATTATCACGTTTAATAAATCCGACATATTTGTATCATTTAAGGTTATAATTATATATGTTTTGACTCCTTATGTGATAACGACACATTGGAAGAAGATGTGTGTAGAAAAAGCCAGACGATGAACTCATAAAAATAAATTTACTGTTATCACAAGTAAAACTACGCCTTAACGATTCAAAACCAATAACATTGCAAATTACATGCTATGATATCACACTGGTCACCTTCTTTTTTTATCACCTTCTTGCTAATATTCAATAATATAGGAGATTATTTTATATCCAAAATATATACATTTATCATGACATGCTTAATAGTAGCGGCGCAAAAATCATACTCGGAATAATGAACGTTGTAGCCTGACCCGTTTGGTCAGAATCGGCCCAAATGGCACGAAAATATCCCACTAAACCGTAAAAAACTTATATTAAAAGCTTTATTTCTATGGATTCTAACTAATTTTTTCAACTTTTTCTTTCAAAGGGTACTACATCACCATAACCTTAATGTCCATATATAATATGAACGTTGTTGCCCCACCCGTTAATTGGTCAGAATCGGCCCAAATGGCACGAAAATATCGCACTAAAAATCGAAAAAAATCGGAAAAGTACGATATTCATAAATAAAATCAATAAATAAATAAATTTTATTTAGAGTCTACCCACTCAGTTATATAACTGATTTGATGAGAAATATTTCTTCGATTGTACCCAAAAACAATACACCTCTAAGTTCAGAGATTTCGAAGGTCCCCTCCAATTTTCATCAAGATCGGATATGCCATTTGCCTGGTTGGATGAGCGAAGCGAAGACTTCAATTTCACTGACCCCCAAAAAATTTAGCTCGGGTGTTTTTTTTTTTTGTTTTTTTTTTGTTTGTTTGTTTTTCTGTCTGTTTGTTAACTCTCTACCAGGCAAACGGCATATCCGATCTTGATGAAAATTTGACAGGACCTTCGAAATCTCTGAACTTAGAGGTGTATTGTTTTTGGGTACAATCGAAGAAATATTTCTCATGAATATCGTACTTTTACGATTTTTTTCGATTTTTAGTGCGATATTTTCGTGACGTTTGGGCCAATTCTGACCAAACGGGTGGGGCTACAACGTTCATATTATACATGTACATTAAGGTTATGGTGATGTAGTACCTTTTGAAAGAAAAAGTTGAAAAAGTTAGCCAGAATCCATAGAAATAAAGCTTTTAATATAAGTTTTTTGATCTTTTGTGTGATATTTTCGTGCCATTTGGGCCAATTCTCACCAAACGGGTGGGGCTACAACGTTCATATTATACATGGACATTAAGGTTATGGTGATGTAGTACCTTTTGAAAGAAAAAGTTGAAATAGTTAGCCAGAATCTATAGAAATAAACCTTAAGTTTTTTACGGTAAATAATACCAATTGACAGGTAACAAAAGAAACTTGACAACAATCACCTACAATGCGTAGGCAGTAAAACAAAGAACTTGCAAAAGTAAAGATATCCCATGCAAACTAAAAATTTTAAAAAGCTCATCCATCAACGCGGCGGGACTTTAGCGTTTTCCTAGTAGAGAGTTTAACAAACAAACAGAAAAACAAACAAACAAACAAAACAAAAAAAACACCCGAGCTAAATTTTTTGGGGGTCAGTGAAATTGAAGTCTTCGCTTCGCTCATCCAATAATCATTGCGATAGCAGTGTTTTTTATGGAAGTGTTCATTGCTGACAGTGCCTTACTTTGAAACAATGAGAGTTTGTTCCATGTTTTTAACTCAGCACATGAGCATAGGGCTTACAGTATTATAAGCCTAAGATGTTCGTGATTACATACCTTCAAATCACGTAGACGTAGTGCAGGTATATCACATAACTAGCTGGTTTTTATAACAAAATCCACTGTCAGCAATGAACACTTCCATAAAAAACACTGCTAATCGCAATGATTATTGGATGAGCGAAGCGAAGACTTCAATTTCACTGACCCCCAAAAAATTTAGCTCGGGTGTTTTTTTTGTTTGTTTTGTTTGTTTTTTCGTTTTTTTTTTTTTTTTTTTTTGTTTTTCTGTTTGTTTGTTAACTCTCTACCAGGCAAACGGCATATCCGATCTTGATGAAAATTGGAGGGGACCTTCGAAATCTCTGAACTTAGAGGTGTATTGTTTTTGGGTACAATCGAATAAATATTTCTCATGAATATCGTACTTTTACGATTTTTTTCGATTTTTAGTGCGATATTTTCGTGCCATTTGGGCCGATTCTGACCAATTAACGGGTGGGGCTACAACGTTCATATTATATATGGACATTAAGGTTATGGTGATGTAGTACCTTTTGAAAGAAAAAGTTGAAAAAATTAGCCAGAATCCATAAAAATAAAGCTTTTAATATAAGTTTTTTACGGTTTAGTGCGATATTTTCGTGCCATTTGGGCCGATTCTGACCAAACGGGTCGGGCTACATCGTTCATATTATACATGGACATTAAGGTTATGGTGATGTAGTACCTTTTGAAAGAAAACGTTGAAAAAGTTAGCCAGAATCCATAGAAATAAAGCTTTTAATATAAGTTTTTTGATCTTATGTGTGATATTTTCGTGCCATTTGGGCCAATTCTCACCAAACGGGTGGGGCTACAACGTTCATATTATACATGGACATTAAGGTTATGGTGATGTAGTACCTTTTGAAAGAAAAAGTTGAAATAGTTAGCCAGAATCTATAGAAATAAACCTTAAGTTTTTTACGGTAAATAATACCAATTGACAGGTAACAAAAGAAACTTGACAACAATCACCTACAATGCGTAGGCAGTAAAACAAAGAACTTGCAAAAGTAAAGATATCCCATGCAAACTAAAAATTTTAAAAAGCTCATCCATCAACGCGGCGGGACTTTAGCGTTTTCCTAGTAGAGAGTTAACAAACAAACAGAAAAACAAACAAACAAACAAAACAAAAAAAACACCCGAGCTAAATTTTTTGGGGGTCAGTGAAATTGAAGTCTTCGCTTCGCTCATCCAATAATCATTGCGATAGCAGTGTTTTTTATGGAAGTGTTCATTGCTGACAGTGCCTTACTTTGAAACAATGAGAGTTTGTTCCATGTTTTTAACTCAGCACATGAGCATAGGGCTTACAGTATTATAAGCCTAAGATGTTCGTGATTACATACCTTCAAATCACGTAGACGTAGTGCAGGTATATCACATAACTAGCTGGTTTTTATAACAAAATCCACTGTCAGCAATGAACACTTCCATAAAAAACACTGCTAATCGCAATGATTATTGGATGAGCGAAGCGAAGACTTCAATTTCACTGACCCACAAAAAATTTAGCTCGGGTGTTTTTTTTGTATTGTTTGTTTGTTTGTTTGTTTGTTTTTTTTTGTTTTTTTTTGTTTTTCTGTTTGTTTGTTAACTCTCTACCAGGCAAACGGCATATCCGATCTTGATGAAAATTGGAGGGGACCTTCGAAATCTCTGAACTTAGAGGTGTATTGTTTTTGGGTACAATCGAAGAAATATTTCTCATGAATATCGTACTTTTACGATTTTTTTCGATTTTTAGTGCGATATTTTCGTGCCATTTGGGCCGATTCTGACCAATTAACGGGTGGGGCTACAACGTTCATATTATATATGGACATTAAGGTTATGGTGATGTAGTACCTTTTGAAAGAAAAAGTTGAAAAAATTAGCCAGAATCCATAAAAATAAAGCTTTTAATATAAGTTTTTTACGGTTTAGTGCGATATTTTCGTGCCATTTGGGCCGATTCTGACCAAACGGGTCGGGCTACAACGTTCATATTATACATGGACATTAAGGTTATGGTGATGTAGTACCTTTTGAAAGAAAACGTTGAAAGAGTTAGCCAGAATCCATAGAAATAAAGCTTTTACTATAAGTTTTTTACGGTAAATAATAACAATTGACAAGTAACAATAGAAACTTGACAACAATCACCTACAATGCATAGGCAGCAAAGCAAAGCACTTGCAAAAGTAAAGATATACCACGCAAACTAAAAACTTAAAAAATGCTCATCCATCAACGCGGCGGGACTTAGCGTTTTCCTAGTGTACGTTTACGACTGAGTAGATTGGACCGCGGAGGGAGGCTAGGCCACCAAGGTCGAGAGCCAATCAGCGCCGCGGGTTGATGCTGGCGGCACCCGCAGGGGATTAGCGAGACAGAAATCTAGTTGCGCATGGTCTCAGTAAATAATTAAAAACCGTCGATTGGTATGTTGAAACTGGGCCCGATTTGACAAGCGTGTTCTACATAGACGTAGACAGATTTTGGTAAAATATTACTATCCCAAAACTTTTTAATCAGGAGATATATTGATGTACAAATTTGGGTACAAAAATTACGCAACAAAAATTGAGATAAAAGTGGCACTAAAGCCCTAGAAACTACACGTAGGCCAAAAGTAGGTTACTCTTATTAAGAGGCTTGGGTGCGATTTAAATATCACTCTGAACGTGCCATGAGCAGTACTTTCGTACTTTTCAAACTACGGACAGGGAAATCATTATATTTTCATTCTGTTTTTTCCTCTGATTGATAATTAAATTCTTATTTCTCGTACATAGCCCTTTTGTTCATTTAAGTCATAACATTCCCCCCCCCCCCGAGTCCTCAAAGTCCATAGAAAATGTTCATTTCCGGTCAAAGATTACTGCCCTTGTGTGACCAAAGAGGAGTAAATTTGAGAACTCAGGCTATGTACGTAGAATAACAGTTCATTTTTGAGTAAAATGAAAAAAAAAACATATTTGAAATCGGACGAAAAATATAGACGTAGTTTGAAAAGTACGAACGCCTTGCAAAGCACACTTTTGGCTCCATTTGGTGGCGCTCTCTTGTGAAATCCGATCGTGTCGGCTTCGAAACAGGTAGGGGAGGTAATGTGGGCGGGATCTGGACACCAGATGTGCTTGTCATCAGATTACATAAACACAATCTGCTATTTTGAGGTTTGCTTGCAGCTTTTTACATCGTTGTAAGAATTAAAATATTCGCTATCAGAAATTAATGATGATGATTATTGTTGTTCTCTTGTTCAACGTCACTTTTATTGCCATCATGCTATTCGGACTATGAGTGGTGATAGACGACAGTGAAGAACAATTACAAATAACCTGTGCCTTGTGCGGGATTCGAATCCGCGTCCTGCTAGTGTAATTCGCCAGCGTCCCTATACTAATATATGCGACCGCGGACGACATCAGAATTTGAGACTGCCTAAACATGTATACCGCGTTCTTTAATTAGTAGATTATAATTTTGATTCTCCGCAATGCAAGGTTTATATTGCTCCCATTCAACCAATCTTTATAATTAACCTCGTTGTAAGAACTAAGCAAATATTAAAACTTGTCGTAGGCTTTCACGGCCCGAGTCAATAATAAAACTTGGCTGTCGGGATACGCCGTGTCGATTGTCGATTGTCAGCGATTTAGCCGCGGTCGTTTAACCAGTTCCCACTCGAACACTGAAGTTAAGCAACATCGGGCGTGGTCAGGGGTTAAGTGGGTCGCCGCTCTGCCCTGAAACACACGTATATCGCTGGCTAGAGCAGGCTAGGGTTCGTAAGCTTGTGTGACAGCTTCGTTCTCCTTGGCGCCGTCTGCTCGGCAGTCCGGGTTAGTGGAGGAACCTATATGACTGTCAAAAGTTACACCGTCCTTTCGGATGGGACGTAAAGCCGTTGGTCCCCTTGGTACTTTTCGGTAGGAGTAGGCTATGTGCCGGTACCGGGTTTCCCCTCTTCCCTTCTCTATTAAATTTGCACTAGTGGGCTACATTGCCTGTTGCAAATAGAGACATAAAAAAAAAAAAAAAAAAAAAAATCTGACGTTTCGAGCTGACTGCACAGCTCATCTTCATAGATGTGAAGAGGAAATCGCTGGGCAGAACCTACTCGATTCAGCTCGACCCAGTGAGGGCCATCAAATTCCAACTCGCAACCTTCTCGTGGTTTGGCCCGTGATTAGGGGAGTTTTAATCCCTGAAACTAATGGCGAGCTCTGGGTCGTCGTCGGGGAACTTTCCCCTTCCTTTTGACTACCTCCCTGACGGCGACGACAATGACAACACTGACGGATGATGACACAGACGGAGACGACCACGACGTGGGGGAACCCCTGCCCTCCCCATACGCTTGTGGCTGGTTCTGACCAGCACAGGCCTGTCCACTCCTTTGTCCCCCCGCGTCTCCCCTTACGTCTCTCCCTTCGTCTCGATTAGCCAAGTTGCATAAATATGAGACGTTAAGCAATATCCAATAAAAAAATCGACCCAGTGAATGACAAAGTTTAATGGTGTGCAACCTCCGTTTAGCACGTGTAGAACATTCTAGTAATATCGGTCTTGATTAAACGCACATGCGTCATGGTTTATATCAAGGAGGTTGCACACCATTGAACTTTGTCGAACCGAGCTGAACCCAAAGCTGTGATTCCAAAGCATATGGAGAAAAAGTGAAGAGGAAGAAGAACCACTCGCTGCCTACGCCTTTTGGATCCGCCTTTCCAGAGAGGACTAACGCAAGATTACTCTCTGGCAGGAATCCCCAGCGATAAGGCAGAAGAAAGAAGAAGACGTCCTTCCGGCCCTACTGGTCCACGGGCTACGTAGGGCGTTGTTCGCCAAATTAGCCGACTTCACGTCGGTTTTTACCCCGGTTTTCGAGTCACCTGGGGTCAGTTCTGACTGCACAGGTCGTCCCAATTGTGGTGGGTTCATCCCGCTTTACCCTTTCTTTGGTTTTTGAGTCGCCTGAGTGTCTGGACCAGCCTCAACCAGTTCACCCAGGTCTTCCCAATCAATTTATTTTTGTTTTTGAGGGTCAATCCCTCTTTGTGACCATGCACAACAACGTGCCCAGCACCGACGATGGCTGGAAGAAGGTCGAGACGCGCGATCAAGCGATCCACAAGCGTGCTCGTATCGAGGAACCAGGATGCACAATGGATTCAAGATGAAATAGCTAGGATGAGCGATATTAATGAGATGAGATTCGAAGGTATAACTATTGATGAATTAAAGTCGACAATCAGTGCTACACATAGCTGGAAAGCACCAGGTAATGATAATATTCAAAATTTTTGGTATAAGAAACTTCAATACTACTCACAATCAAATTAGAAAATGTCTAAACGAGTTTATAAATGGAGTTAAAGAAATACCTGACTTCTTTACTGAAGGAGTAACCTTTCTCAAACCGAAAGATAATGGCACGAAGAACCCAAGTAAATATCGGCCAATTACATGTCTACCAACTATATATAAAATTTTGACTTCATGCATAACAAATAAAGTATATAAGCATTGCGAAGAATACAATATCATGTCCAAGGAACAAAAAGGATGCTGTAAGAACTCGCAGGGATGTAAAGAACAACTCATTATCGACTCTACTGTAATGAATCAGGCACACAATAAGAAAAGGAATATTCACGTAAACTACATTGACTACAAGAAAGCTTATGACTCAACACCACACACATGGCTTATTCAGATTTTACAAATATATAAAATCAACTCAGTAATTGTAAACTTTTTGAAGACAGTAATGAAGACATGGAGAACAACACTAAAACTAAATATGAAAAACCAGCAGATAACTACAGATCCAATCCAAATTAAACGTGGCATTTTCCAAGGTGACTCATTTAGCGCATTATGGTTTTGTCTGTCATTAAACCCACTGTCGCATATGCTTAACGAATCAACATACGGATTTAAAATTAAGGACAATAATATGGTATGTCACACAATTTCTCACCTATCTTCATGGATGATCTCAAGTTATATGCATCAAATTTTGTTCAACTAAACAGTTTAATCAATACTACATTTGAATTTAGTCAAGATATCTGCATGTAGTTTGGAGTAGACAAGTGTAAGACGCTACATATCGAAAAGGGTAAGGTTACGCAGGCAGAAGAGTTCCAGCTAGATGATGGAAATAGGATTGGAGTAATGGATGATAACGAAGTATACAAATATTTAGGATTCTCACAAGCTGCCAGCATGGAACATAAAGTAATGAAAGAAAAATTGATAGATACATACAAGAAGCGACTAAAATCTATCCTCAAGACGCAACTAAACGGTAAAAGCAAGATCACAGCAATAAATACATATGCTATTCCAGTACTGACATATTCATTCGGAATCATTAAATGGACGCAGACAGACATCCACGCGCTGGAAATATTAACTCGTTCTACACTTACTAAACACAGAATGCATCATCCTAAATCAGCAATAGAGAGATTGACACTTCCAAGAGAACAAGGAGGACGAGGCCTAATTGATCTGAACAACTTATATTATAAACAACTAGACATTTTAAGAAAATATTTTTTTACAAAGAGCAACCAATCAACACTGCATAGGGCTGTGGTGCTAGCTGACAAATCATTAACTCCACTCAATCTAGCAAACGAAAATGTCAATCTACAAGGGAAACTCATAACTGACGCTTCAAAAGAGTTACGTCTCTCAGAAAAGACCCTACACAAGAGACATTATGATGAACTACATAAAGGTCACGTAGATATTAAAGCATCAAATAGGTGGTTAAACAACGGGGAACTATTTGGAGAAACAGAAGGTTTTATGCTGGCTATTCAAGACAGAGTGATTGCAACGAAAAATTATAAAAAAAAATACATTATACAAGATGCGACAGTAAACGATCAATGTAGAAAATGTAGTGTAAGGGGTGAAACAATCGAACACATCATATCCGGGTGCCAGTCACTATGTCAAACGGATTACCTCTACAGACATAACCAAGTAGCTAACATTATTCACCAAAAACTAGCAATCAAGTACAACCTCATTGATACACACACACCTTACTACAAATACAAACCGGAGAAAGTACTAGATAGCAAAGATTTCAAATTATATTACGACCGCACAGTTATAACAGACCAAACTATACATCACAACAGACCGGATATTATTATAATTGACAAGAAGAAACAAGAAACTACCCTTATTGACGTTGCTGTCCCAATGTGCCATAACGTCGAGACTACATGGAAGAAAAAAATTGACTAGTATAGTGAACCTGCAATTGAGATCAAGAAGATGTGGAAACAGAAAAAGGTAAATACAATCCCATACGTGATATCGGCTAATGGCATCATACCGAAGAAGCTACATGAAAGCATTAAACAACTAGATCTTCCACCCAATGTTTACATCGAGACTCAAAAGGCAGTAATACTCAACACGTGTAGAATAGTTCGTAAATTTCTAAACTAAGAATGATACTTCGAGATTCCGAGACAGCTTCCATCCTGACATGGTTTTCGTGGTTTCCCATAGTCCGAAGAGCAAATGCTAGGATGGCGACGAGAAATCGGCCACGACCGTACACAGCAGAAAGAAAACAACATCTACAAACAATATTACAATTTATAAATGACTTATTTTAGTTAGAGTTAAGACAAAAGTTATAATGTATGTAATAGGTACACGTGGAAGTACTTGACGTAAGTCCGTACAACATGTTAGCTCCGGTTTTAACCGAGTTTGTATGAAATACATCCAATAAAACAATAATAATAATAATAATTTGCACTTAAAAATCATTAATTTCGGTATAAAAACAAATTTTATCTCAATTTCTGTATAAAAAACAAATTTCTCCCAATTTCGTTGTAAAAGCTATTAAACCGCCACTTACGAAAAAAAAGGCATCACCCTGGTAGAAATATTGTATGCCAAACGGTCGCAAGCGGTCACCAACAGATCACCAAGGCCTATTTTGATCGCCAACAGGTTACCAAGTGATTACCAAGGGTCGCACCGAAATTTCAAAAGAATATATGACAGCAAACGTTCACCAAAAGGCAGCCAACGGGTCACCACTCGCAATGCAGTATTTTGACACAAAACGACCTGTTGGCGACCATTTGGCTGCTGTTGGTGATCACTTGGCGATCACTTGGCATCAGTTGGTGAACTAGTTGGTGACCTGTGGTGACACTTGGCAACTATTTGGCAACCAAATATTTTACTAGGCAACCAAAAAAAAACCAAAAATATTTTGAACTTTTCAAAAGACTGCGATTAATGATCATACTCTATAACTACTGTTTTAGTAGGCTATATTTTTGTTTTGGTGAACACAGCCTTATTTGTTCCACTCGGGATAAAACACTTGTGACCATGACTAAGCTTCTTTACCATCGTAGGAACAGGTACCAAGTGGTAGGAAGCAGTTTGACACAGCTGCAAAGTGTGCAGAAGGTTGATACTACTAACATAACAAACTCATAAACCCTAGAACTCTCTAAAAGTTTACAAAATCAATCTAATAATGCAGAAATGCCTTAAATATGAATGTTTCATGATTTCTTGAAATATTTCAATGTACCCTTGAAAGTTTCACTTTGAAAGTTTCAAATTGAAACTTTCAATTTGAAACTTTCAACACTTCGATCTCTAGTGGCAGTGCATTAGAAACTTCGCACGTCTTTTCGTTGCCAAGGCAACGTTACTTTTGTTATAATGTAATTTCCATCTACACTACTTATCGGATCAAAATAAAATTAACATATTCGTGACCGGACGGACATTCTAAATGATTTGAAGACCTCAGATTTTGTCGCCGTTTTGTTTGAAAAAAAAACTTTCGATTAACTTTAATGTAGCTTTTTAACTTTTTGAACGATTTTGCCACAAAACTAATGGCATTCAATCGAGAACAAAGCTTGCGTATGGTCAAAATTTCAACTCGATCCGAGCCTCCGTTCGAACGTTATGGCGAGACATACAAACAAACAAACAAACAAACAAACAAACAAAACAAAAAAAAAAACAAAAAAACAGTGACTAATTTTTCCGGCAGAGTCAAATGGAAACGCTCGCTTCGCTCTCTTAATTAATTTTAGTAGGATGCCCGCTGTAAGGTATACACTCAGATTAAACCGGTGTGGCCGGCCCTCTTCAGGTAACTATAACTATAGGTATATTGCGGATAGGATCATTGTGAAGGTATGTACGAGGGCAGTTTAAGAGGACTCAATCCCTTGCATTCGCATCATTTTAACGATTGAGGAAAACCTTGGAAAAAACCTTCAGTCAGGATTGACGTTCTCGACAGGATTCGAACCCGGGACATCCCGAAACAGACTCGAGCGCTTAGCGCTTGAGCCAACACTGTCGATATTGCATATATCATTATCTTGTATTTTGTCTAACCAAACAGCACATTATGATCACAATTACATAATTATATCAACTGAACAAGAAATCTAAAATGTTATTACGGTAATTGATTAAACATAAAACTATGTATGCTCCAACGAAAGAATACAGATGCTTTGAAGTGGTGGTGATAGTATGAATGCGCGGTAAAAAGATGTCGCCTTTGTGTATGAAAGAAAAATATATTTAACCAACGCAAGCAAAAATTGGATGTGCTAGAAATGCTAGATCACTGAGTTCCTCCGTGTGCTAGATCCACGCTGAGCTAGCGTGTATAGTTGACAAAGTTGTTATGCTGGGAAAACAATTTCGAGCTATCTGCATTCTTTCGTTGGGACCACTTAATATACAATAATAATAGAGGCCACTTCGCGAACGCTTTTTCCAGTCGCGTTGATGGATAAGCTTATTTAAAATATTTCTGTCCAATGATTACGTTTTAAGTGGGATCTGATTACTTTTTCTGGGTACTTGATACTTTTTGTAAATTATACACCTGTTAAAGGCTTATATTAAAACTTAACCTTTTTTTAACTTTTTCTTTCAAAAGGCACTAGATCACCATAATCTTTGTCAATGTAAAATATGAACGATGAAGCCCCACCCGTTTGGTCAGAATTGACGACTTTGATTGTACCCGCCTCCTGACGTCACGAGGGAACATGGCGGAATTAGTGGGTATAAATCCTCATTTCGCAAGTTGACGCCTGCTTCACGGCGCAACACTTATCACGCTCTAATTTTTATTCTATTCATTATTTGGACAATAGCTAAATGAATTATATTTAGCAAATATATCATTCTTTGTAATAGCGATTATTTCGATTTTTTTACACAGTCGTTATCTTGTTATAACAATGTACGCATCATTCATGTGAAAATTATCAATAACTAAAGTTTTCCCAATAATTTATTTAAAAAAAAACTACTGATCGGATTTCGACAAGACCTCTTTAAAAATAAGCACCAGACTTTTTAGAAAAGAAATAAACTAACTTTCTAGATAGAAAGTGCACTGAACGAAACTTTGCAGCATAGAGTAATATGCAGGGTATGTGTTTTTATCTAAATACGCACTCTTGACGTGCGGATGAGCCGTGAAAAAGTGCACGCTGCATATTACTCTATGCTGACAATTTTCAAATATTATTCATTTAAGTGTTGTCTAAATAATGAATAGAATAAAAGTTAGAGCGTGATAAGCGATGCGCCGTTCAGCAGGCGCAAACTTGCGAAATGAGGATTTATACCCAATACTAGTCACGTGACCTATCGATCGTTTTAAGCTCCGCCCATTTCGAGTCGTCAATTAGCCCAAATGTCACGAAAATATCTATTAAAAACCGGGAACAAATCGTAAAAGTACGATTTCTATGAGAAATACTTCGTCAAATGTCTCTAAAATCAAAACCAATATAATATCAGTGATTTTAAACGTTTTCATAAAGTTTCATCAAGATCGGAGTAGCCGTTTGAAAAATATCACGCAAAATATGTTACTTTTTTAAACGTAAAACTGTGATTATCATAATAAATATTTGATCGATTGTACCAAAAAACGTGACAAGTCTAAGTTCAGAGATTTCAATGGTCCCCTCAAATTTCCATCAAGATCGCATTTGCCGTTTGCCCGGTAGTGCGCAAAAAGACAATAATACAAACAAAACCCGAAAATACATCCGAGCTAAATCTTTTGGGGGGATTGGTGAAATTGAAGTCTTCGCTTAGCTCATCCAAAATGTCGCTCTTGGTTTCATTTTGGTCATTTTTTAAATCATTTTGGCCTGTTGCGTGTTTTAACCTGGCGCTCTTATTGACCTGTCGCTCTTATTTACCTGTCGCTCTTATTGACCATTGGCTCTTTTTGGTATGTCGCTCTTTTTGGTTTTTGCTCTTATTGGCGTCGCTCTTATTCCTGTCGACTTTTGTGTCGCTCTTATGGTCGGCGCCCTTATTGTCGCGCTCTATTGGGCGGCGCGCTTGTTGCCGCGCTCTTTTGACCGTGAGCCCAATTTGGCGATAGCACAATGTTATTTTTCATATTCAAATTAAAAAATTCATACCTTGGTCATTTGACTAAAAATTGAATTAAACTTATTACAGAATGTTACTCTTCATGTTATTCATGATTAATATTCTTCATTTCAGCATCTAGTTATTAATCTCTTCAACGGTATTGAGACATTTGAATATTTTGAACAGATCCCGGATTTCGCATGGTCTATGGAGTTTGTTTACTTCTTGTTTCATTAGTGCATGACTACGACACCACTTGCTGGGGTTCGAGGGGTGAGGAGGGATGAGTTTGTCTCGCGTTAATATTCTGATGAGTGCATAAATTAATATAGCCAGGGATCTTGACCAACTATTCCTCGGCGATAATCACCAATTTATCTAAACATTCTACCAAGCCATCTGCCAGACGTCTTACGCAACACTCCATGTGCTCCAGCTGAAATGTGAACAGCCGATTGACGTTATCACATTCTATCTCGCTTCGCGACACACGTGGGCTCGGTTCTTTACTAAATTCACACAACACTTACAGTGAATCCCCTGAACGTTATCACGGCGGCTCACGGTCCATAGCAGCCAATGGCTACAATTGGAACATGTACGTAAAAAATGTCGTAAGCCACATTTTGGCTCCGTTATGGACAGACACAATGAGATTTCATCACTTAGCTGTAACCAGCATAACACTGATCAAAAGCAAAAACATTAGTAAATTTAACTTGCATTTAAGAACACTTATGCCCCTCACAATAGTATGAAATTTTAAGGAGTGATGCTTGGTTCTTTTGGGATCATGCCTGTGACTCAAATAAATGCGTCTAGGTTTTGACGCGCTCTAAATGTGCACGGATCTGACTAATTATTTCTGTCACACATGGGTTCGCAACCAATGACGTCATGAAAATTTCTTTGGTGGTATTCTATTAACAAACAATCGAAGCTTCAAGTATGTGAGATTCGTTGTGATCACGCAAAATTGATAACGGACGTTTGATGAAAAACTATTGCAATGTGTAAAATGTCAAAATTTTAAGGCTGACTAAACTTGCATTTAGGAACACTTACGCCCGTCACAAAAGTATGTTAATTTAAGGAGTGATGCAGTGTTCTTTGAGGATCATCCCTGTAAAGTTTCGTTTACATTGGCTAATATCTTCTACCTTAAATAAATGCATAGGTGTTGACGCGCTCTAAATGTGCACGGATACATACATCTATAAGCTTTGGTCCAAACTTATAAGGCCGCGATAGCCGATCCCTAAAAAGGAATGAAAAAAAATTAACGGATTAGGGCATACAAAAGCTAACAAAATCCAACATGGCGGCCTATTACTTATAGTCCTGCGGCATAGCTGGAGAACCAAGTAATACTTTACTTTATTTTTAAAAGTTTGACATAAGGTATGATGACTGGGCATAATCAACAGGAAAGGTGATTCAAGGGGCTCAGCCGATTCAAGGATATAACCCTACGCAAAAATCTACCCAGGAACCCTTATAATCCAAGATGACGGCCAAAAATGAACTTTTCTTCTATGGTCTGCTTGTATTGATTTTCAATTTATGAGACTAGTTTCAGGTGCTGAATAGATACTGGAGATTAAAACTTAAATTTTGTATTCAGAAACTCCAAAATCTAAGATAGAGGGCAAAAGTATAAAGTTTGTTATTTATTCGTGGATTTGATTAAATTTCGGTTTCAACGCGTGATTGAGCCACTTGGTGTCGTTTTGAGGTCAAGATTATTACATGGTGTAATCTGATTTCTAACATTCAAAAATTTAATCCAAGATGGAGTCCAAAATTTAATTTGTTGTTATTAGTCTGATTTAGATGATTTTAAATTTATTGAAATTTTATCTGGTGCTGAATACAAATACAAGGTAAAAAATTGCATTAAAAAAATTAGCCTGCCAAAATACAAGAATTACAATTTTTTTCTTGATTATACTTCGATTTAATTGAATTTTGGCCTTCGGGTATTAGGCCTATGCATTTCAATCAGGCTCAATGTTGAATTTTGTTAAATTTTGTATACCATATTACATTTTTAATTCAAAATAACACTCGGTAGCTCAATCTGAGTATACGCACAGAAACTGAAATTTAATCAAATCAACGAATAAATAACAAACTTTATACTTTTGCCCTTTATCTTAGATTTTGGGGTTAACGAATACAAAATTTTACTTTTAACCTCAAGTATTTATTCAGCACTTGAAAATGAAAATCAATACAATCAGACCATAATTGAAGAAAATTTCATTTTTGGCCGCCATTTTGGATTATAAGGGTTCTTGGGTACATTTTTGCGTAGGGTAATATCCATCAATCACCTTTCCTGTGGATAATGCCCAGTCATCATGTCTAATGTCATGCTTTTATAAATAAATATAAGTATATCGTATATTAAGCTGCACTACTCTATAGAAAGTTAGAAAAGGGCCATAAGGCCTCAGGCACAATGTGTCTAACTTACTATGCCTAAGTTATACCTCTTAAAAACAACACATTATTAAATACAATAAAATAAATTAACAAATATTATAAAAGGAGAGAGTAAAGGGTGAACAATGATGGTATGGAACATATCATATAAAATGAGTTAGTAAAAGGGTGATCAAATGATGGTGAACAAATTGACGACTCGAAATGGGCGGAGCTTAAAACGATCGATAGGTCACGTGACTAGTATTGGGTATAAATCCTTATTTCGCAAGTTGGCGCCTGCTGAACGGCGCATCACTTATCACGCTCTAACTTTTATTCTATTCATTATTTAGACGACACTTAAATGAATAATATTTAGCAAACATATCATTCCTTGTAATAGCGATTATTTCGATTTTTTGACCAAGTCGTTAGCTTCTTATAACAATGTACGCATCACACAAGTGAAAATTATCAATGACTTAAGTTTTCTCATTAATTAATTTGACAAAAAACTACTGATCGGATTTCGACAAGGATTCTTTGTAAAAATGCATCAGACTGTTTAGACAAGAAATAAACAAACTTTCTAGATAGAAAGTGCACTGAACGAAAATTTACAGCATAGAGTAATATGCAGCGTGCACTTTTTCACGGCTCATCCACACGTCAAGAGTGCGTATTTTAGATAAAAACACATACCCTGCATATTACTCTATGCTGCTTCGTTTCGTTTAGTGCACTTTCTATCTAGAAAGTTAGTTTATTTCTTGTCTGAAAAGTCTGGTGCATATTTTTAAAGAGGTCTTGTCGAAATCCGATCAGTAGTTTTTTGTCAAATAAATTATTGAGAAAACTTGAGTTATTGATAATTTTCACATGAATGATGCGTACATTGTTATAACAAGCTAACGACTGTGTCAAAAAATCGAAATAATCGCTATTACAAAGAATGATATTTGCTAAATATTATTCATTTAGCTATTGTCCAAATAATGAATAGAATAAAAGTTAGAGCGTGATAAGTGTTGCGCCGTGAAGCAGGCGTCAATTTGCGAAATGAGGATTTATACCCACTAATTCCGCCATGTAGCCTCGTGACGTCAGGAGGCGGGTAAAATTCAAGTCGTCAATTGATAGTAAAGGGTGTTAAACATAATTTGATGACTTCCAGCATGTTATAACTTGATTAATTAATGTAAATGCGTTCTTATTAAGAAATTTTGAAATGGTTCCTAATATCAATATTGAAATGTCTAGAAGTCTTCACGTCAGGGATGATCAAAGTTCCTGGGTTATGTCTACGAGTTTTTTTTGTCTAGAGTGATGCGATGAAATGGATCAAATCTGCAGAACCAGTGATTTGTTGTCGAAGGAACTATACATCTGCTTCTTTGCAGAAATTCTCAATTCTAAATTCGCAAGCATGTAGCCTCTAAACCTTGATCGGTGTAAAAAAGCCTTCGTAGCTCGGTTTTGAATTAATGGTAATGGGCCGCCATGTTAGATTTTGTAAGCTTTTGTATGGCAAAATCTGTTTTATATTTATTAGCAATATAAAATAGTTTCAAAAATGGTTTTTTTATTATTATTATTATTATTATTATTATTATTATTATTATTATTATTATTATTATTATTGATTCATAGCAGTTGTCGAAAAAATTTGCCCCGACTGGGATTCGAACCCAGAACCTCCGGCACGTTAAGCCGGAGGTTCTGGGTTCGAACCCCAGTCGGGGCAAACTTTTTCGACAACTGCTATGAATCAATAACTATGTCCTTAAAGCGGGCTTATGCTTAAAAACCATATATTCATTATTATTATTATTATTATTATTATTTTTATTATTATTTTTATTATTTTTATTATTATTATTATTATTATTTTATTGGATGTATTTCATACAAACTCGGTCAAAACCGGAGCTAACATGTTGTACGGACTTACGTCAAGTACTTCCATGTGTACATCACATACCTACATTATTACTTTGTCTTAACTCTAACTAAAATAAGTCATTTATAAAATTGTAGATGATGTTTTCTTTCTGCTGTGTACGGTCGTGGCCGATTTCTCGTCGCCATCCTAGCATTTGCTCTTCGGACTATGGGAAACCACGAAAACCATGTCAGGATGGAAGCTGTCTCGGAATCTCGAAGTATCATTCTTAGTTTAGAAATTTACGAACTATTCTACACGTGTTGAGTATTACTGCCTTTTGAGTCTCGATGTAAACATTGGGTGGAAGATCTAGTTGTTTAATGCTTTCATGTAGCTTCTTCGGTATGATGCCATTAGCCGATATCACGTATGGGATTGTATTTACCTTTTTTCTGTTTAAACATCTTCTTGATCTCAATTGCAGGTTCACTATACTAGTCAATTTTTTTCTTCCATGTAGTCTCGACGTTATGGCACATTGGGACAGCAACGTCAATAAGGGTAGTTTCTTGTTTCTTCTTGTCAATTATAATAATATCCGGTCTGTTGTGATGTATAGTTTGGTCTGTTATAACTGTGCGGTCGTAATATAATTTGAAATCTTTGCTATCTAGTACTTTCTCCGGTTTGTATTTGTAGTAAGGTGTGTGTGGATCAATGAGGTTGTACTTGATTGCTAGTTTTTGGTGAATAATGTTAGCTACTTGGTTATGTCTGTAGAGGTAATCCGTTTGACATAGTGACTGGCACCCGGATATGATGTGTTCGATTGTTTTACTTACTGTCGCATCTTGTATAATGTATTTTTTTTAATAATTTTTCGTTGCAATCACTCTGTCTTGAATAGCCAGCATAAAACCTTCTGTTTCTCCAAATAGTTCCCCGTTGTTTAACCACCTATTTGATGCTTTAATATCTACGTGACCTTTATGTAGTTCATCATAATGTCTCTTGTGTAGGGTCTTTTCTGAGAGACGTAACTCTTTTGAAGCGTCAGTTATGAGTTTCCCTTGTAGATTGACATTTTCGTTTGCTAGATTGAGTGGAGTTAATGATTTGTCAGCTAGCACCACAGCCCTATGCAGTGTTGATTGGTTGCTCTTTGTAAAAAAATATTTTCTTAAAATGTCTAGTTGTTTATAATATAAGTTGTTCAGATCAATTAGGCCTCGTCCTCCTTGTTCTCTTAGAAGTGTCAATCTCTCTATTGCTGATTTAGGATGATGCATTCTGTGTTTAGTAAGTGTAGAACGAGTTAATATTTCCAGCGCGTGGATGTCTGTCTGCGTCCATTTAATGATTCCGAATGAATATGTCAGTACTGGAATAGCATATGTATTTATTGCTGTGATCTTGCTTTTACCGTTTAGTTGCGTCTTGAGGATAGATTTTAGTCGCTTCTTGTATGTATCTATCAATTTTTCTTTCATTACTTTATGTTCCATGCTGGCAGCTTGTGAGAATCCTAAATATTTGTATACTTCGTTATCATCCATTACTCCAATCCTATTTCCATCATCTAGCTGGAACTCTTCTGCCTGCGTAACCTTACCCTTTTCGATATGTAGCGTCTTACACTTGTCTACTCCAAACTACATGCAGATATCTTGACTAAATTCAAATGTAGTATTGATTAAACTGTTTAGTTGAACAAAATTTGATGCATATAACTTGAGATCATCCATGAAGATAGGTGAGAAATTGTGTGACATACCATATTATTGTCCTTAATTTTAAATCCGTATGTTGATTCGTTAAGCATATGCGACAGTGGGTTTAATGACAGACAAAACCATAATGCGCTAAATGAGTCACCTTGGAAAATGTCACGTTTAATTTGGATTGGATCTGTAGTTATCTGCTGGTTTTTCATATTTAGTTTTAGTGTTGTTACTCCATGTCTTCATTACTGTCTTCAAAAAGTTTACAATTACTGAGTTGATTTTATATATTTGTAAAATCTGAATAAGCCATGTGTGTGGTGTTGAGTCATAAGCTTTCTTGTAGTCAATGTAGTTTACGTGAATATTCCTTTTCTTATTGTGTGCCTGATTCATTACAGTAGAGTCGATAATGAGTTGTTCTTTACATCCCTGCGAGTTCTTACAGCATCCTTTTTGTTCCTTGGACATGATATTGTATTCTTCGCAATGCTTATATACTTTATTTGTTATGCATGAAGTCAAAATTTTATATATAGTTGGTAGACATGTAATTGGCCGATATTTACTTGGGTTCTTCGTGTCATTATCTTTCGGTTTGAGAAAGGTTACTCCTTCAGTAAAGAATTCGGGTATTTCTTTAACTCCATTTATAAACTCGTTTAGACATTTTCTAATTTGATTGTGAGTAGTATTGAAGTTTCTTATACCAAAAATTTTGAATATTATCATTACCTGGTGCTTTCCAGCTATGTGTAGCACTGATTGTCGACTTTAATTCATCAACAGTTATACCTTCGAATCTCATCTCATTAACATCGCTCATCCTATCTCTTTCGTCTTGAATCCATTGTGCATCCTGGTTGTGTGCTACCGGGTTACCTGATATTGTTAATATTATGGTTTATATTTGTTACATTAATTAATGATGTATGTAGTAAGACAACAAATAATTGTAAGTTGTTATTTTGATTACCGGTATTAAGTGTTTGTATTTTTTTTGTTGGTAATACTACTTCCGGCATCTTGAGATCGTCTGTGGTTCTAATGGCTGATCAAGTCAAGACGAGGTGACACTAATAATTTGTATTTCATCATGTAATTTGTAGTAATAATAAATAGTTCATTCTCAGCAGTACATCGTGTGATTAATAATTCCCAGAAGTGACATGAGGGACATAAATAACAATAGGTCATGGGCCTAGAACGTGAAGAAGCACCAGTGCGAGAAACGGGAAGTACGCGGGAATGAACGAAGTAAAAATGGCGTGTTCTAAAAGCCAAGACAAATCGTACGAATACTACGCGGCTAGACATGCGGGCGAAATGATGTGAAATACGTAAGTAGGGATAACAGAGACACTAGGGACACTAAATACGCAAGTGGAGACAATAGAGACACTAGGGACACATGAAGATACGAGACATTAGGAGAAATTAGAAGATTTATCGTGGAGAACCTGTGTGAAATGAGAATCAAAAATGGCGGACGCAATGTAACATTCAGGCATACCAACATAAATTCTACAGAAAACAAAAACCGCTACATTTGTATTTTTGGAAGTACCAACTCAATTTTAAAACACTAAATTTCGCTAACTAGAAATATTCGTAAATAAAAGAGACAAAATGGCGGAAGATTCGGAAATAAGAAGAATAGTGATGTTAAGAGGAGAGGATAATTACCATTCATGGTCCATAAGGACAGAGGCTGAATTAGTAAACAGAAACTGCTGGAATGCGGTGGAGCCAGGTTTTGGAGATTTACAAGTGGGACAATTGAATGATGAGCAAGCGCGTAATAACAGAAAAGCTCGTGCTTTTATTTTTTCCGTGGTGAAAGACTCAATTCTAGAAGACATTGGTGACATTTCACTAGCCAGTGAGATTTGGATAACATTGGGGAATTTTTTTTTTACGGTGCTACACTGTGTGATAACTTTAAAAGAAATGCTAAGTATAAAGAAAACTACGGAGCTACCTATGAATGAATACTTGTCTAAAATTCAGAGCTTGAACAGGAAGCTTATAAGAGGAGGCATAAACTTTACAGACTCCTGTTTAGCAATGATAATGCTAGCCGGGTTACCGCTTGATGAATACGATGGAGTAGTTCGCAGTTTAGAGGACAATCAAGATGTAAACACAGTTGAAGTAAAAAGGAAGTTGCTGACTGAAGAGAGAAGGAATAAAAGAGTTGAAGGAATAAAGAAAGAAGATGAAGTACAAGCTAATTTTGTAGCAAGAAAGCAGTTCAATGGGCGAGACACAAGACAAGAGACGCAGAAGAAATGGGAAAGAACTTCAGATAATCGAGACATCAAGAATAGACATTTCAGTGAAAAACAAGTGAAACCAAATGAAGAGAAAACATACAAGTGCTACAATTGTGGTCAAGCAGGACATGTGTCAAAGTACTGTAGAAATGGGATAAAATGTAACAATAGGGAATATTCCACTTAATATTTTATATTTTATTTTAATTCTTATTCATGTCTAAATAGTCACTGCACTTTTTTTTATTTAAAAAAAATGTTTTTTGTGTAATTTAAACAAGAAGTAAATTGGACCCCCAGTTTGCGCGCCAAAAACAAGCGTGCGCCATCTTTGGACGGTACTACGTCATAACTGTGTTGAGTCAAGGCCAATTGGAAACTAAATGTACGTATATTTGTACATATTTACATACAGACGGCGGTGCTCGCCCATCCGTTCAACACAAACAACTCCACAGGGATGTACATTTTCACCGTCTTTTGTTTTTCTTTTTTCGTATGTGACAGGAGATTTCGCGAGATCATTGTGATAAAGAATAACGAGCATTTTGTCTTGAATTTTTGCATAGCCTAGGACTATCATGGTATTCTTTATCTACAATAGGCTTTAATTAGTCATCAAAGTAAGGTTTTTGTGCGGGATGTTTGTCAGAACATGAACTTGCAGGCCTAGGGTTGGCAAGTTAAACCTAGGGCTTGTCAAGTGAGTAATTTTAGTATTCACATACCAATGCCTATATCCTACAGGAACGATTGGCCTAGACTGTTGTATTATAAATAATTTTCTACGTCTAGGCCTAGACTTAGGACTTTTTCAGTTTTGTTTTTTTGATTGCAATGTCAACTTTTCTCGTTTTCTGGCTAGGCGTTAAATGTAAAATGTCCGCCATCTGTTTACATTACTGTAGGCTACGCTAGGCGCTGCTTTGTTTAAAACACCGCCGTCTTGATGTATATCTCGATCCTACTATAATACTATTCCAACATCTTTGGTCTGGATGTATGTATATCCAGACGGCGTTGGATCAACACAGTTCTGACGTCACAGTCGTTTTTGCCGCTTTAAAAAACTGCTGCTTTTAAAACGGCTATAAATCACTGGATTATTATTTCACGGAAAAACAAAGTACATATTTGTAATCGGGACGAAATACTTCTTCTAAAAAATCTATTCGTACAGTATTTGGCGGAAGTGGAATATTCCCTATTGTGGGAGATGGGGACATATAGCTAGAGACTGCAATGCAACTACAAAAGACATTCAGCATCGAGATAATAACGCAGGGAACTATAATGCCAGGGCTTCAATGGCAGAAGTGGCAGATATAAAGGACAAGGTGATATGCATGAAAGCAAGTATAGGAAGCACTAAGAAAGGTAACTGGTATCTAGATTCATGTGCATCACATCACATGACATCACATAAAGAGTTATTTGCTGAAATAAATGAGAAAATAGATGGTAATGTAGAGATTGGCGACAATAGTAAGCTAGAAATTAAAGGGATAGGAACGGTAGTAGTGAAAATGGAAACGGAGTGGGAAATTCGTTTTCAAAATGTTTTGTATGTGCCTAATTTGGGAACAAACTTGATTTCAGTAGGAAAACTAACCAGCAAGGGATTCATGTTAGAATTTTCAAAAGACAAGGCAAATGTATGGAACACAAAAGGAGATGAAATAGTATTTACTGCTATAAGAGGTAGTAATGATGTATATATCATTCAAACTGAAAACATGGTGAAAGTAAATGACGTTGAGTGAAATTTAGTTGTAAAGGGAGAAAAATGTACAGTTAATGGTATAGCTTTAAAATGTGCTAATGATGTAAAAGTATGGCATGAGAGATTAGGACATGTACATCAGGAAGCATTGTTTAAAATTCCGATACTAAAGTTGAATCGGGATGATAGAATGATCGATTGCTCAGTAGGGTGTAAAAGGGAAAATGTGCAACAAAGGAGTTCCAAAGACTAGGACCAGTCAACATAAAGCGGTGAAGTATTGGAGGTAATACACTCGGATGTATAGGGAAAATAAGTCCAACATCAAAGGGAGGATCTCAATATGTTTGTTACATTCATTGATGAATGGTTCTAGATAATATGCTGTGTTGAATGCTTAAAAACCAAAGCTGAAGTGCCAGCAACATTCAAAAAAATTTCGGGAAAATGCTGAAAAAATTGCATAAAAGGGAAATTAAGGTTTTTCAATCCGATAATGGAACGGAGTATTTAAAATAAAAATCTTCAGGGACATTGCAGAAATCGGGTATTGAGCACAGAAGGTCGGTTCCATACTGTCCTCAACAGAAGGGATTAGCAGAGAGGAAAAATCGTAAAATATTTGATACTGTGAGATGTATGATGTTTCAGTCGGGTGTTCCGAAGGAATTTTGGGGAGAAAGCTGTAATGACGGCTGTGTATGTGAGAAATAGAGTGCCATCAGCCAGCGATAGGTTTTCAAATACCTTATGAATTGTGGTGGGCAAAGATACTTGATAAAGAGGAATTTGGGAAAAGATCAAAGTATTTGGTTGTAAGGCATGGGCGATTAGAGAAAATGCTAGTAAACTCGAATCTAGAGCAGAAGAATGTGTAATGATGGGTTATGAGACAGGAACTAAAGATGGTTACGATTATGGAGCTTAGAAAGAATATAATGATTGTAAGATGGAGTGTTATATTTGAGGAAAAATTTTTCCATTTAAATGTAGAAAAATCATAGAAACAGGAGAGGAAACTTGAGTTTTATGATGAAATGATAGTTGAAGAAATAGATATGGAAATATCAGAGGGAAAACCAGGACTAGAAGTAGAAAATGAAGAAAAAATTAGGGAGAGAGTAGATATAGACTCATAAAAAACACCCAATGTTGAACAATTAGTGCAAGAGGGAGAATTGCGTAGATCAGGTAGAGAGAGGAAGCAAAAGTTTGCGGTTGTTGCAAAAATCAGTTGACATGAGTAAAGTTTGTAAATTAGAACCGGAAACAATAGCAGCGAAGCATGTCGGGGCCAGATGCAAAAGAGTGGAAAAAAAGCTATGAGAATAGAGGATGGAGAGTATGTGGAAAAATAATGTATGGGATATCGTTGAAAGACCAGAACATGTGAAAGTGATAGGATGTAAATGGGTATTAAAAACAAAAAACAATGAAAAAGGAGAAATAGTTAGGCATAAAGCAAGGTTGGTAGCGAAAGGGTTTTAAGAAGAAATCACATGAATTATGATGAGACTTTCAGTCTGTAATAAAGAGGAAATCGTTACGATTATGATAGCGATTGCAAACTCCAAAAAAATTGGAAGGTAGAACATAAAAGATGTAAATAGTGCATTTTACATTGACATTGGATGTAGTGTGTTTTAATGGAACAACCAGAAAAGTTTGAAGAAAGAGATAGGCAAAACTTTGTTTGTGAATTGAAAAGGAGTATTTACGGCTACCAAACTCTAGCAAAGACTGGAATGTACATGCAGACAAAATTCTAAGAAAGTTAGGAAATTTTAAAGGTGTGTAAAAAGAACCATGTGTGATACATAAAGGGAAATGTAATCATGGGATTGTATGTAGACGATATAGTTATCATAGGAGAAGAGCAAGAAGTTATGATTGTAAAGTCAGAATTATTGTCAGTTGAACTGGAAATTAAGGATTTGGGAAATGCCACTAATTTGCTGTCAATTCAAATCGAGCAATCTGACGATGGTATTGTATTATGTCAAAGTAGATTCATTGATAAGATATTGGAGGATTTTTCAATGCAAAATTGTAAACCATGTCAGACAATTTTACCTAGTGGATATGTAGAAGCAAATGGTGATGAGTTAGACTTTGATTCTACAACCTATAGGAGAGCTATCGGAAGTCTGTTATATTTGTCTAACAATACAAGACCAGACTTAACATATGCAGTAAGTCATGTTAGTAGAAAATGTCAAGAACCGAAATTCAAAGATTGGAAAGAAGTAAAACACATAATAAGATATGTAAAAGGTACAAAGAATTTGAAGCTTAAATTTGAAAGGAACGAGAGCATTATAAACGTGTATTGTGATGCAGATTGGGGAGCAGACCTGGAGACCAGGAAATCCACAACAGGTTATGTAACTTTACTAGCAGGGGGAGCGATATCATGGTATAGTAAAAGACAGGGTTGTGTAGCAAGATCAACTATGGAAGCTGAATACATGGCTATGGCAGAAGTTACTCGAGAGGTACTGTGGTTAAAAGATATTTTACATGAGTTAAAACAAGACAAACTAATTAAAATTCCATGTACAATATTTGGTGACAATGCTGCTGCAATAAAATTAAGCAGTAATAAAGACATCACCGAAAGGTCAAAGCATATTGACATTATGTTTCACGCATTGATATTAAACCCCTATAGTAGGCTAGATTAGCAGTCTCCTATACCTCCGCACAGGCGCGAGCGTAGCAAATTGAAGACTCAACCGGCCCATTTCAAAATGACGATTTGGTGTTTTAATTTATGCTTTTTTAATGCAATAAAGTATTTTACTGGATTGTTTGATATGGTTTTAGCTTGTGCAGCATGGTATTAAACAAAAGAAACAATACGAAGTGATTGCATAAGGGAATTTAGTAATCATTTGGTGTTAAAGGCTAGTATGCTTACCTGTCAACCTGGCGGCAATCTTGAGAACTATTTGGCCACAAATCGCTCCCATTTGATTAACATGTAAACTGTCATTTTAAGATGGCTTCTAATTGTACCGGAAGTGGACCACCGACTGCTGGTCTAGCCAATTATATAGGATGTCTATGGTTTCACGTGTGTAAAGAGTTAATTGAAAAAGGTGTTATTTTATTTGATTACGTATGTTCGGAAGATAATATCGCTGATTTATTTACTAAGAATTTATCTTGTGTGAAGATAAAGAAACTAAATGAAGTACTTGGATTGAAATGATGGAGAAACAATTTGTATTTACTGATTAATTAATGTCACAAAAGGGGGAGTGTTAATATTATGGTTTATATTTGTAACATTAATTAATGATGTATGTAGTAAGACAACAAATAATTGTAAGTTGTTATTTTGATTACCGGTATTAAGTGTTTGTATTTTTTTTGTTGGTAATACTACTTCCGGCATCTTGAGGTCGTCTGTGGTTCTAATGGCTGATCAAGTCAAGACGAGGTGACACTAATAATTTGTATTTCATCATGTAATTTGTAGTAATAATAAATAGTTCATTCTCAGCAGTACATCGTGTGATTAATAATTCCCAGAAGTGACATGAGGGACATAAATAACAATAGATATTCCTGCCCAAAACTCTTCTATCTCCGTCTTAGTTGGTGTTCCATTTCCTGTTATTTCTTCGGTACTAGATAGTTTTTGGTAAAACTGTTTTTCCTTTTCTTTGAACATTCGGTTTTTTTCTTTTCTAATGCTACATTCTCTATATCTTTTTAATCTCTTAGCAAGAGCACTTACTTTTTGTTTAAGTGTATCCAAATATTCGTGAATGTATTTGTTCAGTGTTTCATGTTTTGTGTGAACCTTGATTCTTTCAAATATATTTTGGCAGTAGAGTACCACATTTTTAGATCGATTACCCATTCGCAATTGTTCCAATCTACCGATATCTTTCCTAAACTCATCGATTCTACCAATTAGTCGCTGTTCCCATTTCGGAATTTTCTTCTCTTGTTTTGTCTTTGAAGAGGTATCAGATTTTACCTTTAAGCCAAAGTATCTAATCACTGCTACAGCTGCACAGTAAATTGCCGCATAAACGTCTGCAAATGATAGTTCGTCTTGTGTGTATGCTGATAAAATATGTGTGTTCATTATGTGTACCGCTGTCTTCATTTCATTTGAATGCTTGGGTTTAGGTATGGTCTTTTGTTTGGTTCTACGTGCGCAAACTCTGACATGGCTGTTGCAAATGCTAAAGCTAGGATGTTCTTTAGATGGATAATGTCAGGTGTATTTTCTAATGCGTTATTCATATCTACCTCTTGTGTTTGATCGTCTAGTCGTTCTGGGTGTCTTGATCTTCTTGAATGGTTTGGCATTTCTAGTGGTTCTGGACGTTCTGGTAGGTCTGGTTGTTCTGGTAGGTCCGGACGTTCTGGTAGGTCTGGACGTTCTGGTATGTCTGGACGTTCTGGTTGGTCTGGTATATCTGGTATAACTGGTAGATCTGGAAGTTGTAGCAGGTATGGCATGACAGGTAATTCTGGAAGTTCTAGTAGTTCTGGTATCAACTGGTCTTCTTCTTCGCTGTCCTCTGTCGATGTAGCGCCGTTATCATCTTGATGTGCTTGTAGTTCGTCTTTCACTTCGCGTCTTATTCTAGTTAATATGTTTACTGGTAACATTTTATTTTTAACTATAATTCTTCTTTGGTCGGCTATTCTCTGCGCACTTACTTCTAACAATGGATATTCACGTATAAACTCTCTATGGAGCTCTTGTCGATAACCTATTAAAACAGTCTCTAATAACGTTACCCTATAAAAGCTACGCATCACACACATGTTCATATCTTCTGTCCATTTGATGCGCTGCCTCATTTTTCCAGCTTTGGTGGTCTGAAGTGAATTAACCGCAGAAACTTCCATTGTCTGTTTATTTCCCTATAAATCTTGGTTCCAAAATGTTCACTATCGGTCAAAGTCACCAACTAGTTAATTGTAAGTAATCGCCCAAATGCACTAAAGAGAATTACGCAAACACTTTTTCTCAATGATTCATCATTGCAGGTCGGTGTGACCCGTGCTCGCTTTGGTCAACCTTTGCCATTTTTCTTTTGAAAATCTTTTCATTGGTATTTGACGAATAAGAAGCCTTTCATCTTCCTTCGACCTTTGGCTACAAATAATTACCACGGTGCCTACTTAAATATGCTAAATTATTATACTATTTTAGATATATTACTTGTTATGTTAAAATAATGCCTTAAAGAATTATGCTAACACTTGTCAAAATTACAAATTCACTGTTGGTCATTGCTTTACAGCCTTTTGTTTGATAAACAGCGATTTAAAACTACAATCTTTCGATTCTAAAAAATTCACGCCCTTCAATGCTAATTTATACTATCTAGATATATACCTGTGAAAGTTCAAAAATTTAAATGATATGCTGTATGTCACCAATAGAAATTTAACCAGCAAACCTATCTCACACTTAACTCTTGGTAAATACAACAATCTATTCTTTTATGATTTATTATATATCAAATTTAAATTTGGATAATTTTGTATTAAATTTACCTTTTCATTGTCTTGTACAAAATTGTTCTTTTTTATATTATTTATTTTATTTTGATTATTATTTATATTATTTATTATTATATTATTATTAATTAATTATTATTGAAGAGAAATTATAACATTGACGGGATGTTTCGTCGCGTCGTGGTGGTGAATAACTTACATTATTCTTGATTTCCCTACGTAGCGTCCTCACTGTGGAAGACATTTTCAAGGGATTGCTGGTCATTCGTTTGTTTGCCTCTGTTGCAAACGTTCACTTCTTCTTGGAACTGCCAGGATGGCGGTGGACGGCTCTAGTTGTTGTTGTTGTTGTTGTGGTGGTGGTTGAGGTGGTTGTGGAGGTGGTGGTAGTGGTGTAGGTTGGTCTTGTGGATGAAGATGCTGTTGATGCTGTTGTTGATCTGGTGGTAGTTCTTGGTTTGATCGCATTTTCTCTGCTGAGAGGTGAATGCTCGATCACTAGTTGAGCCATAACTCATTCTTGGCAATTAATTATTTCGTTATCATTCAAATTTTCACAAAAGAATCTCATGCCTTGAGTCAGCCATATTGTCTATGGCATGCTTAGCAATTGCAGACAATTCGACGTGACCCTTGTTACAATGGTTTTTATGTTCTTTTACCCTTGTTGCCACTGTCCTTAAAGTCTGGCCTACATAGCTACAGCCACACTTGCAAGGGATTTTATAAACTCCACTTCCGGCTAGATGTACTGGGTCCTTTGGCGATCTCAACATGGTAGAAATTTTATTTGTAGGCTTAAATACTGTCTTGATGTCTAGCTTTCCAAGATAACGTGCTATGCGATCAGTAGTAAATTTCACATATGGCAGGGAAGCGAGTTTCGGGAGTCAATTGAAATTTCGAAAACACCTTACAATATGAATGGAGATGTAGGTGGCTACAAACTTAGTGATTCGTGGATTCCTGCCATTAATTTAATTAATCACCTCTCAGCAGAGAAAATGCGATCAAACCAAGAACTACCACCAGATCAACAACAGCATCAACAGCATCTTCATCCACAAGACCAACCTACACCACTACCACCACCTCCACAACCACCTCAACCACCACCACAACAACAACAACAACAACTAGAGCCGTCCACCGCCATCCTGGCAGTTCCAAGAAGAAGTGAACGTTTGCAACAGAGGCAAACAAACGAATGACCAGCAATCCCTTGAAAATGTCTTCCACAGTGAGGACGCTACGTCGGGAAATCAAGAATAATGTAAGTTATTCACCACCACGACGCGACGAAACATCCCGTCAATGTTATAATTTCTCTTCAATTATATCGGGTCGCGAAAGCATAACTTGTGAATTATTATTATTATTATTATTATTATTATTATAATTTTTATTATTATTATTATTATTATTATTTTTTTTTATTATTATTATTATTATTATTATTATTAGCACAATGTATGCTAAATAAGTAAAATCTTACTGGAAGTCATAAAGTAGGGACGCCATTTTAGGGTCTCCTGTAAAACTCCGTTATCGTCATGTTCATTAGCGTGTGAAATATTTTGTGCGTATTTATAACAAGTCAGTCTTAAAATAACAGACAAAATATTGTTTTGTCTTTTTAAATCTACATTTTTAATTTTTTTTTTTTTACAATATGTAAAACAAAATATTGTTTTGTCTTTTTAAATCTACATTTTTGATTTTTTTTTACAATATGTAAAACCTTATCGCTACAAATATGAATAAAGTATTATGCCAAAAATCGGTTAGAAACTCCGTAAAAAAATCAAAATTCAAAATTCGTATCTCACTGTAGGACATTCTATGAAAACCACATTTTTAGGCTGCCCCGAAAATTGATTCTTACACTTGTGCCCGTACGGTTTGATTTATTACTCAAACTACCAGATTTGAAACTTGCGTTGAAATTTTAAACAACTTACCAGTCTTGTCTTGACCTCAGTCGAGTCAACATCGTGCGCGCTATGTCCTGCCAGTGAACCGTACAACAGTTCGCGAGTGATGTGCGTAGAATGTGCGTAGAAAGAATTTTTCCTCCGATGCTATTCAGTGCTTAATAATGGACAGTCAATTATGGCATTTTTGAAGAAATGCCAACAATGGAAAAACCTAAATTCTGGGTAAATGCAAAATCCGATTTCGCAGACTTGATTTTCTAAATACTAATGGAAGCTTTCATGAACCCCGTACAAAATTTATTTTGTATTTTAATCGATTTCTTACGGATTTACCGGGCATTGTTTGATGCTGGGCGTGAAAATTAGGAAATTAGCTTGTACTCCAATAAGCAATGTATAAACCACGATTTTGTGACGTAACCTTTGCCCCTACCAAAACTTTAGAAAACACCTTTTGTGTAGGAAATTAAATGGGGAATATTTTTGCCATTGAGACATTTTGTCTATCTCCAACCAATTTGGATATATTCGAGAACAAACACTTTTTGGCCGCCATTTTCCAATGTGGCGGCCGAAGCTCAAGTCCGATTGTAGGTGAGTTTTAGTATGTTGATAAGTATTATATAAGGAAGGTCTCTGCAAAAATTCAGCGACATCGCAATTATTTCCTCCAAAAATTCTTATTTGACAGGATTAATATGCAAGCGTCATTTAAATATAACATTCGCTTGTGTAGTTCCGTTACCATGGGGTCGTCATTCCGTTATCGAAAAAGTACCTAAAAACAGTTCAAATATCAACCAAAACGCCCAACATCTTTAAAGCTTTTCAATAATTTGCATTTGACCATGAGTTAGATTAAACCACACGCAAGTATTACTAATGAAATCACCTCGCATCATCATAAATGTATTATTTGATCGAATAGGTGAGTTGACACTCGACTACAAAACCACCAATTTATTAGGCAATGTTACTAAAAAGGCTATTTGACGCTTATTCTTAGAAAATGTGTCAAAGACTCTGTGTGAAAATGTACCCAAGGTGTTAAAATCTTATTTTCATCCTAATTCGTAATATTAGGATAATTTTGAACAAAACGAGTCATCACACGATAGACTTTCGTTAATATTGAGTAAACTTTTGAAAATGGGGTCAAAGTCCATTGAGTGAAACTGTACCTAAGGTGCTAAAAAACATTATTTATCCTTGTTCTTATTATTGGCATAATTTTGCACAAAACGAGTGGTCACACGATACACTTTCGTTAAAATTAAGTGAATTTGTTAAAATGGGATCAAAGTCCATTGAGTAAAAATGTACCCAAGGCATTACAAAATCTTGTTTTCGTCCTTATTCGTAATATTAGGAAAATTTATGACAAAAAGAGTGGTCGCACGATACACTTTCGTAATATTGAGGAAATTTATGAAAATGGGAAAAAGGCGCATAATCTGATCAGATTTACATATTATTTACTACAATTTAGAAATTAAAAAAGTCCGCCCCAACCGGGAATCGAACCACGGATCTCCCGCATGCATGTAGTAAATAATATCAATTACACCTACGGGAGTGTTTCCCGACTAAACAAATCGAGAAAAGATTTACATAATATGGTGAAATTTTAATTTTTTAAATTAAAGTTTAGACCTTAATCTACAATACACATTGATATGGCGTTCTAAATATAATAATTAAATACGGATTTCTTTATTTTAGTTTTATCAACCCCTTTTAGTACATCCCCCTTTCTCCCATAAGCAAGCAACTTTTTTGAGGGCTCCTCGGGCCAATTTTTTAGATCATTCTTCTGAGTGTTTTAGACAAAATTCACGGCCCTATCACTTAGCCCGTGACTGGTAGGCTAATCCTCCCAGTACAGTGGGTAAATATGTGAAAAAAAGACAAAGGGTGCAAAATCTGGTTAGATATACATATATGGTGATATATATATATTTTTTTTATTAAAATTTGGACTTTTATCTACAATAGGTAGAGGTGCGTGTATAAAGCATTTTCAAGTGTCATTTTATAGCGTTTTTTAGCATCTCTTTTTTTGGCTAATTTCAAAACCTTATGTAAGAACTTTTTTCAGATATTTAATTTGAAATTTGGTCATCAAGGTTGAAACAATACCAACTGACTAAAGATGTGTATAAACAAATTACAGATACTATGTAAAATAAAATAAAATAGGACTTGAAAACCTTAGTTTTAAGTGAAAATATAGCGCTTTGTAGCATCTATTCACAAAACGCTATTTTCACGTACCTCTAACAATAGGTAATAGTTTTATAATCTTAGGATCAAATTTAGTTTGATTTTTGAATTTTTGAATATTTGAAAAATGCCATTTTTTCACCCCCTTCCACCCCCTTAACCAGATGGATTTTTTCATGGCTCCTCGAGGCAATTTTCTTATAATATTGTTCTGAGTATGCAATCCAAAATTCATCCCTCTACCACAAAACCCCTAATTGTCAGGCTAATCCGCCTAGCTACAAGTCAAACGGAATCTAACGCTCTGCGCGCTGAGGGCGGCTCAAATGTGAAACTAATATAAGCACTGCACGCTAAATACGGTCAGTTGATTATCGATATGCAGTGACAATGCAATAATTAAAACAACAGACGAAACGTCAAACTTCAATTTTATTTCAATTATATAAGCCCAGGGCCCTAGCCTTTTAAAACGATTTACTTTTGATTTATTATTGTAGTATAAAGTGTTGCGCTGGCGTCGCTGACATTTTCGTGCGAAATTAATCGAGATATGGGTTATTTAAGCCTTATGGACATAAGTGTAGCCTAGGCCCAAGGCCACAATACAGTTTTCAGACGTAAGTACGCCCTTGGCATTTAAATTGAAATAGTAAACAATACATTGTGTCGGCCTAGGTTCTAGGCTTAGGTCTACTACATCAGAAATATCCTAATCAATAAAGAGAGTTTACTTTATGCGAAAACATTCGCCAACATTCATCGTATTTAATATTTTGACGTTTCCGCCATTTGTCGCCATCGACTGTTGATTACTAGTAGAAAAGTGACGTAGTTTTATTGAAGAAGTTCCATCAATCGTCACACAGAGTCGCGCGGAACGTTAGATTCCATACGCCAAAAACCGACTTTTTATTTAACCCAGGTCGGTATAGGGAGTTGGAGGACCTCCCCAAAGAAGAAACTACTTTATCGACTCTGCTATAACTTAATGAGGCCAAACAAAGCCGCACTAAGGTTAGTACTCATCTACTGCAGTTTCAGTGTGGTTGCACGAAGGTGATGAGCAGGCTCCTGAGTCCCACTGGTCCTAAGTTTAGTGTCTCTGGTCACAGACAACAGACTGTCTAGTCCTCCTCTAAGCATAGTAAGTCCTCGTTTATCAAGCTAGAATGGCCTGGTGGCTGGTTGTCCTCCATGCAGGATGATGTAAAACGCGAGTAATCGGTAGTGTTCCAATGGATAATCCGCGTTCCTCCAGTTCGACTCCCACTCGATGTTGTTTCTTATCGCGCGCGATATAATTGTTGCATCATCAGCGACCGCGTGGTCTCCGTCCGCGGCGAGCGAAGCGCAACTCCACGTGCGTGCAGGCGATGACGTCACTGCCCCCAACTATATTGCCGAACACATCGCAACCGACCTTCGGGAAACTTCCGAAAATGTCCGATCGTCGTCTTACGTTAGCGGCTAATCCCAGGCGCCAGGACGCTATCAGCCAAAGCCGAAGTTAAAAAAAAGGTCCAATATGGCGGACTCGGGTGTCCTGGGCGAGAATTCCCGAACGACGCGTGGCTTGTATCCAAAATCTAATCACCACATGTAAAATTTGCCGCTTTCACCAATTTTTTACATATCTTATTATGTGTTTTACTTCTTTCCAATCTTTGAATTTTGGTTCTTGACATTTTCTACTAACATGACTTACTGCATATGTTAAGTCTGGTCTTGTATTGTTAGACAAATATAACAGACTTCCGATAGCTCTCTTATAGGTTGTAGAATCAAAGTCTAACTCATCATCATTTGCTTCTACATATCCACTAGGTTAAATTGTCTGACATGGTTTACAATTTTGCATTGAAAAATCCTCCAATATCTTATCAATGAATCTACTTTGACATAATACAATACCATCGTCAGATTGGTAGATTTGATTTGACAGCAAATTAGTGGCATTTCCCAAATCCTTAATTTCCAGTTCAACTGACAATTCTGACTTTACTATCACAACTTATTGCTCTTCTCCAATGATAACTATATCGTCTACATACAATCCCATGATTACATTTCCCCTTATGTCTACACATGGTTCTTTTATAAACCTTTCAAATCCTAACTTTCTTAGAATTTTGTCTGCATGTACATTCCAGTCTTTGCTAGAGTTTGGTAGCCCGTAAATACTCCTTTTCAATTCACAAACAAAGTTTTTCCTATCTCTTTCTTCAAACATTTCTGGTTGATCCATAAACACACTACATCCAATGTCACTATGTAAAATGCACTATTTACATCTATATGTTCTACCTTCCATTTGTTTTGAGCTGCAATCGCTATCAGTAATCGTAACGATTTCCTCTTTATTACATGACTGAAAAGTCTCCTCATTATTCATGTGCATTTCTTTCTTGAACCCTTTTGCTACTAACCTTGCTTTATGCCTCACTATTTCTCCTATCTCATTGCATTTTGTTTTTAATACCCATTTGCATCCTATCACTGTCACATGTTCTGGTCTTTCAATGATGTCACATACATTTTACCATTCTATTCTCATAGCATTTTTCCATTATTTTGCATCTGACCCCGACATCGCTTCTGCTATTGTTTCCGGTTCTAACTTACAAGCATTACAAACTGATGTCAACTGATTTGTTGCAAAAACCGCAAACATTTGCTTTCCTCTCTCTACCTGATCTACGCAAATCTTCCTCTTGCACTAATGTTCAACATTAGGTGTTTCAACTGAGTCTATATCTACTCTTTCCCTAATTACTTCTTCATTTTCTAGTTCTAATTCTGGTTCTCCCTCTAATGTTTTTATATCTATTTCTTCAACTATAATTTCATCCGATAACTCTATTGCATCATAAAACTCAAGTTTCTCTCCCGTTTCTATGATTTTACTACATTTAAATGGAAAAATATTTCCCTCAAATATAACACTCCTTCTTACAATCATTATTTTTCTTTCTTAGCTCCATAATCTGTAACCATCTTTAGTTCCTGTCTCGTAACCCACCACTACACATTCTTCTGCTCTAGATTCGAGTTTACCAGCATTTTCTCTAATCGCCCATGCCTTACAACCAAATACTTTGATTTTCCCAACTTCCTCTTCATCAAGTATCTTTGCCCACCACAATTCAAAAGGTATTTGAAAACCTATCGCTGCTGATGGCACTCTATTTTTCACATACACTGCTGTCATTACAGCTTCTCCCCAAAATTCCTTCGGAACACCAGATTGAAAAATCATGCATCTCACTGTATCAAATATTGTACGATTTTTCCTCTTTGCTATAATCCATTCTGTTGAGGACAGTATGGAACCGACCTTCTGTGCTCAATACCCGAGTCAATGAAGATTTTTATTCATATACTCCGTTCCATTATCGAATTGAAGAACCTTGATTTCCCTTTTATGCAATTTTTCAGCATTTGCCTGAAATTTGTTGAATGTTGCTGGCACTTCAGCTTTAGTTTTTAAGCATTCAACCATAGCATATCTAGACCATTCATCAAAGAATGTAACAACATATTGAAATCCTCCCTTTGATGTTGGACTTATTTTCCCTATTATATACGAGTGTATTCCCTTAAATACTTTCTCTGCATTATGTTGACTGGTCCTAGTCTTTGGAACTCCTTTGTTGCACATTTTCCCTTATACACATACTGAGCAATCTATCATTCTATCATCTCGATTCAACTTTAGTAGGCTATAGGAAATTTTAAACTATGCTTCCTAATGTACATTCTTATCTCTCATGCCATACTTTTACGTCATTAGCACATTTTAAAGCTATACTATTTACTGTACATTTTTCTCCCTTTACTACTAAATTACATCAACGTCATTTAATTTGACCATGTTTTCAGTTTGAATTACATACACATCATTACTACCTCTTATAGCAGTAAATACTATTTCATCTCTTTTTGTGTCCCATACATTTGCCTTGCCTTTTGAAAATCCTAACATGAATCCCTTGGTAGTTAGTTTTCCTACTGAAATCAAGTTTGTTCCCAATTAGGCACATACAAAACATTTTGAAAACGAATTTCCCATCCCGTTTCGATTTTCACTACTACAGTTCCTATCCCTTTGATTTCTAGCTTACTATTGTCACCAATCTCTACATTACCATCTATTTTCTCATTTATTTCAACAAATAACTCTCTACATGATGTCATGTGATGAGATGCACATGAATCAAGTTACCAGTTACCTTTCATAGTGCGTCCTATACTTGCATTCATGCATATCACTTTATCCCCTATATCCGCCACTTCTGCCGTTGAAGCCCTGGCATTATTGTTCACCGCGTTATTATCTCGATGCTGAATGTCTTTTGTAGTTGCATTGCAGTCCCTAGCTAGATGTCCCCATCTTCCACAATTGTTACATTTTATCCCATTTCTACAGTACTTTGACACATGTCCCGCTTGACCACAATTATTGTAGCACTTGTATGTTTTCTCTTCATTTGGTTTCACTTGTTTTTCACTGAAATGTCTATTCTTGATGTCTCGATTATCTGAAGTTCTTTCCCATTTCTTCTGCGTCTCTTGTCTTGTGTCTCGCCCATTGAACTGCTTTCTTGCTACAAAATTAGCTTGTACTTCATCTTCTTTCTTAATTCCTTCAACTCTTTTATTCCTTCTCTCTTCAGTCAGCAACTTCCTTTTTACTTCAACTGTGTTTACATCTTGATTGTCCTCTAAACTGCGAACCACTCCATCGTAATCATCAAGCGGTAACCCGGCTAGCATTATCATTGCTAAACAGGTGTCTGTTAAGTTAATGCCTCCTCTTATAAGCTTCCTGTTCAAGCTTTGAATTTTAGACAATAATTCATTCATAGGTAGCTCCGGAGTATTCTTTATACTTAGCATTTCTTTCAAAGTTATCACACAGTGTAGCACCGTAAAAGTGTTGTATAAATTCCCCAATGTCATCCAAATCTCACTGGCTGGTGAAATGTCACCAATGTCTTCCAGAATTGAGTGTTTCACCACGGAAAAAATAAAAGCACGAGCTTTTCTGTTGATGCGCGCTTGCTCATCATTCAATTGTCTCACTTGTAAATCTTCAAAACCTGGCTACACCGCATTCCAGCAGTTCCTGTTGACTAATTCAGCTTCTGTCCTTATGGACCATGAATGATATCCTCTCCTCTTAACATCACTATCTTCTTGTTTCAAAATCTTCCGCCATTTTGTCTCTTTTGTTTACGAATATTTATAATTAGCGAAATTTAGTGTTTTTAAATTGAGTTGGCACTTCTAAAAATACAACTGTAGCGATTTTTGCTATCTGTAGAATTTATGTTGGCATGCCTGAATGTTACATTGCGTCCGCCATTTGTGCTTCTCACTTCACGCAGGTTCTCCACAATAAATCTTCTAATTTCTCCTAATGTCCCGTATCTTCTTGTGTCCCTAGTGTCATTATTGTCTCTACTTGCATATTTAGTGTCCGTAGAGTCTCTGTTATCCCTGCTTACGTATTTCACATCATTTCGCACGCACGGCTAGACTAGTTGTATTGGTAGGATTTGTCTTGGCTTAGACCACGCAATTTGTACTCCGTTCATCTCGCGTACTATTCCCGTTTCTCGCATTGGTGCTTCTTCACGTTCTGGGCACATGACCTATTTTATTCGTGTCCCTCATGTCACTTCTGGGAATTATTAATCACACGAGTACTGAGAATGAACTATTTATTAATACTACAATTACATGATGAAATACAAATGATAAGTGTCACCTCGTCTTGACTTGATCAGCCATTAGAACCACACACAATCTCCAAGATGCCGGAAGTAGTATACAAAAAAAAAATACAAATACTTAATAATCAAAATAACAACTTTCAATTATTTGTTGTCTTACTATACGCACATCATAAATAAATGTTACAAAACAAATGCAAACAATAATATTAACAGAAGGTTCCTATGCTTTCCTTTTTGTTGTAACTCCTCCACGTGATGATTGGTGTTTTCAAAGAGGATACATTCGTTTTCATATATATTCACTACACCATTATTCCGATCTCCATGAAACTAGGCACATATATGCAAATTTTCACGAGGAAGGTTTCTATGCTATCCATTTTGTTGTAACTCTTCCACGTGGTGATCGGTGCCTGCAAAGAGGACTCACCAATGAATTGACTTCGACACCGTAAGGGGTCTGGTATACGTCGCAGCAACGCGCGGCGCGTAATCTAGTTAACCAATAAATTATTCTAGCACGCGACTCTATGCAAGACAAGAACTCAGAACTCCCGTCTGGGCCCGGGGTAGAATTTGCCCAGAGTGTGGCTCTGCTAATCGTAAAAGGGGATTCAAGAGCAAAAGTCCACCTCGCAAACATCAGCTAGTACGAAGAGTAGTGTTTATCTCCCAGAAACTGGAGGAAATCTCTGTCAATCGTCGTCGGGGACACCACCCTCTTCCCTTGACGACCTCCCCGACGACGATGACAATGACATTACGAACGATGACAAAGACGATGACGACCGCGACGTGAGAACCCCCTTTCTCCATCTCCCTCTACCCGTGGCTGGTAGGCCTACTGACCAACATGGTCCCCTCCTCATTATATCCCCTAAGCTGGAGTGGTGCATTATGACCTTAAAGCTGTGTTTAGACGGTTCAATGTTTCCTTCAATGCCTTGAATTCAAGGGTTTAATTCAATACTTTTGTATTCAATGGCTCTGTTTACATGGTTCAAGTTCTTGATTCAACCCCTTGAGCGGTGGGTTGAATTCAACCCGTTTCGTTTAGAGCATGTCCTAATTTCGTTCAAGCTTGAAGGAAACCAACCAATTAGGATTCTTGTTGGATCTGACGTCACACAGTGCGCGCGCAAGTGCTTCTGCGAGGCTCTAGGTTTTGTTTTGGTCTTTGGAGGATATAAGCAATTTGCACGTTTCCCGACAAACTTTCAAAACAACTGAGTGTATAGTCGTACCGCCAGTACTATTTATAACTCCATGGTCGTACGACGTACGGTCAGCCGTATAACTAGTGCAAAACTGGTCGTACGGTCCTCGACGATACACGTAACTAGGCCAATAGCTTCGAGCATCACAGTCCAGCGTGGCAGAGTGGTAGCGCGTCTGCGCTCTGAACGAAGGGTCGGCGGTTCAAGTTTTCGTTAGGTCGTTTTTTTTAACATTCTATTTAGGTTCCATTGTTTTTCTGCAAATGATTGCACTACATTTGGCAGGAACTTCATGGTCCCCAAAACAATTTTTGCTGAGGAAAGTAGGTTAGAATAAATAATTACTATTAGATCTTCCTATAGTACACCTACATCTTCAGCAATCATTCTGATTTCTGAGTTGATGTTTACTGTTTAGGCCCTACCTGTCACATTGATCTGTCAGCTGTAATATTTTACACGGCTGTGACTTACCTCCAATTTCAAGGACCGTGTAAATGGACGTTCAATGTTTCCTTCAAGTACCTGTTCAAGCCATTGAATTCAATTCCTTGAATTCAAGACATTGAATGAAACATTGAACCGTCTAAACATAGCTTAAGTTTGACGTGCCCTTAAGAGGTATAGTGCTAACTTTTTCCCGCGCATTTCTAGAAAGTTACGCTCTTGCGGGGAGCGGGAAGGGAGGGAGATAGGCGTGAACAAATACTCATCCCCACCGCAAAAAACATGGCAGTAACGAAAGCCGAAGAGGGGTGCACCATATCTAATTTATTGCTTGCCCGACTCACTCGTTTAACGATAACTCTTGTCAAGGCCAACGCAACTTACATTCTGCAACGTACTAGCTAGATGCATACCCCTATGCATACTTGCGAAGATAATATCAATCCAGTTGTAATCCTATCCGAAAGTTCTTTCTGGTGTATGGAAATGAATAACAGTATGTTATTAGAATTTAGAATTGTATATTTACACAGTACGCCATCAAAATTTGTATTTCTCCCGTGACAATTAAATACTTAATTTCATTAGGATTGACAGTTGAATAACGGTTTTATGTACAAGTGACAATGCAATATAAGAAAATAACACTATCAAAATATAAACAGCCTAAACACTAATTATCTAAATACAATAAGGTTTTATTATAATTCTTTTACAGGCAAATAATTAACAATTAACTATAGAAGGGCCTTCAAAGTCCAACTCGCTACCTTCCCGTGGTTTGGCCTGTGAGTAGGGGAGTAGTGTATTCCCCAAAACTAGGGCGAGCTCTGGCAAGTTGGGGTGCGTGTTGCAAAGAGAGCTCTCGCGCAACTTTTTAACACACCTTTCTTCATTCACACAGCCTTACTCATATTTATTTTCTTCTTTCACTTTTTTCGTCTCCATACTTGCCGGCCCTCTCTGCAACGAGCACTCCTCCGTTCCCACCCAGTTAAACCCATCCTATCCAACATCCTCACTCCTTCCCATTAATCCCCATCGTCTTCCCTTACGTTCCACCCATTGGAAAGAAGAAAACATGGTGGTAATCCACAATTAAGGAAAAAGACAATTTAGAAGATTCCAATACAATTGACATGGGCACTGATAACTCTAGTGTTGAGTGCCCTAAAACAACATTAACTAACTAACTAACTAACTCAAGAAACTTGACAACAATCACCTACAACTACGTGCGTACAAAAAGCAATTCTTTGGGCAGTAAATTAAAAAAAATGTATTTAGAATCTACTCACTCAGTTATATAACTGATTTTCAGTGGGGGACTTTAAATCAAAGCGACCAAGCCAAGGGTTGGCTTGGTGTAGGCCCCAACGCAATCGACGAGCAAACACAAAATTACATAATTTTGTACATTGGTATTACAATCTCTATTAATACGGTAAAACTTTACAAAACTTTACCTAATTTAACAAACAATAATTTTGCAATGAAACTTGAAAAAGTAATGAGATCCCACACATTAAAAAAACTTAGTAATCATTGGACAGAAATAGTCAACCAAAGAAGCTCATCCATCAACGCGACTGGAAAATGCGTACGCGGAGCGACCTATAGTTTAAAGAAATCCCGTTCTCATGTCCCAGATTTTTAAAAGCTGACCTTCGCCCTATTCGCCATTAAAAGTAATAAGAGATCGCGCCACCGTCGCGCGGATTCTTGCAATATGGATGAAGGTTTGGGGGTTCGCTTCTGTTTACTACGCGCTGGCGTATGGAAATCATCAGTCTTTTAAAGCGACAACGACACATGTTTATGTCTGACTCTGACAACAATTATAATAATAATATATGCTTCTGATATTAAGCTTAAGAAGAAATGGTTAAATTGGCGATTCTCGTTATATAATGGGTTTGGTGTGTCATGCAGATGATAAAGTTTTTCGTTGATTTTTGTGCCTGCATTTTGCACTCGTAACATAGCATTCTATGTTTTTCCAACTGACAACATATAAAGCTACACGTGAGTGGTAAACGGCAAAACAAATGTGGTAGTATAATAATTATACCCTGCCCCCTCACACACACAGAAAGACATTAATTGTTAATAATCACATCAAAATCTTGTATCATTGTTTCATTTGGTGGCTTACTGAACGATTTGTAATACATAATTGATTATATACATTGAATTCAATATATTATATTCTAGCACTGACCTGCAGTGAGTGTATATCTTACCCACAAATTGGGGTCTTTTACATACAGTGTTATATTGATGAAGACTAGAAATAAGAGAAAGTAGGAACTAAACTAAGTAAAGTAAATTGAAACATAGTGTGGTAAAATAATTAGTAATAGGCCTAATGTCATGCAATGTCATGTGTAATACAATAATGAATAATAATAATATGTAACTGACAGTAACATAATTATGTATTATGTATGAAAATTTGAAAATGTTAAGCCAACACATTGCGTGGAAATAAGAAGATAATGAAATCATACAATGGTTTAGGTAGACACATGTCTTAATAGTGTTTTGAATAATATTTTAAAAATTACGGTATGGCTACACTTAATTTTTACGGCATTGATCCATCAACCATACTTGGATCAATTGTTTATATTTACTTATGGAGTTTGATTGCTTAATTTTTAACGAAAATGTTACATAGTTGATATCCTTTGAATCCCAACATATTCTTAATTAAAAACATGTGGAGAGTGGTAGGGCTTGGTTGCCTAAGTACCCTACATACATGCATGGTCGTAAATTGTATTCAGTTTCAAATATTATCATGGTGTCACAATGGCGATATTATTACGCAAAGGTCACCAAATAAGGACTTGAATTCTTCATAGATCCCCGGGGCCTTTGTATATGTTGTACTTTTATACCAGGAGACTGTAAAAGGTTTGACGTAAAATATCATGAACAATATCGCCATTGTAAATCATTTTTAAATGAACAGGATAAACGTTAAATAAACAAATAAAATAAATACATAAATACATATTATTATGAGTATGACATGTCGTCAAATTCGTCAATAAAATCAAATGATGAAAGCCCGCAATCCTCAACATTTTGTCACCTCATTGACTTGCAAAATTAAACGTTTTCAAGATCAATAGATATATTGAGACGTCATTTTTTACTCTATTACAGTATTCTTGATTATAGCAAACATCAATATTGTGGACTGTTGCATGTATTTATATCGCCAACAGTCCCAAAACTAATGCAATCGTAATACAAATCTGTGGGAAAAAGCATACGCGCGGTAGAAGTTACCCCCAAACCTCCAGTTGAGCGCTTCTCCGCCAGAGCGCATATCTGCAACTTTTAGAGGCGAATAACGTCATAAACCAAGACAAGAGTATTTGTTGCTCTACAGTGTGTTATCGAATCTATTTATTAAATACAGAGGTGGAGGTTCTCGGTTTGAACCCTAGTCGGGCAAAGTTTAAATTGTTTTACTTCAATTCAGTTAAATGTTTACGCTTTGTGTTATCTAGTAATTACACAATCACTCTTTCATAGTTGTTCTGAATCGGCCTTGTTGATTCTGGCGTTGATACGCGGGTGTTCGCGCTGTCCATACCACTGATTGCTAATTTGCTATAAAAATATCGATCTTTGGTTGGTTATATATCGCTTACTCGTCGATTGCGTCGGGGTCTACAAGGTTGGCTTGGTTGCTTTGGTTTTAGCTCCCCCACTGAAAATCAGTTTGTTTTACATCGGAAGTGCAGGTGTGTACGCAGGATTTTTTACAGGAGACAAATAATTTTGTATTGTCCCAACTTGTGCTCATACAATTCTAGAAATGGAAATGGGGGAATGGGGGAATGTCGGGATGGCAGCAGGAGCGAAGCCGTTTCGCGAAGACAATTAAACAACAGCGCCGCAAGCGCAGGCGCAGGCGTTTAAAAAAGTAGTGGGCTTAATGCATTCCGAAATAATGTAGTTTTTGTAGAAATTTGAAAACCATCAAAAACGATACAAACACTGACTATATTGAAATTTCGGGGGGGGGGGGGGAAGTTCCCCCTCCAGATACTAGCGTTATCGAATTTGGTGTGTTGTGTGTTGAGTGTGTGTGAAATTGCAGTCTTGTTTATACGATAAATTCTATAATACTAAAATACTTACTACTAAATCTATAATACTTCACAAACGACAAAATATTTGTTGCGAAGTTATATTTAAAAACTTGTAACTATTACAAAAACCATATTTCACAATAACTGATCATGTCATTAAGTCATTTCCAAAGTCAATCACATAGTAATTCTTATTCTCTTGTTTTATAAAGCGACGTCATCGCCTTCTGGAGCCCACAAAACAATTACAGCTCCACTGTGAGTGGAATGTTTATGATAGTGAGAAATCGGATATTCAGTCGGCCAATGACCAATCTTATCCATAAATATATATGTATGAGCAGCAATCAAAATAAATTAGATACGTTTCACTAAGTGGTACAAAATAAGATACATTGCTCGAACTATCGGCTAGTGACGTGGCGTGATGTGGCGTAGTGGGTGCGATCGGCGGGTTCAAGGTCACGCGTGTACAACTGAACTATTTTGCTAATAGCTACTTGACTATTGATGTGAATTGCGTAAATGTTATTTGCAGGACACATAGAGATGGGTATCAAAAGACTCGTCTTGAAGTCAGGAACAAGAATAAAGACGTTTCAACCACGGAAAATGATTAAGGTGGTAGATAATGGGGTCCAAAGGCACGTGCTCACGGCATCAATGCTTTTGCTAAGATGTAATATATTGTTTTCATACGACCATTGAAATACATAAAATAACGTATTCGTTTTACAGTCTACTTTATATGTAACAACTAATAACTGATTTTCAGTGGGCCAAGCCAATCCTTCGGCACCGACGCATGAACATGCGCCAACGAAAGATCGGTGGACCCGTGTGAGACGCCAGAATCAACAAGATTGCATATGATCAATTATAGAATTTATTATGTGTGATCAAATAGAATAAGTTTTATCTACATCCAGCGAGAAACGTAGACATAATAGTAATTCGTACATTACGTTACGTCTAATTATGACAACAATTATCGAAATGTCTGTCCTATAGATATGATCAAGACAGCCGACGAGTCCTATCAAACGATTTTAATTTTCTTGCTATTATCATGATAAAGAACGATACACTATACATAAAAAAAAATGAAAGTAGTAGTTTAGAAATCATCATCATAAAAATCAACAGATTGCGACCATACGACCATGGAAATACATAAAATAACGTATTCGTTTTACAGTCAACTTTATGTTATCATCTTTAAATAATTGCTCTACCCTGAAACTCACGTATACCGCTGGTTAGAGCAGATGGAGGGTTCGAAAGCTACTGTAACGGCTTCGTTCTCCTTGACGTCTGCTCGGCAGTCCGGGTTAGTGGAGGAACCTATATGACTGTCAAAGTTACACCGTCCTGTCGGATGGGACGTTAAGCCGTTGGTCCCCTTGGTACTTTTCGAAAGGAGTAGGCTATGTACCGGTACCGGGTTTCCCCTCCTCTCTTCTGTTCATATTTCATCCTCATCTATCACCACTCATCGTCTCGATTAGCCAAAGTGCATAAATATGAGACGTTAAGCAATATTCAATCAATCATTCAATTTAAATAATTAAATTTACTTCTTTCGGTTTACCACGTATATTGTTTATTTAATCCGACGTTTCGACTGGATTTCACCAATCTTTGTCAAAGACAGTAAAGCAACTCAAGTAAAAAACCCAATATACAAAAACACTTCAAGAGGGAAACGAAACAAAAACACAAACACCCTGGCGTTTCGATCAAAATCAATTGCTGACAAGGATAGTTTAAATGTTGAGATGCATAACCTTAAGGATGCTCTTCTCCGGAATGGATTTTCTACTGTTAGCATATATAATGCATTTAATCGTGTACCCAATAAAACGCAAGCGAATGTTGATGATGAAACTGTGAAACCACGAAAAGTAACATTTTTGCCCTACATGAGAGGCACTACTGATCGAGTTAGCAAGATCTTGTCTGGGCATGAGGTGAAAACTGTATTCCTACCACACAGGAAGGTTAGTTCATTTTTAAGATCACCAAAGGACGCCATACCATTGGAAATCCATGGTGTGTACGAAATTCCCTGCGGATCATGTGAAAAAACGTATGTGGGGCAGACTGGAAGAAAAATCTCCCAACGTCGACAGGAACACTAACTCTCAGTAGAAAAGAATGAACCAAGATAAGCTCTTGCACAACACGTGGCAGATCAGGGACATGCTATTAATTTTGAGGGTACAAGAGTAATTGCTTCTACGGACCGTATTCATTCCAGGATTATAAGGTAAGCAATAGAAATTGAGAAGAGGCCTCATAGTTTAAACAAAAGGGATGATGGAAAACGCCTACCTCAGACTTGGAAGTCCATCATAAACCTTTGCCATAAACCAAGAACATTAACGCATACTCCTCCTCCTCCTCCTACTGCTACTCCTCCTGCTGTAAGTCTACGACCCGTAACAAGAAGTCAGACTAACCATACTGGTCAAAATATTCACAAAACCGTGCTACCTTCCACAAGGTCCAAGGACAAGAAGTCAAGCAAGAAATCATCCCACAAGTTCTGGTCAATCAGCCTACTTCATCTAATCAATAACATGACATGTTTTTCTAAACTCTTTCCACATGTTATAATATTCCTGTTAGTTAACTTCTTTGCATTGCCTTGTTTATTATGTTTGTTTTATGTTATTATTGTGTTTTTGTTTCGTTTCCCTCTTGAAGTGTTTTTGTATATTGGGTTTTTTACTTGAGTTGCTTTACTGTCTTTGACAATTAGATTGGTGAAATCCAGTCGAAACGTCGGATTAAATAAACAATATACGTGGTAAACCAAAAGAAGTAAATTTGATTATTTAAAGATGGTAACACATACAAATAACCACGAAAACCTCAGAAATTCTATATATATGAATATATGGTTTTTAAGCATAAGCCCGCTTTAAGGACATAGTTATTGATTCATAGCAGTTGTTTGCCAAGTTTGCCCCGACCCCAGTCGGGGCAAACTTTTTCGACAACTGCTATGAATCAATAAATATATATATATATATATATATATATTAAAATGTAATTACATTAATTTAATTTCTGATTCCGTCCGCGGTGGCACATACTATTGTGATGCTGGTGAATTACACTACAGGAGGAAGACGCGGATTCGAATCCCTCGCAAGGCATTGTTTTTAAATTGACCTTCACACTCATCTATCATTACTTATCATCTTGAATATCAAACTTGAAATAATAAGGACGTTTTACAACAATATTCAACAACATTAATTTCTGATAACGATTATTATAGAATTCTTTCGGCAACGATTTGAAAAGCTGTAAGCAAACCTCGCATAGCAGATTGTGTTTATGTAAGCTGATGACAAGCACATCCGGTGTCCAGATCCAGCCCACTTTACCTCCCCTACTTGCTTCGAGACAGAGACGATCTGATTTCGCTAAGGAGCGCCACCAAATGGAGCTATAATTGTGCTTTGTAAGGTGTTCGTACTTTTCGTCCTACTTCCACATTTTTCGAGCGATAAAAATGTTTTTATTTTGCATATTTTAAACAGTTATGTGAATCTCAGCAAGTTGGCCGATTTTTTAATTTCGCTCCCTTTTGAAATTTGGTCACACTAAGTCAGTAAACTCTGACCGGAAATGAACATTTTTCGACATTTTCTATGGACTTTGAGAATTCGCGGGGAAAAATCTATGGCTTAAATTGGAAAAAAGCCAACGTGCTAGGATTACAAATTTAGTTACCTTTCAGGGGGAAAAACAGAATCAAAATATATTGATTTTCCTGCCCGTAGTTCGAAAAGTACGAAAGTACTGCACATGACGCGCTCAACTTGGTGTTTGAATCGCACCCATGCCTATATCAAATAATCCAAAACCAAAAACAACTCGAAAATAATTATATATTTTTTGTGTGGAAGATTGCCCAGAGTGCAATGTATACTCCTCTTCAGGTGAACCAAGTATGTCAAGAATAGGACAATTATTGTGAAGGGATGTCTAAGGGCTGGCTGATTAAGAGGACTCAATTCCTTGCATTCGCATTAACGACTGAAGAAAACCTCGGAAAAAACTTTCATTTAGAATTGCCGGTCTCGACGTGATTTGAACCCGGTTCCTCCCGAATCAGAGTCGCGCACTTAACGCTTGAGCTTACAGAATACAGAAGGCCACTAAAATGATTTAAGGTAAGGCTAGTTTCAGCCCCAGTGCTACTGCACGCCGCAACCGCAATCTATGTATAAGATTATGCATCATTACAACTATGCATGCTGATGTTAAGTTGTTGAGGGGTATACTGTGTAGTAAGGTGGATGTAGATCCGTTCTTAAAAATATCCATTAGCAAAAGACAGCTACTTCGAAATGATAATGGCATTCCCTTGATACCTCCACGGGCTAGAACATCAGCATATCAAAATGGTGTTTACAATCGATATAATATCTCCTTATAGAATGCATTTCCAAACAGACAGTAATTTCAATAGCGCCTACTTCACCTAATCAAATCACTATCTATTGACTTTGTCCCAAGACCTGAACATTATTTGAGCGAGCGTAGCGAGCCTCTCCACTTGACTCTTATGGCTCGAATGTCTGTTTTTTTTTTTTTTTCTGTTACTGCTTCCCGTACAGGTCGCACCGTTTCTCTGATCGACCTGAAATTTTGCACACATGTACATATAACCCAGGCGGGTTGCTGTATAGTTTTTGAACAAAATCCGATCGTTAATAATAAAAAATTAAAAAATAATAAAAAATTAAAAAAATTAAAATCTACCGATCGCTATGAAATTTTTCAGGGTCAATAAGTACAACATTCTCTCCTATTTTCCAAATTTTCAGCTAAATCGTTCAAGACCTTAAAGACTTATTGGTAATCATAATTCGAAAAATGATGTTAAAAAATGAAGGAGGCAGTGAAGATACAAAGATACACTTTAGAAGGCATAACGTGAATTAGTACAATGCAAAGATGTTGGAATAGTATATAGTGTACAATGTCAATATCCAGTTTTATTTATTTTATTTTATTATTTATTTATTATTTATTGAACGTCTATCCTATTCAGTTATAAAAACTGATTTACAAAGGAGGACAACTATATAAATCTAATAACATAGATGCAGAAACAACAATAAACTACATTTTCGTAAATATTTGAAATAGTAGCATTACAACAACAATGCATTTAACACAAGAATTTTGGTACCAAATAGAATGATATTATATGCATTTAATGAATGAATCAAATATAAAAAAGGGGGGAGAATGAAAGGAAAAGAAAAGAAAGGGGGAAAAAAGGAAAAAAGAAAAAAAAGAAAAAAAAACATTAAAAAAGAAAAACGAAAAGAAAAAAACTGATTTATTACACGATCCCACTCAAACGAATATGAGGTTTGCCAAAAATCAGGAACAGCAAATCAGGGAGTATAATCAAACTTTCGCGGAAGAAACCACCGAACGCGAAATCTTTATTCTTGTGTTCAATCTTCATTTTTGTGTTCAAATCTTGACTCATATATATATAATTATATCAGATATATAATTGTTTAAAATTTTTTATGTCAAACTGATCACAGCTGCAATGATACAGGACACCTAACTCACGTTGCTAGCTCCATCAGTGGGCGGCAACCAGACAATCTAGGCAGAAAAATATAATTGAAAATACATTGTTTATATCATAATCAAAGCAATAATGAACATACAAAGAGAAAAGCAAAATCATTAATAAGAACTGATGAAGGTTAATTAACATTACACAAACACACAGACAATAACCTACAAATAAATAGCAAAAATCAATTTTTTACTCTTTGATTCATTATCATTGCTTCAATTTTACTTTTAAATTGTACAATTCCTAGATTAGTAAACTGGCTTCTAATATCATAAGAAATTGAATTGAAATTGAAGAAGAAGAGAAATTGAAAGGCCTACACTGTGTGGTGGGCCTAATGGGAATGTCGTGCTCCGGTCATGTTGCACGTACCGGTGCTCGCTCAACAACGCGTCCAAAAGAGCGTTTTCTTAGTATTTTCTTACAATATTTGAGCGAGCGTAGCGAGCGTCTCCACTTGACTCTTATGGCTCGAATGACTGTTTTATTTTTTTTATTTTTTTCCTGTTACTGCTTCGATACAGGTCTCACCGTTTCACTGATCGACCTGAAATTTTGCACACATGTACATACCACCTATGCGGGTTGCTGTATAGTTTTTGAACAAAATCCGATCGTTGGTTAAAAAAATAAATAAAAAAATGTTCCGATCGTTATGAAATTTTGCAGGGTCAATGAGTACAACATTCTCTCCTATTTTACAAATTTTCAGCTAAATCGGTCAAGACCTTAAGTAGTGTAGTGGAGCGAGCGAAGCGACCGTCTCCACCGGTCTCCTCTTGACTCTTATGGCTCAAATGTCTGTTTTTTCCATTTTTTCTGTTACTGCTTCGGTACAGGTCGCACCGTTTCTCTGATCGACCTGAAATTTTGCACACATGTACATATTACCTATGCGGGTTGCTGTATAGTTTTTAAACAAAATCCGATCGTTGGTTATAAAAACAAAAAATAAAAAATAAAAATAAAAAAATAAAAATGTTCCGATCGTTATGAAATTTTGCAGGGTCAATGATAACAACATTATTTCCCATTTGACAAATTTTCAGCTAAATCGGTCAAGACCTTAAGAAGTGTAGATAGAAATTACATTTTAACAAAAGTAATGTTACCATGGCAACGAAAAGTAGCACGAGAAATCTGGTCACTATTCACTGCCACCTAGAAGTAATCAAAATACTATCGAGGAAGCAGTGTATTATTTGTTACCAATGAGTTAAAAAATAGTTTTCCCAAAGAAATGATGTCAAGGTTCTCTAGATGGTGGTGGATTTTATCCACAAAGAAAACTAAGAAAAGTTGAAGATCAGGGAAAAAGTTAATAAATAACCGTGATGATGTTTGCTCTCACGTGGGATAGGAGTGTCTCATGGGAATGTCGTACTCGGGTCGTGTTGCACGTACCGGTGCTCGCTCAACAACGCGACGGGACTATAGCGTTTTCCTAGTATAAATTACATTTTAACAAAAGTAACGGTTCCATGGCTACGAAAAGTCGCACGAGAATTCTGGTCACTGTGCACTGCCACCTAGAAGTAATCAAAATTCTATCGAGGAAGCAGTGTTTTATTTGGTACCAAAGAGTTAAATAATAGTTTTCCCAAATAAATGATGTCAAGGTCCTCCAGATGGCGGTGGATTTTATCCACAAAGAAAACTAAGAAAAGTTGAAGAACCGGGAAAAAGTTAATTGAGCGAGCGTAGCGAGCGTCTCCATTTGACTCTTCTTTATGGCTCGATTGTCTGTTTTTTTTTTTTTTTTTTGTTTGTTTTCTGTTACTGCTTCGGTACAGGTCGCACCGTTTCTCTGATCATGGACTTATAATAGTAACTAGTAACTGGCGTTACTGGACCTGCAACATTATGGGGCGGTGCGTCTGCGATTTTCGTTTCCTGTTTAGGCCTAAACTTACAGCAACAATACAATTGGCGGCCATTTTAGCACTTTAAAATGTAAATAATTGTGTAAACCGGCCAAAATGGTGACAATGTTTGACAAGTTTTTTTTTTTCGGGGCTAGTTTCACAGTACACAAATTAACCAAGAGATGCATATCCATGCGCCTCATGCTCTGATCGACCTGAAATTTTGCACACTTGTACATACCACCTATGCGGGTTGCTGTATAATTTTTTAACAAAATTTGATCTTTGGTTATAAACTTCGCGTTGTTGAGCGAGCACCGGTACGTACAACAACGACCCAAGTACGACATTCCCATAATGTTACATACACATAAGTCTTTAAGGTCTTGACCGATTTGGCTGATAATTTGTTAAATAAGAGAGAATGTTGTACTTATTGACCCTGCAAAATTTCATAACGATCGGAACATTTTTTTTTTTTTTTATATAACCAACGATCGGATTTTGTTCAAAAACTATACAGCAACCCGCCTAGGTGGTATGTACATGTGTGAAAAATTTCAGGTCGATCAGAGAAACGGTGCGACCTGTATCGAAGCAGTAACAGAAAAAAAAGAACAGACATTCGAGCCATAAGGGTCAAGTGGAGACGCTCGCTACGCTCGCTCAAAAGAAATAAATAAAAAAATAAAAATGTTTCATTCGTTATGAAATTTTGCAGGGTCAATAAGTACAACATTCTCTCCTATTTTACAAATTTTCAGCTAAATCGGTCGAGACCTTAAGTAGTGAGATAGAAATTACATTTTAACAAAAGTAACGTTACCAAGCAACGAAAAAACGCACGAGAATTCTGGTCACTATGCACTGCCACCTAGAAGTAATCAAAATACTATCGAGGAAGCAGTGTATTATTTGTTATCAAAGAGTTAACATAGTTTTCCCAAAGAAATGATGTAAAGGTCCTCTAGATGGCGGGTTGATTTTATCCATTCTCTCCTATTTTACCAATTTCCAGCTAAATCGGTCAAGACCTTACTGACTGACTTATTGGTATGTAACATTATGGGAATGTCGTACTCGGGTCGTGTTGCACGTACCGGTGCTCGCCCAACAACGCGACGGGACTTTAGCGTATTCCTAGTAAATAACCGTGATGATGTTTACTCTCACGTGGGATAGGAATGTCTCAGGGAATGTCGTACTCGGGTCGTGTTGCACGTACCGGTGCTCGCTCAACAACGCGCCGGGACTTTAGCGTTTTCCTAGTTGAGCGAGCGTAGCGAGCGTCTCCACTTGACTCTTATGGCTCGAATGTCTGTTTTTGTTTTTTTGTTTCTGTTACTGTTTCGGTACAGGGGGCACCGTTTCTCCGATCGACCTGAAATTTTGCACACATGTACATACAACCTATGTGGGTTGCTGTATAGTTTTTGAACAAAATCCGATCGTTGGTTATAAAAAAAAAAAAAAAATGTTCCGATCGTAATGAAATTTTGCAGGGTCAATAAATACAACATGCTCTCCAATTTTACAAATTTTCAGCTAAATCGGTCAAGATCTTAAGTAGTGCAGATAGAAATTACATTTTAACAAAAGTAACGTTACCATGGCAACGAGAAGTCGCACGACAATTCTGGTCACTATGCACTGCCACCTAGAAGTAACAAAATACTATCAAGGAAGCAGTGTATTATTTGTTATCAAAGAAATGATGTCAAGGTCCTCTAGATGGTGGTGGATTTTATCCATTCACTCCTATTTTACAAATTTTCAGCTAAATCGGTCAAGACCTTTAAGACTTATTGGTATGTACCATTATGGGAATGTCGTACTCGGGTCGTGTTGCACGTACCGGTGCTCGCTCAACAAAGCGACGGGACTTTAGCGTTTTCCTAATACTTGCAATCCTTTTTTTTTCTTTCTAATTGAGCGAGCTAGCGTCTCCAATTGACTCTTATGGCTCGAATGTCTGTTTTTTTCTTCTGTTACTGCTTCGGTACAGGTCGCACCGTTTCTCTGATCGACCTGAAATTTTGCACACATATACATGCCACCTATGCGGGTTCGCAGCAAACAAATTGATATCAAAAATATATCTTAAAGATATCTTTTGGGGACAAACATGATATCTTTAAGTTGTCCATAAAGATAGGAAAAGATATCTTTAAGGCATCTTTAAGATGTTCCTATGTAGTGGGGGAGCATAGGGAATGAAAACATGCTTCCCTGGTAGCTTAGGTGAAAGAGCTATGTTTGTGGTATCAATCGATTCGTATTGATCCATAGATAAACAATTTCGATGGTGAGAGTCTTGATTTTTTGGCTGAGACCGGCCATATCTAAAACAAGATGGCCGCCGCTTTCGAATTTTAAACTAGCGTATCTTCGTAAATATTTGACTGATTTCAATTTCAAAGGTACTATTCGAAAGGTAAATGATAGAAATTTAAATAAATGTTTAAAAATTTGCACGAAAATCCAATATGTTCGAGGTTATGTTACAAAAGAGTAGCTGTTTACGTTACACTTTCTCGTTATGGAACGATATTTACTAGGTGAAAAGGTTTGACATTTTCTCAAGTTGCATTTTTGGTGGATTATTTATTTGTGTTTTTAATGAATCCATGCATTTAATTTTCTGACAATGATAGCCTGAGTTTATTTAATTAAAGCGATGGCATGTGTAGATGAATATATGCTACTACTGTGTGATCTTTATGTTTCATTTCATTTTGTCGAGACACAATTGGTGAAACAATTAGATATTTGGTATCAATCGATTCGTTATGAACCGAACTTAAACAATTTTGATTAAGTTAATTTCGATTTTTTTACTGAGACATTCCCTGGGCAAAAACAAGATGGCCGCCGTCATTGAACATTTAACTAAAATATCTTTGAAAGTATTTCGTCGATTTCAATTGTAAAGGTACCGTTGAAAAGGTTATAAAAAGAGCTACAAACAATATACCAACAATTTTCCAGAAAGTTTTTTTTTTAGGTTATGTTTGGTTTGAATTTTTAGTAATTTTAACGATTTTTTCAGAGCACAATAGGTGAAACAACTATGTATGGGGTATCAATCGATTCGTTATGAACCGTGATGTAACAATTTTGATGGAAAAAATTTCGATTTTTTACTGAGCCCTTCCCATGGCAAAAAACAAGATGGCCGCCGCCAATGAACGTTTTGACTCGCATATCATTTAAAGTATATACCCGATTTTTAATTCACGTATACCGTTGAAAAGGTAATTTAATGACGAATAAACCATATATTTACCATTTTGTTGAAACTTTAATATTTACTGAGGTTATGTTACAAAAACTTAAATTATTTACCACACTCGTCATCGTTATGGATCTTATGGCGCATATATCTACATGACCAAAACGGTTTTTGAATATGTTTGGCTTGTTTATCCGTAGCATATCTCTTTATGTATTCAATGAGTCCTTACATTTTATGTTCCGACAAATACATCCCGAGATAAAGTATTTGAAGCGACGGCATGTGAAAAAAATATTTGATCTTGATGTTTGAAACACATTTCGTCGAGGCACAATAATTGATTAAAGAATTATGTATCTGGTATCAATCGATTCGTTATGAAACGTTCTTTAACAATTTTGATGAGGTACCCGTCGCAAAAAACAAGATGGCCGCCGAAAAAAAACTTTGTAAGTTATATATTTTTCTAAGGTAATTGACAGACCAATTTCAAAGGTACCGTTGGAAAGGTAACTAAAGTTGTAAAAAATTATAAACTTGCAATTTTTACGAAAACCTAAATATTTACTGAGGTTATCTTGCTGTAGGAAACTATGACGCTGTTATGTTGGTACCATGGACATAAATTAAAAAAAGTTCCTCCACCGGAAATTGAACCCGGGACCAGCTGGAAACAGTATGACATTGACAGCCTAGATCCCGGGTGTTTCTAATTCTAATTATTCACATCATCATCCATCCCAGCCCAGATCCGATCAGTAGCGTACACATAATACACAGAATAGTACACAGAATAGCTGATGCAAATCATGCTGAAGAAGAATTTCGTCTACTAGGAGATGTGCTCAAGCAGAATGGTTTTCCAAATCATACATATCTGAAATTATTAATTGAGGAAGTATTAAAGCAATGTTGCGCTCACGCGCCAAGTGTAGCTTTTCCAAAAAATCTGAAACACATTAAGAATATTTAGTTGCAATATTGCGCTCATGCACCAAGAGAACTTTCAACAAATCTGAAACAAACACGAATGTGAATTACACGCTAGCCAGCCACATCCATTTTCGCAAAGAACGAAAGTAAATATTATCGTTTTGGACCAAGCTTAACAACAAGAATATTAGCTATGCATTGCTTATAACGGTAAAGTTTGTTCATTCGAACGGTTCCGAGGTAGAAGATCTAGGATTCAAAAAAGCGATAAGCAGCCTTTTGTGGTATAGTTTGTTCATTCGAACGGTTCCGAGGTACGAGATATGATTGAGAAAATTTCAAATTATGTCTCCTATTGTATGATGGCTCGCGTCTTGAGTCAGGCATGATCTTGCAGGTAGCTACAAGGTGGTAAAACCTAGATGTAGTAAGTGGGGTAAATGGTCAGTGTACTTTCAGATGCGCGAGAGAGCAGATCTTATTGTCAGTTGCGTAGACACCCTGTGGAAGGAGGGGTCAACTCAGTCTCTTTGTATATTTGGCAAAACATTGATTTCTTGCTTCCTATTTGTTGAATTTCACATATTCGTGCTGTGGTTGGTAGATAGCCGTCCCTTGGACTCCACGTGGAGTACTTTTTACCTGTCGATCGCTGTCACCAGACACTTGTAGCAATCATACCACAAAAGGCTGCTTATCGCTTTTTTGAATCTTAGATCTTGTACCTCGGAACCGTTCTTACATGATTGCTACAAGTGTCTGGCGACAGCGATCGACAGGTAAAAAGTACTCCACGTGGAGTCCAAGGGACGGCTATCTACCAATCACAGCACGAATATGTGGAATTCAACAAATAGGAAGCAAGAAATCAATGTTTTGCCAAATATACAAAGAGACTGAGTTGGCCCCTCCTTCCACAGGGTGTCTACGCAACTGGCAATAAGATCTGCTCTCTCGCGCATCTGAAAGTACACTGACCATTTACCCCACTTACTACATCTAGGTTTTACCACCCTGTAGCTACCTGCAAGATCATGCCTGACTCAAGACGCGAGCCATCATACAATAGGAGACATAATTTGAAATTTTCTCAATCTTATCTCGTACCTCGGAACCGTTCGAAAGAACAAACTAGTGTAGCAAGACTACCTGGCAGGCTCTGACTCGTTTCACTGGCCTGCCGCCTGCATCGCGGACTCAAGAATTCTTATTGTTAGTCAACCCTCTCCGCCCGCCCACCCCTCCACCGATCCACGTCTATGCCACCAACTCGATCACCAAGGTCAAGCCTTTTGTGTTAGCTGTGTGAGCTTCCTTTTTTGCACATCTCAACTGACCGTGCAAGATTGTAACTGTCAATACACACTCAAATAGAAGAGTTGAATTTCCGTAAATGACGGCGCAACCCAGTATTTTATGATTACTTCTTGGCTTGCATTATTATGACTTTGTCATTATTTCATTTTTCCATATACATTTGATATAGCTGCAACTCATAATTAAATAATTAATAATATAATGATTAATTTTGCTAAACCATCTGTTCAATAACAACCCCCACTACCACCACCACCAACCCACCCACGGCAACCTATGGTCCTGCTGTCTAATAACTTCCAGTAGTCGTTATTTTTATTACAGACCTACATACATCTATCACATAACCCCTTTGCCCCACCTCGAATTCTAAGTTCTCATTTGCATTTAGGTTCCTACAAAATACATTCATAATTTTTTCGTTTTTCGGGTTTGTGAAATTACTAGTTTCCTATATTGATCCAGTCCACATAATACAGCTACTTTTCTATCATTCTTGCATGTATACATATTGAAACTTTGAAATGAAATCTACAGGGACAAAATATATTTATTCATTATACCTTGCATGTTAATATATATAGGTATGCTTGAAAGATATATTTTTGATACCTATAATAATGACCATAAAAGACATGTTGACACAAAATATTTTTTTAATATAATATTATGTTTTTGCAATTCGCACATAATACTTTAGAATAAGACTAAAGATGCCCCAAAGATATCTTAAGATGTAAACGAACTTTGAAATTCACTCAGTCATGTAATTTTTGAGTAAGACAAAAGATGCCTAAAAGATATCTTTTATAGTCGAAGTGCTTAGAAATATTTACATGTCCTTTGATGGTATAATTAAAGTTGCCTTAAAGATGTCGAGATAAATCAATGAACTTTCAAATTCACACTTGTCATTTTAGAGCAAGATTAGAGATACATAAACATGCCTAAACGATATTTTTTTAAGTTGAAGTACTATTTACATGTCCTTTGATGTTATGATTAGAGATGCCTAAAAGATATCTTTAGGAGTCAAAAAACTTTAAAAGTTACACGTGACGATTTAGAGTAAGACTAACGGTGCATAAAAGACATCTTATTAGAGTCAACGTACTTAGAAATTTGCTATTTCATTTTATGGTATGATTATAGATGCCTAAAAGATATCTTGAAAAGTCAATAAACTTTGAAATTTTGACAAGTCATTTTATGGAATAAATAAAGATGTTTTAAAGATATCTTTAAAAGTCAACGGACTTTGCGATTCACTAATGTCATTTTAGGGCATGAATAAAGATGCCTAAAAGATATCTTGAAAAGTCAATGAACTTCGAAATTTTGACATGTCATTTTATGGAATAAATAAAGATGCTTTAAAGATATCTTGTAATCTTGTAAAATACTAGCTCATTAGTTCGCACAAGATTAAATTAGAATTAAAATTAACAAGATTAACCTCACGCTAAAATAGCAATTAACTGGAAATCAATTAATATCTCCACTTCAGATCCTACCTTTCCTTGTCTCGTGGATGGGAGCCGTCCCTTGACGCCTCAGCGTTTGCGCGCGCCGGCAACAATGCCTATAGCCTAGGTTGAGTGAGAGGGATTGTTGGGAATGTCAAACTACAGTGATAATGCATCAGTAAGTTGAACAATGCCTGGTTCACTATTGAACATTTGTAAATGGTGATACAAATAATCACACTACCTAAAAAGTCCTTTGCAAGTAAAGAAAGATCCCAGGTATCAAGAAATTTCCCCTCCTCGTTACCACCTCCACTCGGCACGGGTGACAGTGCTCGCGAGACGTTGGAATGCGGTAGGCCGCATGACCCATTCATCCAGGTGTCATTGTTAAGAAATCAATTTTTTGATGTAGTTGAAATGTTATAATTTCTCATTTATTTTCAAATATATGGAATAATTATGTAAAATTAATATACAATAAACTTTGTATTTTTAAAATAGCTTGAGAACTGCCGTAATTAATTATTGCCATGTTACGATAAATATTCTGAATCAGTAACCATGAATCATTACAATAACTCTATTACGGCAGTTTTTGTGCTATTATTTAAAATGACAATAGTTAATTTTATATTAATTTTACATGATTATTCCGTATATTTGAAAATAAATGAAAAATTATAACATTTTAACTACATCAAAAAATTGCTTTCTTAACAATGACACCTGGTTGAATGGGTCATGCGGCCTACCGCATTCCAACGTCTCGCGAGCACTGTCACCCGTGCCGAGTGGAGGTGGTAACGAGGAGGGGAAATTTCTTGATACCTGGGATCTTTCTTTACTTGCAAAGGACTTTACCTACCTATCTACGAGCTCGTTATTCCTATCTGTTGCGATTAAAACTATACAGACATTTATAACATATTATGATGATTCATTTAAAGAAAAGAAAACATTTGTTAATTATAAAGAAAACTGTCTTATGACAGGTACTTATCCTTCTGCCGTTGGTTTGTAATCCGTTTTATTGTTGTTGTTAGTACGATGAGATGATGTAATCACGTGTTATATCGACGCACAATTCACTATTGTAATCACTATCTTGATGCACAGGGAATATATTTGCTGTCTTGATGCGGAACGAAGCTGTGTGGGAGGGCTTTTGTGTACGCTGGTACTGCTGGTGTCGATCCTGGGCTGTCAGGACAGGGGCGTGAACTTGGCACCCCCACTTTGCGCACTAATTCTGTCACTAGTCAGACTATTTAGTGCTCAATTAGTGCTTTCTAACGCACTCGGCCCCAGAATTAGTGCACGGTTAGTTTAGGAATGAATTACTAATTAGTGTTGGGGGTGCCAACTTCACGCTGCACCCCCACTTCGAGCACTAATTTCTAAACATGTTCCTCGAATTAGTGCTTAATTAGTGCTTTCGATCCCACCGAATCCCACAATTAGTGCACTTCCAGTTTGGTCCCTGCGACGCGGCGTCTGTTGGGGGTGCAGCACCCCCACTTTATTTTCTTCAAAAATTTCTTTTATAGATATTTAGTGCTTAATTAGTGCTTTCGATCCCACCGAATCCCATAATTAGTGCACTTCCGGTTTGGTCCCTGCGATAGATAAAGATAATGTGTTCTTGAAAAAGTTGGACATTGTAATAAATAAATAAATAAATAAATACATATTTTAAAATAACACAGTACTAGCAGCCTGTCAGGGGCGGATCCAGGACCTTTGTAAGCGAGGGGGGAAGGGTTGATTTGGCGCAACCCAATGCTGAAGGGTCTAAGGAGGGTCACGACATTCCGGTTGCGATATTTTTCTCTGGTTTCAAGTAATTTTTCTGGTATTGAAATGCACAAATTATGCATTATAGTTTTTTAAACCGATTGTCCACCAAAATGTCAAGTTAGAACGTGTGTATGATGCGATATTTCTCAAATATTGCTAAGTTTGTTAAGGGGAGGGTTCCATAAAAATATTATCTCCTAGAAATTAACAGCAAATAGCTTCAAAATTTTACACAATGTAGTATTTAAAAAATAAAAAGTTTTTTGTAAAAGTTTTTTCAAAATTTGTATTTTTTTTAAAGTTATTCACATAATTGCTTAAATTGTCGACGATTGCATGCAAGTGCATTAATTATGGGATTCGGTGAGATGGAAATCACTAATTAAGCACTAAATACATGTAAAAGAAAATTTGAAAATAAACAATGTGAGGGGTACGTGATGCACCCCCCAACAGACGCGCGTTCGCAGGGACCAAACCCGGAATAAAGGTGCACTTATTGTGAGTTCCGGTGGGATCGAACAGCCACTAACTAGGTACACTAAATATCACTGCTAAAATGATTTTTGGGAAAAAAACAAAGTGGGGAAATGCGTGCACCCCCAACAGACGTCATCGCGCGAAGGGGACCAAACCGGAACGTGCGACTAATTGTGGTATTTGGGGGGATCGAAAAGCAGGAAGGAGCACTAAATTAAGTAGCACTAAATATCTGTAAAAAGAAAATTTTGAAAAAAAACAAAGTGGGGGATGCGGCACCCCCAAACAGACCCCACCGCCGCTTCCCCGCCGCCGCAGGGACCAATGAACCGGGACAGTGCACTACATCTGGTCGGGATTCTGGTACCTTCCCTCGAGGGAGATCGAAAAAGCATCTAATTAAGCATCTAAAATATCCTGTAAAAGAAAATGGAAAATTTGAAAAATAAAATACCAAAATGTAGGCGGTGCCTGCACCGTCCTTGCTGCATGAACCCCCAACCACCCAACAGATCGCCGCGTCACACGCAGGGGAACGGCAAACCGGAAATGAGTGTGATGTGTGCACGTTATTGTGGTGGATTTCCGTGGTTGGGTCTTCAGGATCGAAGAGGGATTCGGAAAGCAGCCACTAATTCAAGCACGCTAAAATCTGTATAAAAGAATTTTTGGAAAAAACAAAAAGTTGGGGTGACTGCCACCCCCCAAACAGACGCGCGTCGCAGGGACCAAACCGAAAGTGCACTAATTAATGTGATATCGGTGGGGATCGAAAGTTCACTAATTAAGCACTAATCTAGGAACATGTTTAGAAATTAGTGCGTCGAAGGGGGGGTGCACGCGTGAAGTTGGCACCCCCAACACGAATTAGTAATTCATTCCTAAACTAAACCTTGCACTAATCTGTGGGCCGAGCCTCCGAGTGGTGTTAGAAAGCACTGAGTGTGTGTCTCATTAAATAGTCTGAATAGTGGACAGAATTAGTGCTGCAAGTGGGGGTGCCAAGTTCACGCACCTTGTCAGGACCCACAGACTCTGTCAACACGATTGGTCCCCCTTAGACGGAGTATCTCGTAGTTCAATTTGATTCCACATTACATGGCATATGCTGCTGTTTAATGTAATATAATTTACGTTGAAGGAATCGATTGTTTAAATTCATTGACGGTTTATAAATTAGTTTCTTTTAGTGCTGTTCGTGGCCGCTATTATAATATCTATAATAACCTTCTACATATGAAACTGCACGTCCAATGTTGGACAGTAGCACTTCGAGCATAATTGCCGTTGCAATAGACGTGAAAAGCTAATACAGAGTTCATTTATATTTTCAATGTACATTAAAACAGTGGCCAGTGACACTTGGAATGACTTATGGTTGTAAAATACACGTTAAAAACTGATACAATTACTTCTCACTGTGCATGAAACATTTGTAACAGTGACCACTGATTAATTAATAGTTGTGAAATTACACGTTAAAAATGATACAATAATTTTACTTCTCTCTAGACTCTCACACGCCTTATTACCAGACTCCGTAAATACAGCGGTACGGTAACTACTCCGAGTGTAGTACCTCTAACGTTACGAACGCGACCACATGCTCTCAAGTGGGCCACCGTCAGAGCCTCCATGATTCGACTGCCCTGAGAATCTCTCCGTTTTGTAGTAAAATCAAACCATGCCTCTCATGAACACAGTCATCGCCCCTCAGGTTCCAGGAATGGCCAATTAAATATCTGTCCTGAATCAACTGAGATCCTCCAACATAAGAAAATGCGTGGACTTATACCCTTTGTGTAGGAATCAAGTATCCAACCTTATTCATAGGTCTAAAACTAGCTTCAACCTGCGTCGCATTGCAATACCAGCGAAGCTGAGATGAAATCAGCAAAATAGGCCAACATGCGCTTGACTGAACTAATCCCTAGGACCGAACGTCTCCAAGCCTACCTAGAGACGGAAGTCCTTTATCTAGCCTCAGGACTACTGGAGCTCAGGGAACATCTCGCCCTTTCACTCGTTTCTGAAATATTTATCTATGGTGAACTACGTGTTGGTCGGCTGTTTGTCCAGCAAAATTAAGCTTCCGAGAGGCTTTTAAAACCTTGAACCTATAACCTTCGATGCATCTAGAAAAATCTCCAGTTGAAGATGTTCCTAACTAAATCAATATGAATTATTAATTAATATTGGAATGCCAAGTGAATTGAGCTTAATTAAGGGATGAATTAGAATGGCAATGGAATATTAATTACCAAGTACATACATTAAAGTTGACATGACAAATATTATATGGCAATCCAGAAAAAATGAGTGATAGCAAATTTTCTATATGAAAAATATGTATCTTCAAAGGTTTGAAGTAGCCTACACCCCTTGACCTTGACAATATCTTGAAAAGTCAATGAACTTCAAAATTTTGACATGTCATTTTATGAATAAATAAAAGATGCTTTTAAGATATCTTGAAAGTCACAGCTTTGACAATTCACTCATGTCATTTTAGGGTATGGAAATAAGATGCCAAAAAGATATCTTTTGAGGGAGAACCTTCGTACACATGTCATCTTGACATTTTCAGTGGTGTTAAAGAGGCGCGGAAGATATCTTTAAATGACATACTGATTTTAGTCAGGTGAAAGATATCCTCTTGTTATCTTAAAGATGTCATTAAAAGGCATCATGACATGATGACTCAAAAAAGATGTCTTAAAGATATCACTATGTTTACTGGGTTGCTGTATAGTTTTTGAACAAAATCCGATCGTTGGTTATAAAAAATAAAAAATAAAAAAATAAAAATGTTCCGATCGTTAAAATGAAATTTTTGCAGGGTCAATAAGTACAACATTCTCTCCTATTTTACCAAATTTTCAGCTAAAAGCGGTCAGGACCTAAAGAACTTAATGTAAAATTGTACTGGTATGTAAATTAGGAATTTCGTACTGTGGTCGTGTTGCACTTCCGGTGTCGCTCACAACAACGCGACGGGGACTTTAGCGTTTGCCTAGTACTTACACAACACGACAGAATGTCTGTCAACTCCACATTCTAAATGCCCACAACGTACTCTGCCAACATGGCAAAACGCGTTTTTCTCCCCTGGTAATACAAGCATCCTACATTTGAGGGTTTCAGACCTGGTATTGTAAATGTACGCAAGAACATAATATGTTCGTCCATTGCATAATTCTAAACTGAACTTAACTAGCCATCAAAGATAATTTTAAGTAGATTGTTGTTCTGTTTTTGTTAGTTGAGGTATTGTTTAGTTTAGGTTATGTAGTGATTTTATAATATTTATTGATGTTGTATTTGATACTGTATATTGCTAGGAAATGAATGCAAATATTAAACGTATCAAGTTTACACCGTCTACCACCTCCAATGCATAGCATGACTTTCAGAATGGCGAAGGTGAGACGATAGTCACACACGGGGAGTTTTTACGCCAGGGGAAGATTGTCGGCCACTTGCTGAGAGAGAAAGGACTCGGCCTGGGAAGTACCGTCGCCATCTGTGTAGGAAATACTTTGGAGTTTACACCCGTCATGTTGGGGACCTTGTTCATTGGGGCGACCTGCGCCCCCCTCAACCCATCCTACGAGCTCCGTAAGTATTATTACTGGCGGTTCGTCTGAGCATGGTCAGAGCTTTGATCAAAATATTAAGCTTTATTACAAAAATCTCGACTTATTATAGTCGGAATATTACGGTTCGTGACCGCTCGTCAATGCAATACATTAGTGCAATGAGAATTAAATCAAAAAGGTTTAAATTGATCTATCAACTATGAAAACAACCTACAGACGATAGTCTGGGATCTCTGATCCCTAGAACACATTTAAAAAATCTTTTTGTTAATAATAATGTCCGATTACTTTCAGTAGAGATTTTTAGCGGGCAAAAGAAGCAACCTACAGATGTTTGAAATCTTTGGTAAAGTCAAGAGTATTTACGAGACTGCTTTTGCAACGTGCATGCAGATACTTGATCAGAAACTATTTTTTCGTACTAGTTTTTATGTTAGGCCGTTGAAAAAACAAAAAAATCTACAACTTTTAACGATCTAGGTTAAAAAAATCAAAATATATATAACAAAAAAAAATAATGGGAACCAAATAAATAAATCATAACTTTGTACAAGTCAAATGCGTAATGCTGACAATTGAACAATGGTTTAAAGTTTTTGCTCATGTTCTAGCATCTTTAACGTCAAACCTAACAACTTGACATTATTCTGTAATTATTTTTATTAAAAGTCATGACATTTTTATCTTCCGTTATTCACAGAAATTTGATCCGACAGACCCACAACTGCGCTTTGCAGATGTAGCGCGGCCAGAAACTGAACTGCTAGGAAGAGCGCTTGATAGGGATGTATTAGCCTAGCGCCAGCCAAGCACTGGGGATTGATGGGTGTTTGTCTGTTTGCTAAGAGAAGCCTTTTGTTAGGTCGCAGTCTTGGTCGAAGGATCCAAAGAATATCCTTGTTCTATGGGTCGCAAGAGCAGATTTCGCATTTTGTTAGACGCTGTGTTCGAGAAAATCAATTCTAATCCAAATGCCACAGATTGCTTCGAGTTAATTCGTGTTTCAGTACTTAAGCGAAGGAGATCCGGAATACATCGATTGTTTTTGTTTGTTTTTTTTTTTTTTTTTTCTTTTTTTTTTTTTTTTTTTTTTTATTTTTTTTTTTTTTTTTTTTTTTCTTTTCTTTTTTTTTTTTTTTTTTTTTTTTTTTTGATTTTTTTTTTTTTTTTCTTTTTTCCACAGAAATCACGTCTTTTTCATGCTAGTATTTAACATACTCAAAATGTAGAAACATTTAAGGTGTCCAAATTTTATCTAATTTGCATTATTATAATATTTCATAATTAATAACACATCACAAATAGTTTATTGTTATGGACTAACATTTCCACAAATAAGCTATGGTCACTTAGGCCAAATTAGAATATGAGTAGTTAATTTGGTTATAAAACTGGAATTTCTGCTTCTAATTAGATTGACCAAGTAAATAAATATTGTGAATTCTGATATTAAATTCGAAATCTTACCGTAGTCAACCATAACATTAATTTCAACGTGTCAGTCTAATACAAGATATTATAATTCTAGAAAACGTAACGTTTTCCAACTTTTAGGTGGACTGTGGAAAAAGCTTAAAAATTGAATGAATCGAATATTAAAAATTTTTAAAAAATAAATTTATTCTAATGTTGTGAGATTACATTTCTCCAAGTTAGAGCCAAATAGGAAAACGCCAAAGTGCGTTGGTTTTTGGTTTGTATTGATTACAACGACTTTGTATTTTACAATGTGTATACATATCAAAGGTTTCACATATCAAATTCCACAGAAATTAAAATTGGGTTTTAGGGAAAAGAAGAAAATACATTTAAATAAGAACTTTAAATAAACAAAAACCGACAAAAATTGAGGTATATGATATCACACCCGTTACCTTAGGTGAGCTCTGTAAAATAACAGTTATAGCCAAAAAAGGTGCTGTCAAAATGTTCCAAATATTCCCTTTGGTTAATTAAATTAAACCGCATTTCCTTATATCATCTTTAAACACTTTAGATTTGATTTAAGTCTGCTTTTTCATATTTGATTCACTGACGTTAAAATGTTTAGACTAAAAGAAAATTATACTAGCAATGAACCATAACATTGCGTTGAGCCTCTTTTGTAGTTTATCTGAAAGTCTATATTTATAATCTTTCATTCGTTGCTTTAAAAATCCGGTTGATTTCTTTATTTTGTTAAAAAGTCCATCTCAGGTTTTCCCTATACACCGGGAATTCTGTGCATTAACGTATCTGCAAAAACCAAACAGTTTGCAACTGGCGTGGGATTATTTTATGTCTTTGTAGCTTGCATCGTGGGTTATGGCATTGTTGATAACCAGGAAGAGAATTCCCTTCCAGGAGGTCCCGGTAGAAAGGGTTTGGTGCAGTTGCTTCCACACCTCGGCCAATCTCTTGCGGAAATTTTGTTTCAATAAGTGGTTTGACGTCAAGGTTTGGTTGTGGTACAGTTGTTTTCGTTGTGATTTCTCGGAGTTTAGCATTTCTTCGGGCAAGTTTCAAGTATTTCTACACACGGTTTAAGGCACTCGGGGACATCCTCATTTTCGATAGCAAAGTTTTTCAGGAAGTGGGAGTTAAGCTTGTCCCCCAACACCCTTGGATTTTTTTTTTAGTTGTTTGTATTATCTTAATAAAATTTTCCGTTTCGTAGTATTGAAAAAAACACTGGGAGTGCGACGGAGGTCAACCTAAACCCCCTGTCTTACAAAACCGTTCGTAGCTGTTCTCGTCTAACTCTCATAGAGAGACCATCATAAAAAATTCCCTATTGCGAGTTCGATTTTTTGTGTTGTAGCTTGCGAGGCTGAGGATTTGGGCTTGGAACCATATTTTACTGAGCACAATGTATTGATTAGCCATATCTTTGTATTCAAATTCAGATTTCTTGATAGATTCTCTTAATTGACTTGAGTGACGTCTAGTAAGTAAGTCCAATTTCGTCAATCGTTGCTATGGATATTGGTAGATTTGAATTTAATGCCAGTGTTTTGAAAAGACGTGACCTTGTTAAAGGTCTGTGAATTACTTCCGTGTATTGATTCCCATTACCCAGAGGGATGGAAGGCGGATGTTTTGTTTGTTGAGCAGAGCTCCCGACGATTTTTCATACTGTTGTATTTTCCTGTATAGTTTTATATATGCTTCGTGGATTCGATATTGCTACAGTTTAGGTCGGTCCGCGTAGGCTCTGACGACCAAGCTTCAATAGGTTAAAGGGGATTCTGGTTATCGTGTCGTGAAGAAGTCGTATGAAGGCTCTAGGGTCAGTACAAACACAATTGCCATTGACATGACACCCTTGTCGTATCGATCTTTTTTAATTATCTTGTTTGATAGGAAACCCGTAATTATGATTGAGAAGAGCTACGTTTTAACCATTCCGTAGAGATTGTATGACCTTTATTTGGGGGACAAACAAAATATGTTTCAAAGCACTTTTCCAACAAAAAATTCGTGGGGAAAAAACTCTGTCAAAAAGGCTTTATTAAAAAATCTAGGGCTGAATTAAAAAGCTGCTGCTTCGTTTGGGTTTTTTATCAAAAAATGTTTATTATCGTGTTTTTTACGGAAATCGTTGGCTAAAAATTTATCTGTTATTTTTTTTTTTTTTGAGAACGGGGGGGACGGGTTTTGACCTTCTTTCTATAAAATTGTCAGGGCATAATCAAATTTTAAAACGTCCTGCTAGAAACCTTGTTGAAGATTTTAAAAAATTCCCGTATTGAGAAAGTGTGATTGGGCCTAAAATCCTTTATGTTTTTCTTAGGTTGTGTTGCCATTTTGGTATGGAGAATATAATATTTCCCTTCTGAGAGTTTTGGGGGATACGTCAAATGTTAGGATTATTTAAGCATTTTCGTTGAAAACAGGTTTTACCAGATCATTTTTGAGTAGGGCCCCAGAAAAATGTTTTATAAAATTCATAGGGTTAGACCATTCTGGTTCCTGGAAGAAAGGCGGTTTGTTTTTTGTTTTCTCGATATTTCGTCTTTTTCTAAACTCTAGTGTTTGGACAATCGGATTCCAAAGTCCACCGCATTCCAGGCGTTCGATTTTGGTTTTTTTCATGTGGCGTTAAGAGTTTCATTTACCCCCCGATATTTTCTGGGCCACTTTTCATTCTTCGAAGATTTTTTTTTAAAATTAGGTTTTACAACTTTCGCGGGAGAAATTTTTCTTTTATTTGTTTGAAGTTCTTTCCCCAGATGGGGATGTTACTAATTTAAATTTTTGTAATTATAGGTCTCCTTTGGGCCATTTTTTTCGTTCTTTTGGGCCATGTTTAATATAAGCTTGGACCCTCTTTCTTTTCCCATGGACCCGGAACGGGATTTTTTTGCTCTCACCATCGGGACCCTTGAATAAAATTTTTTTCCTCTTTGGTTGCATATTTTTCCCACCTTCATTTTCTTTTATTTGTTGTTGTGCTAAAAAAATGTTAGACGGGGTCTTATTTTTGTGTGTCTGTTTCTTTAAATAGGGTCGTTTAGGGGCTTGATTGTAAAAAAGCTCATTTGTGTTTTTTTTCCTGTTCTTGGGCTTTTAGTTTTCGCTAGAGTTTTAAAAAAATATTGTTTTTGCCTCAGGTTTTAAACTGCCCCTAGTCCCCACCATGTTTTGTTAAAATTTGGGGATAGTTTCTTTTTTCTTATTTTTTGTAAAACTTTTGCCCACAATTTCGGAAAAAATCGTTGTTTTAGCTTCGGTTTGTTTTCGAAGAGGAGCCCGGTTTCACTTTTCCATGTTCCTAGGGCCAAATGTGAAGAGGGTATATTTGGTTACAAGCTAGTTTGCAAAGAAATTTAAAAGGAGTGGTGGTCCGCTAAAAGCTACCGGTTTTTGAGTGTATTGTTTTGTAAACCTGTTTTTTTTACTTTAAAGATCGTGATATTATTATATTCTATTCTAGGCGAGAGGGGCTGTGTTTTCCCCTCCACGTATTGAAGTTTATTAATTGCCCGTATGTTTTAATGTCCCACGAGTCCTTTTAATTTGGTATCCTTCGATAAGGTTTTTTTGTAAAGCAAACACATTTTTATTAAAAACCGACCTGTTTTTGGTCGGTGGGATTCATATAACACAGTTTGGAAAAATCCCCTCCAAATTTTATTTATGTGTTCGGGCTCTCTGTCGTAAATTTATACAGGGATGTCAGTGGTTGAAAGAGGGTTTTTCCTCGTTTCTAAAACGAACCTTGTGAAACCCTGAAGGGTGCATATATTTGTTTTTTAATCAACCAGTGTCCCCGGGGGGAGAGAAGGGGGGGTTTTTTTTTTTGTTCGTAAACATTTGCCTGATATATTCCTTGCCGTTTGTGGGGTTGACCCTTCAAACTCCACGGAATAATTTTTATTCCCGGCCCTGGTAAACACTATCCGCGGTCCCCCTTTTGAATTTGAGGGGAGGGGTCCCCCCCCCCCCCCCTATGTTTTACGAAAATTATTCAAAAAAAAGGTGAACGCAAGGAAAATTCCCATAAATTTTTTTTTTTCCTTTTCCATTAAACTTTCCTCTGGGGGACAAATGAAGAGAAGGTTCCCCCCCCCCCCGGATTTTTGCCGTTTATCCCGGACAGGTAATTTCTTTTTTTAGAAGAAATTTTTTGAAGAACACTTTTTTTTTTTTGGTTTTTTTTTTTTTTTTTTTTGTAGACCATTTTTTACGTTTTTGAATGGTCCCGTGCACCAATTTTGGGAAAAAGAACATTTACCCAAAAATTTTTTTTTTACTAAAACCTTCTTTTTGAAAGTTTTTTGTGACTCCGGGGGGTTGGGTGGGTGTTGTTTTTAATCAAGGAAACACTTTTTTTTTTCCCCGTCCCGTCGCCCTTTTTGGGATTCAAAAATCAATTAAGGTTTTTTTGTCATTTTTTTTTGGGCCTTGGTTTTGTGCATGGGTGCCCCTTTTTTGGCGGTCCTTTTTGCAGGGGTTCCTGGGTTTTAAGGAAAAATAAACTGGGTCTGGGCCCCTTTTTCCCTGGTTTTTTTTTGTGCGGGAACTGGGGTTTCTTTTTGCATTTGGGCCCGGGTTGGGTCTCTTTTTGGCCTTTTTAGTGGATGTCGTTCCGTCGTTCCAGGGAATTTCCGGTCCCCCGGACATTTTTTTTTTTTTGTCCCCATCAGGGTGGGTTGTTTTTTTTTTTTTTTTTTTCCATTTTTTTTTAATTTTTGCGAGTCTTCTATAATTGGGTTTTTAATCGTGGGGTGGGGTTTTTTTGTTGCTTTTTTTTGGTGTGGGGGGGGGGGGGGGGTCCCCCCCCCCACCCGGTCAATTTCTTCTAGTTTCAATTTTTTTGTGCAATGTGAAACCCCCAAGGCCAGAACTTTGTGGGTGAATTGGCATCCTTTGGTCCCAAAACCCCCTTTTGGAAAACTGGTTTTTCAGTGTTACTTTTTTTTTTTTTTTTTTTGCTTTCGGGTTTTTTTTTTTTCCTTGTTTTGGGATTTTGGGGGAAGTGAGACTTTTTGATTTGCCCCCTTTAAAATTTTTTTTTCGGGGACTTTTGTTTTTTTTCCGGGTTCAATGGACGGTAGCCTTGGAAATTTTATCCGGTCCCCTTTTGTGGGGTTCGTTTTTTTTTTTTGATGACCGTTTTATGGTTTAGGGGGTTTTTTGATATTTATAATTTTTTTGTTTTTTTTCTGGCGTTTTTGGACAGTCCCCCCCCCCCCCCCCTTGTTCCGCATGTGGGGGGTTTTTTCACTTTTCCCGGGTTTTTACATATTCATGAAAAAAAAATTTTTTTTTGGGGGGCTTGAACCATTTGTAAAAATCTGGTAACTAGGAACATTTTATGGCCCCCTTTGCAACGTGTTATATAACGAGGGGTGATAGGGTCGTTTGTTTTTTTTTTTTTTTTTTATTTTTTTTTTTAAAATTTTATTGTGTCTTTTTTGTTTTTTTTCCCCTAACACCATTTTTTTTTTGAACAGGGTGCAAAATGGTTTTTTTTTCCCGTCCCCAAAACTTTTCGTCACTTACCCCTGATAGAAACTTTTTTGCCATAGTTCCGTCGCCCCCCCGCCAACCATCGCCCGTTTACAGGGTGGCCCCCCCCCTCGTGTGTGGGACCTTAATCCGGGTATTGGAAAATTAAGTTTTTTTTTTTGTTTTTTTTGTGCAAACACGTATTTGTGTTTAGAAACCCCCGTCCGCCCCCCCCACCGTTTTTTTTTGTTTTTTTAGGTAAACCGTTTTTTTTTTTTTTTTTTTATTATTCCTCAGGACTCCCTCGCCCCCTTTCCGTAACTGGGGGGAGGCCCCTTTTTTTCCTTGGGGCCTTATACCGCGAACATTTTTTCCACCCATAAGGCATTAACCTAAAGTTTTTTTAACATAAAAACTGTACCCCTTGGAAATTATCCCTAGTTTGGAAATCCGATTTTCCCAACCCAGGGGGTTCCCGCACCGTTTAAAAATTTCAGGGTTCCCCCTTGAAATCCACTTTATGGATTGTAAGTACGGGTTTTTGACGGTAAAACCGGGAAAAATTTATTTTTTCTCGAAAGTTAGTCCCGATTGGGTAATTTTTTTTTTTTTTTCTTTCCGTGGGTTTTTTTCCATGTTTTTTGAAACGGGGGTTTTTTGGACTTCTATTTTACGTTGAAAGAAAGAAAAAAACTTTTCACCTACTCGCACTTTTCCGCACTTGTTGGTACACCTTTAAAAAAAAAATTCAACTGTTTTTTGTGTTCCCCCCCGCGTTTGGCCACTCAAACATTAACAACCTACCCCTTTCGACCGTAGTCCCCCGAGCTGAAAAGCGTTTCGGGATTTCGAAAATTAATTTGAAGAAGGAAAAAAAAAAGTAAGAGAAAACACACAGAACACTAGCTAAAAATACAAAAAAAACACAACAAACAATAAAAAAATAAAAAAAAAAAAACACCAAAACCCAACTAATCAAAAACAAAAAAAAAAAACCAAGCAAAAACAAAATACAAAACAAAACAAAAAAAAAAAACCACAAAAACAACAAAAAAATCAGAAAAACTAAACGTTTTTTTTTGGGTTTGTTTTGGTTTTTTAAACGCAATTAGGTAATGGTTATGGTTTTTTTTTTATTTTTTTTTACACGAACTATATTTTTCCTTAATACTTTTTAGTTTTGAATGTTTATTCATAGTGATTTAATGTCCCCAGAGATTTGGGTTTTAAATAAGTGTGGGGATTAATTAGGAAAGTGTCAGCCCCTTAAACTGGTTTTTTTTTTTTTAACAAAAAAAATGTGAACCCATAATATCTTTCCAAGTCAATATTCCCGAATCCTGTTTAAAGTTTTGTTTTTTGTATACGCCCCCAACACATTTTTGCACAGGTCCCCCAAAAAATTTTTTTTTTTTTTTATGTACAGATTCCGTGGTGATTTTATAAAGGTTTTTTTTTTAGTTTTTTTTTTTACTTTATAAAATTTTTTTTATACAAATAATTAAATTTTTTTGGTATAGGTGGGGTTTTTTTTTTTTTTTTCAAAGGAAAAAAATTACAAATGATTTGAACCCCCCCAAGAAAGTAAACGTAAAATCAACTTTTTATTTTCCCGCCATTAATCAATTGATTATGCCTAGTAAGTGGGGTCAATGTAATTTAAAAAACATTAGAAAAAGTCGAATGTTTTTTAAAATAACTTAACCACTTTTTACTTATCAAAAACAATAAAAAAAATAAAAAAAAATAATTTTTGGGTACTCCCTTGCCGCCCTTGGTGGTTGGTGGCTGGAACAAAAAAATGTTTTATTTTTTTAAATTTGTTATTTTTTGGGCCCAAGAATTTTTTTTTTTGGTTTTTTGTTTTTTTTGTTTTTTTTTGTGGGGCCTACAATCAAATTCTTGAACCTTTTTTTTACCCCAATTCAACTTTCTGCTTAAAGAGCCGTTACACTAAAGAAAAAAAATAAAACTGAAAAGGTGTTTGCAAAAAATGTTTGTCCCAATCGGCCTAATTAATTTATTTGGGACACCCCAACTTTTAAATTTTCATGATTTGGGAAAAAAAAATTATGTTTTTTACGGTGGCAAATTTTTGGTCCATATTTCACCAACGTTTTTTAACTACTTAAAAAACTCAAATTTTACAATTTTTTCCCAACTATAAAAAAATAAGTCCCAGCCGTCCCATAGCAAAACAAATTCATAAGGCAAAATTGAATGGGGTTTTGTTTTTTTTTTTTTTTTTTTTTTTATCCATTGAAAAACAACAACAACAGCAGGAGTGAACACACTCCATTTGGTAATGCAAGGGTAAAGAATTTTTGAAAGAAGTTGTGGTGATTATATTTTAAAAATAGGGAAAATTTCACACTTAAAATTTTTTTATTTATGTTGAATTGGTTTTTTTTTTTTTTAATGGAGGAAAAATAAGTGTTTTGGAAGCCCAAAAAAAAAAAGTATGGGTAACCAAAACTCCAATGTATTTTTCTTATTTCAATTCATTAGTTTTAAAAAATCCCAAATTAATAACAAACCTACCGCAAAGTTAATTCCCCAAAACCCTGTAAAAATTTGTTAACTTGGAAGGTGGATAGGGTTTCCCCCCCCCCCCCCCCCCACCCCCCCTGAAACTAGAAAATTTTTTTTCCAAAGTAAAAAAATGAAAAGTAATTTGGGGGGGTTTTAATTAATAGACCCAACCTTTTTTTTTTTTTTAAAATTTTTTTTTTTTTCATGATTTTTATGGTTCAATATCAAAAAAAAAGAAATTAGCAAGAAAAAAATTTTGGTTTTTTTATATGTACAAGAAAAAAAAAAAAAAAAGTTTTAAGCAAACACCTTTCAGTCCCCAATGGGCCAAGAATTGGAGAATTGTGAATATATTAAAAAACCAATAGACCCAATTTTTTTGGAAATACCTGCCACGTCCCCCCCCCCTTTTCCCCTGAAATTTCTGGTTTACTGTATAACATAAAGAAAAAGTTTTTTTTTTTTTTAACAAATTTATTTTTGGAAAAAATAAAGGAAAATGAGAATTATATTGGAAAGTTTTTTTCACAAAAAAAGAAAACAAAAACATGTTTTAGAGCAATATGTTGGAATGTTTTTTTTTTTTTTTTTCCCTTTTTTTAAAATGGAATGAACGGTTGAGCCAAAAGAATTTTTGGGGGCAAAAACTGAAGGTAAACATAAAATGTTTTTTTTCATTCCGGCCAAAATTGTTTTTTGGTGGGGATGAAAATTTTCCCCCCAATGGACAAACTTTGAAATTAAGTTTTTTCATTTAACAAAAAAATGAAATGAAAGTTTTTTTTTTCCATGGAATCAAATCAAACTAGGCAAGGGGGGGGGGGGCCAAATTTTTGAAAATTTTTTCATTTAAACCAAATACAAAAATATGAACTGGGGTTTTTTTTTTTAACCAAAAAAAAATCCATTTTTTTTTTTAATTGTAATAGAAATCAAATTTATATTTAAATAAGTCCCTTTAACCAAACGGGTAAAAAATGTCAAAGAAAAAAAAGTAGATTTCAATTAATAATATATATATATATCATATATGATATATATAAAATAAAAAAGGGGAAAACCTCAAAAAAATTAAATATATATAGTTATAATTATATTCTATATATAAATTATTTTTATATATCTATTATATATAAATTTATAAATATTATTTATATTATATATTAAATATATTATTTTAATTATAATAAAAAACTGAATTTTAAACTTTTTAAATTTTTTTTTTTAAAATCTTGAAATTTTTTTCCCATATGTTTTAGGAAATGTGGACTGAAATTTTGGGAATTAGTTTTTTTTTAATTTTTTGTATTATGTTATAGACTCCTTGTGTTTTTTTCCCCAAAAAAATACCCCTTTTTGTGAAGTTGCATGGATTTGTATATTTTTACCAGTTTTTAAATAATTATTTTGTTTAAATTTGGTTTATTTTTAATATTGTATGTTTATGAGTTTGTAACATGTAACCGAAACAAGCGAAACGGCTTTTTTTAAAATAATTATTCATACCTAAACTACTACCCCTTTAAAACGTTCCCCGGTGGGGAGCAAAACAATTATTTTTTCGTACGGTTTTTTAAGGGACAGTTCCAGAACATTCAAAAACCCGTTTAATGTCCACACCATTCAATCCCATTTTTTTTATTGAACAAATTCCCAAAATGGATGAATGGAAAGGGTTGAATAAACCACAGTTTTTTGAGACTTTGGGCTTTTCCGAATATTTTTTTCTTCAATTTTTTCCGGCCATCCCCACTTTCCACGTGTAAAAAATCTTGATAATTACAAACCACTTGGTGGGGCTTTTTAGTCAAGTTCCCCTAAACCAAAATATTTAAATTTTTTTTTTTGGGTTTTTTAAAAACCCTTCCCTTTTTTTTTTTTTTGTTAAATATTAAGGCCTGGAACGTTTCTTAATGGAATAGAAAAATTTTTAGACCCTGGTTAATGAGCAACAAATCTTGTATTACAATTCGGAAAATGGCAGTTTTTTAGTGTGAACCCCTTTGGATCGGAAGAAAAGAAAGTCCCGGCCCCAGCCCTCAACGGCACAACAAACAACACCAACCAACCTTGGTCCCCCCCCCCTTAAATTTCCCCCCCCCCCCCCCCAATCCGCGTTTTCCCTAGCCCCCCCAGACAGGGACGAGGATTAATTTTTTCCATTTTATTTTCAACCTTTACATTCCCCTTAAGAGTTGAAAACTAAAATTTTAAATTGGGTTTAAATGATGAATTAAAATTAAAATTCCTAGATTTAAAAATTCCCCAAACCTATTATTATTTAAACGCCTTTTTTTTTTATTTTAGTTGTTTTTTTTTTAGTTTTTTTTTTTTTTTTAGTTTTTTAGTGGGGTTGTTTTTTTGTGGGCAAACCAACAGTAAAGTTAATCAAGTTGCCCATTTAACGGCCCTTTAAATTTTAAATTTAAAATGCTGGAATTTTGCAAAAATTTTTATTATTAGACATAAATAAAAATTATCCCTATATAAAATAAGCCGACCCCCCCATCAAAAATTTTTAAAATTGGATTTAACTTGTAACCAAGGGGTAAATTTAAAATTTTGGGTTTTTTTTTTACCTTTTTTTTAGTTATGAAAATTATGATTTTTTTGTTAAAAAAAATTTTAAAAGAACTTTTTTGAACTGAACCAGTTGTTTTTTTTGTTAAAGTAAACTTGAGTAAAAAAGTAATTAGGTAAAAATTAGTTTACTTTTTTTTTTTTTTTGAGTAATTGAAAATTACTAAATTTTTCCCCAAATTACTTTTTTTTTTATTTTTAAGGTAAACTGTTAACTTTATGGGCTGAAAAAATTTTAACTTTTTTAAAGTGGTAATTTTAATACTCCAGTTTGTTCCAGTTTACTTTTTTTTAACAGTTAAAACTTTTTTGCCAGCCCAATGCCTTTTTGGGGGGGGGGAGGGAGGGGGGGGGTTTTTTTTTACACAGTTTTTTTGTCAAGTTTTAATAAATAAAATTTAAAATATAAATTTTCAAACCAACGTTCCCCACCCTTTGAAAACTAAAACCAAATTAAATTTTTTTTTTTTTATTTTTGTTATATTTGTTTTTTTTTTTATTATTTTCTTTTTTTTGGTTTAACTCTTCGTTTAATTAACCGAGGTTTTTTTTTTTTTTCTGCTGAACCTCCCAATTATTGCATTCTTTATTGCGAAATTTTTTTTTTCCGTGTCCCCCAAACAATGAACAACAATAAATCAAAGCAACAGCTATTTGCAACGATAAATTGCAATAGATGGGCTTATTATTATTATTATTATTCAATGATCATCACATTATGTTCACAATCATTAGAAATATCACAACGGCATAGCCCTTAAACACAGAATTGTGTGTGATATCCCTAAATAGTAAATGTAATAAAATTGATATTCAAGTAGATATTAAAGTAGGAAATTTAAAAATTAACATTTATGTAGCAATTTTAAAACAAAAATAGATAATCAAAAACTATATAAAACTCGACGAATAAACACAATAGTAGGCCACGATAGACCCAAAATACAAACATTCAAACAACTAACATTATACCCTATAACTTATAACATTACGTACATCAAAATATAAGTTCACAATTATAAAAACATACAGCATTTGAATTAAAAAGAATAATGAAAGAATTTACAAATATCTTTAGAAATAATAATATATTTGAAAGTGAAGTGTGAATACCTTTGAATTCTACTAGGCCTGCATCGCGTATGCTTTTTCCAGTCGCATTGATTGATGAGCTTTTTATTTAAGTATTTCTGTCCAATGATAACATTTTTAAGTGGGATCTCATTACTTTTTCTATATTTAACTTGATGTTCCTCGTTAATTATACACGTGAAAAAGGGCTTATTTTAAAAACCCTTTTCTTTCTATAAAATTTTGACCAACGTTTTCTACTTTTTCTTTCAAAAGGCACTTCTTCACCATAATCTTAATGTAAATGAAAATACCAGGAAACGCTTAAGTCCACCGCGTTGATGGATGAGCGTATTTTTTTTAAACGAAAAATGCGTAAAATTGCGATTTTTTTAATAGATAATTTTTCGATTTCGCTCAAATTCACACGAATATATAAATTCTTTAAATTAAAGTTCTGTGAAAAAATCATACAATCGGATAAAGCATGTAGGTTTTATTCGTCGAAGAAATGTTAAAAATTGAAAAATCGTAAAATTTCGATTATCATCAGAAATGATTTTTTGATTGCGCTCAAATTTCACACGAATATATTAATTCATAAAATTAAGGTTATGTAAAAAAATCATTACAATGGGATAAAGCATGTAGGTGTTATAAGTCCAAGAATGTTTTAAAAATTTTAAAAATCTAAAAAATTTAAAATTTTATAAGAAATAATTTTTTGATTGCGCTCAAATTTCACAATATATTAATCAAAAATTAAGGTTTGTGAAAAAATCATTACAATCAAATATAGCAAGTAATGTTTTATCCAAAATCAAGAATTTTTTTTATAAAATCGAAAAAATCGTAAAAATTCCCGGGCGAGAATTTTTGAAAATATTTTTTGGGTGTTCTTTTTCCCCCCCTCCGTGCAGTTCTTCGTTCAGAGATTTCATAGACCTCCATAAAATTTCATCGCAATTGCAGTATTGGTTTAGCCGGGAATATTTGTTCAGGACACACAAAAATACAAAAAAAAGAAAAGAAAGAAAGAAAGAAAAAAAAAACATTCCGGATTTTTTTCCCAGTGTAGTGAAATGGAATCTTCGCTTCGCTCGCTACGCTCGCTACGCTCATCCAATGAACGTTGTAGCCCTACCTGTTTGGTCATAATCGGCCGAAATGTCACGAAATTATCATATTATGAAACCGGGGAAAAAATCTTGAAAGAACGATTTTATAAAAATATTTATTAAAATGTCTCTAAAATCATAACATATTGTATTATTTCAGTGATTTTAAACGTTCCCATAAAGTTCCATCAAGATTGAAGAAGCTGTTTGCTAAATATCACGAAAATATCTCATTAAAAAATCGGAAAAAATCGTAAAAGTACGATAATCAAAAGAAATATTTCATCGATTGTACCCAAAAACTTAGCAAGTCTATGTTCAGAGATTTTAAAGGTCCCCTCACATTTTCATTAAGATCGCATAGCCTATATGCCGTTTGCCAGTTAGAGCGCGAACAAACAAACAAAAATACAAACGAAAAAACAAAAACAAATAAAAAATTGAGACAAATTTTTTTTTGGGGGGGTCAGTGAAATTGAAGTCTTCGCTTCGCTCATCCAATTAGATAACTGAAAAATCTATGATATTGAAATAAAAACCCTCAGAAGATTAAAGTAGATTTTTTTGGAATTTAGTTTTCATTCCTTCGTGAGTAATATTTGTTGCTCTTTTTTATGTTGGCATTTTGGAAAAAACCCAAAGCTGACAGCTGACACTACACAGTGCTTCTTAGGTTTTCCTGTTATTCTTACAGCTTTTTTTTTTTTGCAGGGACAAAGATCCGATGAAAATTGTTTTTAGATGTATTACCCCACACTATTAATCCATAGCTCAAATTTTACTCAATCGGGGCATAGTATACTATCAATAGCAAATTCCAATCTGAATTTTTTTCATTTTACGTAGTAACATATATAATATTAGGGTTTATTTAATTAATTAGAGCTACTTAATCAGAGTAAATGTCCCACGATAAGCAGTTGTCAATATAGAGTCCTCAGAACGAATAATAATAATATAATTATTAAATGTAATGTCTTCACCACATAACCTGATACAAATATTTTGCTTTTCCATATTTTTCTAATTATCATCAGATTATTTAGTTTCACCCACTATGCTACTTCGTTAAAAGTAATTAAACAATCTTTTCTAATGTTGCAATATTTTCATGAGCAAGGTTGGTGGTTGCATCATCTGTATTATAAAATTATAATTATAATTTTTAATTATTTTTATTATTATATTAACAGTTGTTATTTATAACTTACAAAATATGTATTGTTTTGTTTCATAAAGAGTAGTTGTAATGAAGGATGTTAGTCTATAGGCCCGAGAAATAAAATATATAATTAATTGTACAAAAAAACAGTTTGTGTAATTATTTTAAAAAAAAAAATCTGTTCGTCATGCTTTTAGTAGGGGCCCAATGCATTTTTAAGAAAGTAACTTAAAAAGTAACGCAGTTACTTCTTAAAGTAACTGTAACTGTAACTCAATTACTTTGGAAATAAAAATAACTGTAACTGTAACTGAATTACTTTTGCAAGCAAGTAAACTGTAACTGTAACTGAATTACTTTACAAAAGTACTTTTACAACACGCTGAATTGCCACTTGTCTTTTCATTTGTTCAGTTTTGTAATGTATTCTAACGGAGGTTGACAACAATGACATCTCTGCACTCGCCGAGTGCATGCCAATGGAAAACGCCATTAGAAAGGAATCTGTAGTTTTATATGTAAACGGGCCAAATTAGTAATTGATCGTATTTTTTTCTCTCAATGCCATGCGGTACTTCTATCCCTTGTACATGAAAAAGTTTCATAAGTCTAAATGACTAGATAAGTCGCAATTAATAGGTCTGCAATTTGTTTATTAGGTTCAAGCTTTACCTCTACAAACTCGAGAACTACGAAGTAATGTCGATCAAGGCTGATATCTGCCATGATGATTGCAGAATGATGATGAGATGATGATGGAATGATGGAAAATGATGATGATGATGATGATGAATGATGATGATTATGGAAAATTTTGAACCGAATGTTCAAGCATCAAAATCAAAAACTTTTTTTTTTTTTTTTAGATTTTATAAAAAAAAACTACATTTTTTGGTAAATTTTTAAACTCAAGAATGAAGATTTCTTACAATAGTATAATGTGCCATGGATGTATTATTATTTACCTATTTAGTTAGTATTAGTTAAAATATGGTCTGTAAGTAATTTTTCTTCACAACAGTATTATTCAGTACCCCTAAGTGTTGTAAAAGTTACTTTTGTAAAGTAATTCAGTTACAGTTACAGTTACTTGCTTATGAAAGTAATTCTGTTACGTACTTTTTAGAGTTCTCGTAATGAACCAAATTCAAAGGCAAAGAAGTTTTTTAAATGATTTCGAGTTAAAAAAATTACTTTTATACCACGAAAATGGTTGGCTTGGCGCTCGTCAACAGGCGAAATGATCTAATTGGATGAGCGAAGCGAAGACTTCAATTTCCCTGACCCCCAAAAAATTTAGCTCGGGTTTTTTTTTTTTTTTTTTTTTTGTTTTTTTTTTTTTTTTTTTGTCTGTTTGTTAACTCTCTACCAGGCAAACGGCATATCCCATCTTGATGAAAATTTGACAGGACCTTTTAAATCTCTGACTTTAGAGGTGTATTGTTTTTGGGTACAATCGAAGAAATATTCTCATGAATATCGTACTTTTACGATTTTTTCGATTTTTAGTGCGATATTTTTTGTGACATTTGGGTTAATTTCCCACCAAACGGGTGGGGCTACAACGTTCATATTATAACATGGACATTAAGGTTATGGTGATGTGTACCTTTTGAAAAAAAAAGTTGAAAAAGTTAGCCAGAATCCATAGAAATAAAAGCTTTTAATATAAGTTTTTTGATTTTTTGTGCGATATTTTCGTGCCATTTGGGCCAATTCTGACCAAACTGGTGGGGCTACAACGTTCATATTATAAAATGGACATAAGGTTATGGTGATGAAGTACCTTTAAAAGAAAAAATTTAAAAAGTTTTAGCCCCAAAATCTATAGAAATAAAGCTTTTAATATAAGTTTTTTTACGGAAAATAATACCAATTGACAGGTTACAATAGAAACTTGACAATCAGCTACAATGCGTATTGCGTAGGCAGCAAAACAAAGAACTTGCAAAAGTAAAGATATCCCATGCAAACTAAACATTTTTAAAAGCTCATCCATCAACGCGGCGGGACTTTAGCGTTTTCCTAGTTATTTTCAATTGCGAAACTAGGGAGTAAAAATGAAATGCTTGGCTCAACTTCTATATCTCACAGCATTCACAGCCGAAGACTTTTAAAGGAGAGCTTGGCTGCCGATTATAACATTTTTGTTGTATTTGTGGGGGATACAATCTGTTTAATCTTCTGATGTGTTTTTAGTTCAATGTCTTAGATTTTGCAGACATTTATCTAATAAAATTCAAAGGAATTGTCTATCGATTACAATTTTTCGTTGCAACTAGCAGTTGTTTTTATTTATTGTTGTTATGTTGACCAAGACAAATTCAGCAATATGAATGCAAGTGGAGTCAAACCTCGTTCCATACTAGGGGTACAAAAATAGTTTCAGACGTTGTGATATTATTTCATTTTTCTATTACTGAACTATAAAAAAGCATGGTTGTAAAAGTAACGAGTCTATATCAAAACCCCGAAAGTGCATTATCCCGAAAGTGCAAAACGCCGAAAATTCGATAAAACACACTTTCGGCGTTCTGCACTTTCGGTGATTTCACCTTTTCGGGGGTTTACACTTTCGGGGTTTTGCACTTTCGTGAAAAAAGCTTGAAATTTTCGGTGTTTTGCACTTTCGGGATAATGCACTTTCGGGGTTTTGTACTAACACCAAAGTAACAGTTAAAAAGTAACTGATAACTGAGCATAATTACTTTTAAAAGTTATTCAGTTACAGTTACAGTTAACTTAAAATAATAAAAGTAATTGAAAAAGTAATTCAATTACTCAAAAAGTAACTAATTACTTTTACTCATTTACTTTTACTCTGTTACTTTACAACACTACTTACTTTGCACGATTTGTGTCATTTGTCTATTCAAACTAAAACACTGAAATAATACATATTAACATCAAACTTAATGTTGTCCTTTCCATGTTCTTTGAACTAAATTAACTTATTTTGAAATTAATGTTTACACACTTTGAAAGATTATTTCAACGACATGTTGCAATTCTTGTATGATAAAAAAAACTGATGTCTATGGACTTGGGCGTTCTCTTGTAACAAATCTCATATTATATTAGAAGGTGTATTTACCCACTAACTCAAAATATATATTTCATTCAAGGTTAACCAATTATGAATTTACAAAGAAACAGAAAAAATATTCGGGCCACCATGACCCCCAAAAATTGTCAAACGTCTATTTTAGAGCTAGGTATCATCGTCAAAAATCCTCGCATAAGAAACAACATGGGGGTGATCTTTAGGCCCCGTGACATTGGAGGATTTTGATAAAAAAAACTAGTTATTATTTACGTATTCGACAGCCTTTTCTGTAAATCCCCTATATATTTTTTTGTAATTTGGAGAAGTGGTTCAGTCAAAAAATGCATATTTTGAAGTGTTTCAGTTTCACACACACAGTTTCAAGATACAATGTTATAAAACGTCATTTTAGATTGATACGGTGCTATGAAAAAAAAATTAGCAGGTTTAAGCCGCTTTAAGAAATTCAACAAAACGTAAGTTATAGCAAATTTTAGGATAAAAAAATTCGTGTGAAATCACAGTTACAAACGGTCATTTAAAGTGTAGCATTTTCCTATAGAATGTGATAATTGACGGTAGTAGGGTGACTTCAAATCAAATTTTATATCATCTTTCTAAACAATTTGCGATTACGACTACAAAGAAATTGTATAGGAACATGGTACCTAATGAGGTAGGTATGTAAATGTGCTAAGAAGAAATACATTACCGAACAAAAAGTTGGCAATTTTCGCACGTAATATTGTTTCGTAATATTTAAGCACACGTTTACAGATATGGTTAATTCAACGACAATGTCTTAATATAACGACCTCTTGTATCTCAATAAAGGTAGTCATTCAACTCGACAAGAAATTCTAATGAAAGTCAAACTTGTCGTTTGCATAAATTATTTTAATAAGGCTACAACACGATGCGTGTACAAAACATAATATATTATTATTCTACACTGTTGTAATCATTTATACTTAATAAACGCTCACCAATTGTCACTGCTTACATTATAATCATTGTAAAATCAAATTATTTAAATGTAGAGTTTAGAACTTTTAAACGCGGTAGAATATCACACACATTTTGGAAGTTTCACAACGAACCTTGTTTTACAGAAGTGATCATGGTTTAGTTTTTTTTTTATAGGAACTAGTTTCTACACACGCTTCTTAGTTTTATTAATACCATTACTGAATAATAGATTATTATCTATTATTATTATTATTATTATTATTATTATTTATTTTTACAATCCACATGATATTCTCATGTATACAAGGTTACAAATGTATGAACAACCCAAGTAGCACAAAGTGATGGCGATCTTATGGCGAGCTGTAACATCGCCATCAGTTGAGTTGATGGCCCATAAGCGCGATGCGCTTACGGGCCCCCTTATGGGGTTGGCCAGGCGCCCATAACTTTGCCATAAGCAACGCGCCGCTTATGGGCCATAAGCGGCCCACTGTAGCAAAACCATCAGTTTCGAAAATACGTGCTGCATTTTTGTGACAACGGCCCGCTTTGGGCCATAGCCGGCGATACACAGTTTGCCATCAGTTCGCCGCTTATGGTCCACAGGCGGGCCGTTGTAGCAAATCCGACAGTTGCTTCACTTTTGTCACAGCGGGATGCTTACGGCCCGGCGGTGAGAATGTTTCGGGAACACTAGCCCCATCTTGTAGCGACGCGAGGAAGTCACGTACACAAACGAAAATATTAACTGACAAAATTTTAAAAATTATATATCTTTTCAATCGTGCTAGAAATTTTAATTTCGTAAACTGTGTGTAAGATAACAAATTAAAGTTAATACAGAGAGAGTTATTAGACATAGATAAATTTTATCGCCCATCGCCGTACTCGAACCCCAACCCTGCTGCGCCGGACTCTGGAACGCTGACCGCTACCCCACCGTGTTCACTGCTAGAGGAGCCCGCCAGCTGCCTTAATGAAGATGTACCCAGCGTGTATGCATTGTGAACGTCTTGTTCAACATTTCGTACCTTAACTAAATAAATGCCATCTCAGGTTGTTCATCAAACTAAAGATTCAATAATATTGTATTCAAATTGAGTTGTTTTAAAGCGTGGGCCCCTACTCTTGTTCATATTTAATTGACCAAAGAGAATCAAGCCCATATATCAAAATGGTATGAATTAAATTGACGGAAAGTGATTAGGAGCTCAGTTTGGATTTGTATTTATTATTAATTTTACCAGTCACACACGGGCAGACGGACAGACAGTAAAGTAATCGCCTAAATTTAAGCCTCTCCCCCTACTTTGATATAGGCCTACACCAAATATTCCCTATTGGCCATTTTTTTTTGTAAAGCCTAAAACAAAAAACGATATAGTTTATCAATGATCATCTGACATTTTCAAAACTTATTATTTTTATTTTTGGGTTTAATAGTAACTAGTAAGCCTATATAGCCTAGATGATTAAAAGATAAATTAATTACTTATACCCCGGACATATCCCTGCTCATAAATTTTGGTTTGAAGGATGATTTTTGTTTCTATTACTTGGAAAATTTTGTCGTTAATATCTTGCACTTATATAATTTCTTCCACCTATTCGTACCGGCGGAAGAAAAAAATCGTAAGTGCAATTTTCCAAGTAGTCAGTTTGTAGAAAAGAGTATGTGTACAAATAGAAAAAAATCTGCCTTTCAACCAAAAAATTACAAGCAGGAATAATTATGTCTGGGATAAACGTGTCATAATTTTTACTTGGCAATGTCATAATATTATGATCATATTATTGATAAACTAAGATTTAGGAAAATTTTAAATATTAATTAAGCCGATTTATTTGCTGTAGTTCTACAAACATACAATATGACATATTATTTATTTGTAATGAATATATTTCTATTTAAAAAGATTTTTCGTTTTCTTCCATCTGCGTCAAGTATGTGAAATTTGCACTACGAAACGGCAAGTGCAAAGCATATTACAGATACATGACAGCATTATCGACAGCGGATTAAATTTTGCATATTGCAATGAAATTAATGACCGTATTTATAAACATATTTGAAATTAATTTAAAAATTATGTCGTTGCATGCAATAATCAAAGTATTATTTTTTGGGAAACCCCACGTGGAGTATTCGGTATCGGAATGATATATAATAATATATTATCATAATATTAATATTATCAAATAATAAGTTTGAATGTTAATACCCTTTAATTTTGAAAGCGTCAATATTCCTTAAATCGACGAAGAGAGCGAGAATGATTAGCGTAATTAGCGTAGTTTAAAGATACTAAAATGATATACCTTTAATGTGAGAGGGGTCAATATTCCTTAAATCGACGAAGAAGAGCGAGAATGATTAGCGTAACATGATGAAATTGACAGTTAAATTACCTTTTAACCATATCAAATATGTTAATACTCTCATAGATTCCGTGGGTTTGTTGTTTAGGGCCTAGGCGGGCCGCCTACTTTTCGCCGCCTGTCGGTTTTTGTGTTTATGGGCCTAGGCGGGCCACCAAATGTTCGCCCCCTGGGGTTTTGTGTGTTTTATGGGCCATAGGAGGGCCCCCTTCTGTTCGCCCCCTGTCGGTGTGGTTTTATGGGCCATAGGAGGGCCGCCTACTTTTCCCCCACCTGCGGTTGTGTGTTTAGGCCCATAGGCGGCCCATCAAGCAAAACTTTTGCGGCGAGACTGTGGGATGTGCTTAGGGGCCTAGGCGGGCCGCCTACGTACCCCAAAAACGTGGGCGTGTGCTTAGGCCATAGGGGGCCCATCAACGCAAAACTTTCCCAATCATTTGCCGCTGAGGGCCCATAAGCGCACACATTTTCTTGCTTTTTGGGGAATGACAAAACAAAAAGAACGAGAATACCACAGGTTTGTAAAAGAGAAACGATGGGGCGAGCCCATTAGCAGGGCTTCCGTTTCACTTGTGAGCGCTTGATACTTAAAACTAAAAAACTTTTAAATTTTAAAAATTAAAACAATACTACGTTAAAATGAATAGAGAAATAAATAGAACAAAAGTCAGAACTAGTTTCAAAAAATAGGAGCATTCGCACACTTTGGGGCCCAATGAAAAAATGAAAACAGGCATTTTTTTGGCTAGATTGGTAGATACAATACATAAAAAATAAAACGAAAAACACTGTGAGAAATGAAAAAAGTAGGTAACTAAGCGGATTAAAAACCGCCCATTTACATTTTTAATCACGAAAAAAAGTTTTTTTTCCCATTTTTAAAAATTTCTAATTTTCACTTCAGGGGGTTTTTGTTCCCTAAAGGGGACTGCACGGTTGTGAACCATTTTTAACATTGAAGCTAGCACGGGGAGGATTTAGAAGACACTGTTTTGGCGTTTATTTTTCTAGGGGGAATTGAAAAACTGTTGTACGGGTTGAGGGCTGTTTCACCAGTTTAAAGTTCCTCAGTAAAATGAGGCCTTGTTTACAAAAATTTTAATTTAGGGGAGTTCATCGAGTTAGACGCTCAGTCGACTATCTGATAATTGTTTTTCATTAAAAATTTTCTTTGTTGCGCGATTTTTAATTTCTTTAGTTTGGCATATTTTTTTGAGAGTAGGGTGCCCAAGCAGGTAAGCCGTAAGTAAAGATAGGTCTAATTAAGAGAGATATCGTCCTTATTGTGTTTTGGGTTACTTTTTTTTAAGTTTTCGGTTGACGAACCCAGTAGCTTTGAGGCCCTTCCCAAACTATTGTGTTGATCCCCCCCTTTGGCTTGTCAAGCCCAAGGGGGGGTAGGCTACTTCAAACCTTTGAAGTTTTATTTTCAATATGGAATTTGCATATAACTCTTTTTTTTAGATTTCATAATAATATTTGCTGTCACTTTAA